>JARKHS020013400.1:0-49357 GCA_030143305.2 Amblyomma americanum | reverse complement strand
AAAATGTGCAACGTGTTTAAAATGTTAGAAGACAAAAGCCTGCTCCGTTTACTTTTGTCGAAACCTGTACGTCTGCTTAGGCTGCGGCTTCGGAAAGTTCAGTGTCAGGAAGTTAATTTGCTAGGATAATTTTGTGATGCGTGAAAATCTTTAAATTCCTTTTTGCTGAGTACTAGTAGGCATCTGTAAAAAGAAAAAGTGACAGCATTGCACTTAAGCCTGCTTACGAGCGGAAATGCGAAATCCTTTCCCTGTCCTCTCTTTCTCCCTCCATTATGCATTGAAAATTGGTTTTTGGGGAAAGGAAATGGCGCAGTACCTGTCTCACATATCGGCGGACACCTAAACCACGCCGTAAGTGAACGGTTAAAGGAGAGAGTGAAAGAAGAAATGAAGAAAGTGGTGCCGTAGTGGAGGGCTCCGGAATAATTTCGACCACCTGGGGATCTTTAACGTGCGCTGACATCGCACAGCACACGGGCGCTTCTTTTTGCTTTTTAAATATTTTTATTTTTATTTTATTTACGCATTTCATTTTCATTACATGTACGTTGCTTAACAACCGTTGCTTAGTGCCCTGTGCATTTTTGTTTTCTTTACCATATAACTTGAGATTGACAGTTCGTGCGGATAACTTAAGTCTACGAACTTTGTCTACAACTTCTACAACTACGGTCTACAGCTTCCGTCCACAACTTCCATCTACAACTTCTGTCAACGCCACTCACGAGCCAAAAAAGGCTTACACCTTAATAATGGCTTTATTGCACTGAACCGGTGAGGCATGCCTATGTCCCCCCCCCCCCCCAAAAAAAAAAAGTGCGCGCTTTCTCCCTAAACGTTTTATGAACTGGAGATGTCTGCGCGAGGCTTTTATTTGTCGTTATACAGCAGCTATAACGACCTGTTTGATATTAAAGACGTTTTTAAATGTGCATAAAATTTACACGAATGTATTAAACGTGGATAGAAATTATGCCTAAATAACGAAAAAAGTTAGTTACCGCGCGCCGCCTAAGTTTTTTTTAGAGAGCGCCCCATTTATGAGGGAAGACAAGCAGCTGCTGCAATGCAAACATTTGACATAGTAGTATGTCTCGCAAGTCCCACGGTTAGCCAATCACATTTATATTGATCAACATAATAAGTTAGTTGAAGCTACCAGTTTGTTGAAAGAGTTTTGGGTATCAGCGTTAACGTGTTACACAGGGTGTTTCACCTAAGATAATAACACAATCTTTAAAAATAGGCTTTTATAGTTAGAAGAGCGCTTTATTCCACATAATATTGTAGGCGGTGTATTACACCAGAATACAGCTAAGATGTGCTAATTAGGAGGCTGGATAACTAATATTGAAAAGTTAACTTTTTAACTATTACCGTTAGGCTCCTTGATTACTGAGAGGTGTGCCGCCCACAGTAATATCTATATCAGTTTATAGAAATTCGAAAATGCAGTGAACCTCGGCGCTTCTCCCACCAAATTTTCTGATATTTCGACGAGCTGCGTGTACTATAGAGGTCGCTTTGCAAAAATGTTTCTCGAAAGCGCGTGGATTTTAGCGCAATGTAGCCATAATTTGTCGGATCACAGCTCCGAGGGTAACCGCGTTTTTAAAATTCTTAAACCTGATATGGATATTGCGATGGGTTACATGCCTCTTAGTAATCAAGGAGCCTTCGAGTAAAAGTTGAAATGTTAGCTATTCAGTATTAAATAAGGAGCCTGCTAGTTAGCACGACTTTGCTTGTATTCTGATGTACTACACCGCTGACAATGATATGCCGAAAAAAAGCGTTCCTTTATTACAAAACGCTTAGTTTGAAAAATTGCGTAAAGTATTAGATGAGACACCCTTTATGTCTTAAGATGAGAAGAGCTTGTGAGATGGCGGACTGCAAACGGGGAGACAGACGGCGCAATAGGTATGTCATAAACTGCAGTCTGCATTACCTCAACGAATGCTAATTTTAAGGTGCTGAGTTTGCCAAAATTTACCGGCTTGCCATGACGACGGAAAACGCAAACTGGCGGCGAAGTAACAATACTGCAGTCGTCTTATTTTAATGCATTGATCACGCCACATGGGTTACATGGACTGAGAGGCAGTGGGACAACAATGTGAGCATAGCGCTGTAAAGACGATGCGCGATCTGTCCAATAGTTTTAACTGCACCTGCCCGAGCTTAATAGGACGCCAAGGTACTAAGGCGGTACACATGCCCACGCCACGCCAGCATATTCGCCTGCTATTGTTCTCCCCAATGCCAACTGTGATGTCCGGCCTATCGCCGCAGTCTTAAATGCGCAGGCACGCAAAAAGAATAAAAAGCGTGCGCCGCAACTTGCGCGCGGGCTTATTTCGACCAGCCACGCACCGACGAACACGTGGCAACAAACGTCACATTTCCCCTGGAAACTTGTCTGCTCTTTCGCATGAACCACGCAATATAACACCAACCACAGACCGCAGCTCTTGAATCGGGTCATCTGGGCACCCGAAACTGGGCCAAACTGCTCAGTTAAGCGAACAAATTCATGCGCGCTGCGCCACCAAGGAAAGCTATCGTGTAACATCCTGGGGTAAAGTTAAGTGTCCCCAAAATTTCTCACCGCTGCGATGGTGACCTCTGTGGTCTGAATCTGTTCCATCGCTGTCCTGCTCTGGATTCTAATGATAATGCTAGTAAAATGAAAAATGTTTAGGGCAACCTGAACAAACTTGCATAGACGGTACGGTGTAGGCCACAGCCAACAAGACGCGGTCAGTGGCAGCCACACCGGTGGCCATCCAAGAGGCAATCAGACTTATCAATTTAGAGTTTCCTGCGCGATGGTTAGGGTATTCGTATTCACAATGAGCGCTGCGAACCACTGTCTGCAGTATGACAAAGACTGTATTTGTACTCCGCACATGACATGTTACTGAAACGCATACTCTTTCGGAGGACGCAAGTAACTAGATTGCGCAGACTTTATTGGAAATATGCTGTTGAAGAATGCCTTATGTTGTGCAACAGTAGTACAAAATCACCTTGTACAAAAATAACACCGTTTTTAGGACCAGATACCAAACGCTTGGCTTTGTGATGTTTTGCGCAGTACAGCGATCAGTTACTCGTATGAGAGCGTGAAAATGCCTCATATGCTCCTTCCAGGAGTTTTATAGCGTGTCGTTCACACTGCTGCTTATGCCAAACAAATTCAGTACAACTTTTTTTCAGTGATTATAGTTCAACTCGTTTAGGTAGCTACGAATCTCGTCGTGCAAAGCACGGCACCCCCTAGCGTGATTCGTGCTACCCGCATTATTAAGACTAAGTAATTTGCTTGTGCCCCTTATATGCCCGTAAACAGGATACATTAACGGCATTGTAGGTGTTTCATCACCATCGCGCACTGACTCAAGAAGTTATGTGCGATCAACCACCGGACTTTTGTAAAGTCATCCACGACTATTTCATTGTGCAGCAAGTTACTTGATTGCAAGCAGTGAAGATGTTGCAAGCAGTGAAGATGATTGCAAGCACCTGGACAGTGAGCAATTCGCACACATTCTTTTTGGATATTTATTCTGGCACTATATATAATCTCTCTTTCCTCCTTTCTGCAACACAGCACGTAAAATTAAGGGATACCGCATGTATGCTTGAAGCCATCTTGTTTCTCTTATGTTTACGCTATTCTTGCTCTTTCCTTCGACGCTTAATTAACAATCGTTCTCATTGATAGCCTGAAATCCAGGATTAATGCCTGGATACAGTGCCGTTTTTCCAATTTTTCCCAGGATGATTCACGAGAGCAAATAATAGCAAAAAGTAATCATATTCTGGTATTTATGATAATCACTTACGCTGGTAATCTGCTTTTAGCCGATCAGTTTCTATCAATGGGTTCTAGGTTGCGTGAGGTCATCGCATGTGTGATCGGAGGCGTAGTATCTCCAGGAATCTCCAGTGTAGAGGTGAGTAGCGGTAGTCCGAGTCAGTACTCAGAAACAAGTTGCTGTGCCTAGCTCTGGTCCAATTGCATCCACATGACCACTAGCCTTTTTTGTCCTGCGGTGTTAATCGCGTACGTGGTCTTGAATGCAGGTTTTCACTCTTTCAGTCAGTTTCAATTCTTTGCACGCTGGCAGGCGTTTCGAAATTAACTTTGGAGCGTGCATGTACCTTGACGTACGAAACTCCGCCATGTGTCTGCACTGATGCGAGTTGGGCACCGCTGAAAGTTTCTAGCCCGCGATGCTCTCGCCAGGTACCCGGCCTCAATGCTGAGAACGAGCTCCTAATGAGGCGGCGAGCCCACAAAGCAAGTGCGTCCGCCTCAAAGAGCCTTTGTGATTGGCACGGCCGCTTATAATAATCCGCCTCAGTGAACAGCCATGTCTGCGTAAAAGGCCACCTTATTTGATGAGCAAATATTTACTTGTCCCCTTCTGGCTTCTTGCTCGTTAATGAGGTGTAGAGGCTGCTCCCTTACCTCAGAATCTGGTGAAACTTCCCTGGCAGTTTCTTTTACAAAACTCTGTAATGAAAAATCTCTATGTTTAGCAGCACTTTACTCGGGGTCCGAAACCCGCAGCGATGCTTACCATTCTTATGCAGTGGACTTTTTTTTATGAACTGAAGAAAACAAGCTAACGAAGTTGCTTTGCTGCAAGGTTTTCCTGGTTCGATATTAGTGTGCATCATTACGGGCTTTAGTCAGCCAGTGCGTAGCAAAAGCGCAATTAACGGGCAAACCTTAACATATTTTAAACGCTGATATCCCAATGAAACATATCACGCCATACACCAACACACCAGTTGTTCGGCCAATTGCAGTATTTTGCTCTCTTCGGCATTATCCGGACTTCTTGTAGGCTCTTCGAATTATAATTAAAAAAAGGCGCCATCATCTGAAAGGCGTTGAAGTAACGAGCATTAGCTGTTTGGTAGCGCCATCTATCGTGCATGCGGTGTTTTACCACGTGATAACGCTACGTTTCTATACCTCACGGCGAGCGGGAGCATAGCGCTCTGAGGTCCGATATTTTTTTACCAACTTCGACTGAAAAAGCTTTTCGACCCTTTTCAAAGCCATTTTTCCTTACCTCAAGGCAGTAGGTCGCCATGAGGTATGAAATTGTGAGCTGCCGAGTGCTGACGTCATGGCCGCCATGTTAAGCCTAACCATAACTAAATATTAACCTAATTAGGCAACATCGGTGTCTAACATGTTCTGCTCATCGAACCCGTTACGAATATGTCATTAGTTAGATTATGACCTCACAGGTTACATTATAAGCAATTAAATTTAGGCCTAATCATAACGAAATATTAACTTCATTAGTTACTATCGATATGTAACGTCTTCTACTCATTTGGAGGATTCCAGACATCTAATTCGTTTTATGACGACCTACAGAGTTATTGGCGATTAAACATAACACCCATAAAGAATACATTGGGTTGCTATATCGATTTTCTATGGGGGCCGCTTTTGTTGAAATCCTCGGGCATGGAAAATTTCACGCGGAAGGGAGGTTGTAGAAAGACCCCAATAAATCGAGAAACGTGATGAATAAGATCTCACGCTCTTAAAAGTTGCAGCAGTAGAGGCTAAAAAAGAAAAGTCCATCGTAGATGCTGATGGGAAGGATGAATGAGCTTGTTCAAGGTTTGAAAAAAACCCTGAATGGCGGTGGTCTCCTCGCCGCATTTCGAACCGTAGAATAATATGCATGCAGGGACATCAATAATTAAAGCTGCCTTAACTGTACAGGATAGTCCTTGCACCCGAAGTGAAGAAGGCTTGCAGTCTTCTAATTACAGGAAAGATTGTCCAGATGCGTGTGTTATCCGGCCACCATTACATCTGTAGGAGAGGAACACGGAAGGTCGCGAATCACTCAATGAAGCTATATTTTTATCGTTCATAGTTCCCACGCTCTTTCGTCTCCTGTTTTTAATTAGATTTTATTTACAAATCGAAGTCAAAAACACACTCTATTGATTCAGGATTCACTGTTGTCCATGCACAAGAACGTATACATGGGTTCATTCACGAACATTTTCCTGGTTAGTCGAAAGGACTACAGTATGTCATACTGCAATGGGGAGGGCTTATTTCAATCATAAGCTCCGCTCAGAGAAAACTGCAACATAATAGACAGACAAGGGCCGATGCGGGTGGATAAGAAAGGAGATGACGACAGAAAATAGCTACATACGGCTACAATACAGCCAATGAGAATATATTCAATCGCATGAATGTGCACAATGGCATGAATATACGCAATCACTTGAAGTCGTCGATGAACAGTAGAGCCAAAACACTCAATTACAGTGGAATCACAATAAACACAGGGCCTCCGAAGAGAAGAGATGCATGCAGTAACCAGTTCGCCATATAAAAAAGGGCTCACACGATAATCAGATATAGAGGTGTGACGGCACAACAGCCGCTGGAAATGCTCCTGCCCAAGGCAGGAGCCTCTCTCTGAAGCAAAACTTCACAGAAAGTAAACTGAAGGATTCCCGTCGCAGATGCCCGCGATTCAAAAACAAAGCGTGCCGACGACACCGGTTGAGAAACGGCTTAGCAGCAGTTAGGTTCCACTGTTGGGAGAATGCGCGAACAGAAGTTAAAAGTTGCGTTAAGCGGCCTCAAACACAACAGCAGAGCCAAAATTTGGGCAAAAAATCGCATACTAGCGCCACGTACAGTGGCAAATATATACAGACTCATCAGTGCTGTACAGTAGAAGAGGGGCCCTTAGAAACGCAGCAACTAACCGGAATTGTCGGCGGTAATTAATTGACGACTACAACTCTTTTGATACCTAAGGCAGGTCGGTAGCGTATATTCCCTCGCACGCTTTCTACCATACATATCATGTGCCTGTGTAGTCTTGTGTGAATAATAACAGAGATGATCGAGGTGCACAAAACATTAGACGAACCACGTACACGAAACACAAGGACAGGCGCAACACTAAGAACTACTTTATTCTTCTCAAAGCAACGTGTATATACACACACACACACACACACACACACACACACACACACACACACACACACACACACACACACACACACACACACACACACACACACACACACACACACACACACACACACACACACACACACACCACACACACACACACACACACACACACACACACACACACACACACACACACACACACACACACACACACACACACACACACACACACACACACACACACTCACACACACACACACACACACACACACACACACACACACACACACACACACACACACACACACACACACATATATATATATATATATATATACTGCCACACCTGCGCAAGCGAACAAAAACCTCAAGTCATGGGAGATTACTGGCAACAATGAGAGCACAAAAACTTCATTTCGGCTTAGTAAATTGATATTGAAGTATCGCTGATCCAACCTTCAGATTTTTTCTTCATATGAAATGCTTCGAGAGCCAGCCGCGCCTGTTCATTTCTGCTCCTGCCCAGATTTGCCGTCTTTTGGAACCGTGGTCCACATAGCTGCAGTCAATAACGTGCGACACAAGATATGCGCCTTTGCCAATTTTATGTCAACTATTATTATTATGCACCAGCTAGGACCAACAGAAGTGTTGTTGAAGTTCCTTTCTTGTGTGATTGCATGTGTATTCCTCCCTCTTTGACCTCTTCCTACTCCTATAAAAGCGCGATTCATGTCCTTGCGGGGCCAGACAATTACTGCATGTTCTTCTATTTCTCTTTGATCTCTTCTTTCTCCCTCTACTTATTATTGTGGCCAATTAACGTTCTGCTTTGATTGTATAATACACTAAAGAAAGGAGGCCATGGAAAGCCGCCGCCACATTATGTGTTACCTCGATTCGTTCAACGTCTGGACACCGAACTTTGTTGTAACATTTCAAAGACAAAATTTCTATTGACAGTTAATATATGCTTTCTAAAATTACACATTTAAACGACCAAGCATGTTTTTTTTTAATGTTCCTTTTGAAGCATTGACGCTTCTGCTACACAGAGTGCTAATGTCGTATGAAACCACCTTCTACGGTCCGTGCAGTGCAAATTTATGGCTATGTGAAGACAATCTTATATCTTCCTTCAATGTCCTCGCAAGTTAGATGCGGCAAATTATTTGTCAAGTTCAGTACGGATCCCCTATAGAATCCCTAGCGTACGAGCGTCAACATTTCTGTGCGTGCGCATGGAAAGTAAGTTAAATAAACACAAGGTGATTCCTAAACGCTAGGTGAACAGGATATGAGTAGCGAAGCGGTTCTTTCCAATTCCTTTTCAGTTGAGCTACGGTTGAACTTCTGAATTTCAATTTTGGTGCCTTTTTTTTCGTCGAAGGTCCAGTAATTGCTGGATTGAAATACGTCAGTAGTCACGCAGAGAATCAGCGGTTTTAATCTCTGTCCTACTGCAATTCTCCACTAGTTAAAAAATGAAAGTGTGGATCCCCGCCGCGATGGCTCAGTGGTTAGGGCGCTCGACTACTGATCCGGAGTTCCCGGGTTCGAACCCGACCGCGGCGGCTGCGTTTTTATGGAGGAAAAACGCTAAGGCGCCCGAGTGCTGTGCGATGTCAGTGCACGTTAAAGATCCCCAGGTGGTCTAAATTATGCCGGAGCCCTCCACTACGGCACCTATTCTTCCTTTCTTCTTTCACTCCCTCCTTTAACCCTTCCCTTACGGCGCGGTTCAGGTGTCCAAAGATATATGAGACAGATACTGCGCCATTTCCTTTCCCCAAAAAACCAATTATGAAATTAAACAAAGATGCCTTGAGTTTCGCCTCATCCCGGTAACCAGAGCCTGCATCCGATCCTATTACCATAAAAGTATTTTGCCACCCTCATGTAGTACTTGGCTTCCCCACCTATGTGATTCACAACTACTAAGATAAAATTTTGAGTCCGCTCCTGTCTTGACGCCAGAGAGCTTAAAGAATCCAAGGTGGTCAAAGTTTGCCCGGACCACTTAATTATGGCGTCTTTTTCTGTATGCGTTCTGTGACAAAATCATTGTATATACGCCAGGTCCTAACGTGGGGCAAGAGAGCACTAAGCTTGCGAAGTAAAAAAAACAAGATTACATTGCAGCTATAAAACGTGGGTGACCGCCGATGCAGAATACAAAGGCGCTGCAACGATGCTTAATTTTGATTTCACATTTTTCGGCAAAGCTTGCCGGAGAGCCCATTTGGAAGGTTTCTCAAGGCATTACGAAATTACACAAAAAGACCTCAGTAATAAAGGCACGGTAAACATAAAACAACCTTCATGACGCAGCCGTGAGAAATTTTCTTATGTCAAACCTTCAGTGTGGCCTATACAATTCAAGTTTCGAACGAATTTGCCGAAGAAATCCGTGCTGTACATTTTCAACAAACTTACAGGAATTTTCTCCGTTCACTTGCTGTTTCAGTCGGTAAGGCACTCACTCTTCATGCGCCATATCCTATTGGTTCATGAAGAAGTGCAGTCGATAGGGCGGATTTATATCAGCCGTTTTATCAAAGCTTGCTGTCCGACGACTGCCGATGGATTCTCTTTTAAAGAACAAATTAGATTTCACACAGCGCTTTTTTGTGTCCTGGACTTGTCGCAGACGCCTCGAGAATACGGGGACGCACATCAACCTGTACCGTTTTTGTTACAGTTTATAGCGAGAGCTCGGTAATAAATCTTGGGATTAACTGAATCACTAAAGCTTCCGCAATCTTTTTTTTAATCTTCCTCAAAAGTGTCAAGCAAGAGCTGCGGCAACCAATCCGCACGGTGAATGAAAACCTAATGAACCTAAAACTTTACAATACATTGGAGGAAATGATAGAAGCCTGCAGCGTGTCGCTATACGGTAGGCGCGCGAGCAGCCCCACCGGCAGACACGTTCTAGTGCAGCTAGCGGTCTCCTACGAATGCGAGAACCCGCCTCAAGATCCCCCCACTACTGAGGAACATGCATCCTGAACAAAACAAAGAGCGGAGAGAAAAAGGGGTAAAGGCTATGCAGAAACACTTCCAAAGCTCACAGGACGTGGTTTAAGGGGCCGCCGCCGACTACGCTTGACGGCTGAGGGATTCTTGCACCATGGTGAACGCGGATGAGAAACACATAGATAGCGGATCGGTCACCACAAACAGAGCCGTAAGAATGGGAGCACTTGGATAGCAGGCACAATAAGCAAAAGCCATAGAGTGCGACTCAAAGTTAGCGATGAAGAATTACACTGAAGCATTAAGAGCTCTGCAGATCTGCCGAGATGAATGGCCGGTACAAATGATCTGTACTCATGTGCACGCCTCCCTCACTGGGAAGGAGGTGGCTCACGAATTGCTCGAGGTCTCACTTTCCGAGCCGATATGCCGCCAGGTCCTGACGCGGGACACAACCGCTTATCCAGATATAGGAAGATTAGCCAACACAACAGAATGGGATGAGCCTTATACCTGGCCACCCGTAGACCCCTTGTTAGAAAAAGGTCAGGCAACAACATTCCTGCAAACAAAATCGCACCCGAACCTGGTTGCTTGCAGCTATTTCTAACCAGGACAGCACATTGATAGGTGTAAGTCAAGCAAAGACAGGGCTGATCTCAACTATATATTATTGGGACACCCATAGGCGACCGCCTGAAGGTGGTAATATCAGGAAGCTAGAACGACGAGAGACCCTACTGCTGAACTCTGACCCAGGGACAAACTACTGACCGTCCGACTGAACGAAGACGCCGCCGGGAGTCGGGAACTCCTAGCCGTCGTCTAGGCGGAGGGGCTAAAGTTCTCCCTGTATCTGTTGGACCATAAATGTAGTTCATCCATCCATCGATTCAAAATGCTCAGCTTTCCAGGAGCCGTATTCTATAAGCCGTTCATTTTCCATTGTCCAGTTTAATCCATTTGGTCATCTGTCATTGGTCACTCACATATACTCGCGTCTTTCAAGCGTCTGTGAGAACCTGCCCGACCATTCGGTGGCTGGCGTCCGCACTTTACCATTGGCTACCATTGGCTGCGATATGCACTCAAGGGTTAGGTGCACCACAG
The DNA here is from genome assembly GCA_030143305.2 of Amblyomma americanum. Lineage (NCBI taxonomy): Eukaryota > Metazoa > Arthropoda > Arachnida > Ixodida > Ixodidae > Amblyomma > Amblyomma americanum. The sequence continues at coordinate 38,271 of JARKHS020013400.1, read as the reverse complement.
CGCTCTGAGAACAGCAGGTGATCGGAGCTTGCCACTGGCTGCCATTGGCTGCTATCCGGTCGCCAACCGCCCGATATCCGGGTCGCTTCCCACAGACGCTTGAAAGCTGCGGGTATATCTGACTGACCAATGATAGGCAACCAAATGGACATGACATGAACATTGGAAAATGGGCAGCGAATAGTATACGGCTCCAGTTATATATCTGCTTTAATCCAGACGTGTCTGATCCCTAATGACAAAGGTCTGCATATGCTGTCACACTGTAGCCTGCATACCAAAGACTTACTGCCCTCTCACGAAGCTTGACTCGTATCAAATTACTAACAGCCTAAATTTTGTCACTTGCACAGAATGGATCTTTGCACGGCTGCAGTGTACTTATTTTTGTAGATCGACCCTGATTACATCAAACCACTTAAAATTCTTATGGCTTCACTACAGATAACTTGTAAACTATTAATAAAAATATGAAGTCATTTCCATTGATTTTATTTTTACTTCTCGTTCGTGGATTTTATGGTGAAAAACAGTGATATCTAGGATCCTAATTTCTTCATTTGCAATCCTGTTTAGCAAATGTTTTTCCCGAACAGTAATAAGCGCGTAAAGAATCGCTGCCGGCGAAGCAGCACCGTATGTTTTTTGCGTCAGCTTTATTTATGACGGGTAGCAGGCTGCTACATGAAACCTCTAATAGATGCACGCAAGTCACTGCCTTCCTATGCTTCGGGTGCATTGGAATTAAACTGTTTCCCTGAAGCCATGTGGCTACCATTACCAGCAGCTGGACATGCCGGGCATTCCAAACTTTCTACATTCTTTATACGCTGCGCATTCAAATGAGACAGATACTGCGCCATTTCCTTTCCACCAAAAACCAATTATTATTATTATTATTATTATCATTCAAATGCGTTACCATTGCACTTCATTATATTTATTTATCCTTCCGCAGCCGCCATTGTTTTGTTTTTTCAGTAAGCTTTCATATGTGGCCTACGTTAAAAATTTAGCTGGGTTCTACTACGGGAAGCCCGACTACTACCCATAGCTTGCGCGTTTAGAGATTGCAGATATAACATTACTAAAGTCTCTGTCTTTTCCTAGTCCCTAGTACCGACGAGACCGCGGAACTCGTGCCAGCACCCAAGGAATACTCGGCCATACTACAAAACTACAGAGGCAGAAGAATCTCATATCCTCCACCGCACAAATCTCTCAAAAAAGAGGACGCTGTCACTTGGAAACATTTCCGCACAGCTTCTTACCCAAACCTACACATACTAAACAAAATGCACCCTGCGATATACGCGGACAAAGGTCCCTGGTGCGACGAAAACCTACACAATATCACATCACATGGACCTGTCGAAACATTGGCGTGGCCTCAAAATACAAAACCCGAGTGCGGAGCAATATGAGAGACTTCTGTGCAGCGACCGCTGTGAAGACCAACAAATGTCTGGTACAACGAGCTCAACGGGGGGCAGTGGCCAGCGGAGCCCTGGACTGAGGGCAACCGACCATTGATTAAAATTGGATGAGCCCGACAGAGAAGACTCCTGGGGATACAATCAAGGAAAGAACATCTCTGAAGATGCCCCAAAACCGCTGAGTAGAATTAAGTTTTCCCCTCATGTCCTCCTCCTAGTTCATATTTTTTATATTTAGCAAGATCAGACCGGCAGGCGAATAAACGAAGGAAATGGTGATTCAAATTTCAGAGAACGGAAGATCGGGCATAAAATAAATTTAAAACAAGGAAAGCAGACACGCAAGAGGAAAGAAAAAGTTTGCGCGGATATTATGAGCGCGGAATAGCCGTACAGCTGCTCGTCCGCGAATGCACTACTGCTCCCTTCCTCTTCTTAAGGGCGTACAGCAGCCGCGAGGCGACAGCAGGCATGTGGACAGAACCAGCCCCCCCCCCCCCCCTCCCCGTCTTGCACGTCAAAGAGAAAAGGGGAGCATATACGAAACAGCATAAAGATGACAAGTGGAAGAGGCTGCAATCGGATTGGAGCAAAAGGAATTGACAAAGATTAAGAGTGAGGCTCAGACGAGGCAAGGGCCGCAAATCGGACTAAAGGGAGGACCTGATGATTTCACTGAGACCTCACGATGCTCTCGGATAAATAGAAACTGCAGGGAATGTTCGGCGGATTGGAGCTGTAGTAAGAACAGAAATATCGCTGAAATAACGGAGAAGATGTCTGGTTTCAAGGCATAAAGGCGGCTTCCAGTCCATCAGCGTGCTAATCCGCATAAAGAGCGCGTCCGAGCGCGCATTATAGAAGAGCGTGGATGAGAGCACTCACAGATCATTGCTAGTTGTTCAGGCAGCGAGGAGGCTTACGCGTTTCCTACTGACTTTTGCGCAGCGTTCTTTTTATTGTTCATCATCTTCGAGGACTTCTCAACTAGCTGTCTTTTACTTCAACTAAAGACGCTAATTTTGCTCACTTTACCGTTGCACTCCAACCTCGTGATCGCTGCAGCGTATCAAAAGGCAGCACTTCGGCATTCGTTTATTCTGCGATCGGAGTACCTTCATTCACTCTTGACAGCCGTCTGCCCCAGGCATTCGTAATTTTATTGGAGTGTTTTTGTGCGTTTGTATCCATTGCGCGTATAGGCGTGAAAGCGTTTTTCAGTGTTTTTACTATTTGGTGGCCCCCTAGGCTCTCATTTCTAAACTGTGATTAGATTGCTTTCGCTACCCAGTATTAGCGTGGCTAGTGGTCCTGAACATCTGGAAGGGGGTCAAAAACCGTGAGCGTTCAGAAAAGATAAGAGAAATCCTATTATTTGGACCTGTTTAAGCTAGTCCGTTAGGACCGTGATAAACCAGGTGACTTGTTTTGTTTCTTAAATAGTAAATCTTCACGTTGAGACTGATGAAAAGCACAGTGGCTAAATGAAAGAGCGCGATTACCGTCGCTACTGCTTGAATTGCCAAAGTAGTGCCCAGACATACTGACGAGCTAAGGCTAGAGTAAATACTCAGTACGTGAATGAGTAGAGACCGCATGACAACACCTTGCTGAGACTAAAGCTGATTACGGTAATGCGCGGTGTCTGCGCCAAGTCTACAGGCAAGATTAGCCTTATAACAGTCTTGTAGGGAATTTCACAGAGTTTCTGTAGTAGTCAAACAATCGAATATCGTACCGTCGAGGAGGAACGGCAGTGCATGGTCTGTGAAACTGCTAGGAATGCCTAAACTATATAAAACGTGTCTGCGCTTGTTTTCCTGTTCATATACGATTTCTCAAGTGTCAACAGTGATGTTTCGTTGGAGTATTTTTATACCTGCTGTCATTTCTTGTGAAATTTCATGATCCGTCCTCTGTACGAGTAGTAACATATTGTTAGGCGCTATAGGTATGCGAAATTTAATCATCCTGTCAGTGCCATACACAGTGCCCTCTGAGCTGCTAGTTCCGGCTTTAGTCAATGCATCCTGTTTGTTTGAGGACGGACACTTTTAAAAAAAAGTATTTTCCTAAAAACAAAGGCTGCTTTTGCTTTAAGATGCAGTTAAAAAGCTTGTTATTTCTACCAGTCAACATAATTTTAATGTGAGCGCCTTCATGTAACTGTAACTACTGATATTCTAGATTTTGTCGTGCGCTAATAAGTGTATACCTATAAAAAAGACTGCAAAATAGCAAGCCTGATAGGTATTGAATGACTGGCGCTCATTGCAGACAATTTGATATGCCTCCCTAATGCAGTGTTGCACTGTATCAAATAAAAAGGTTGCGGCCACTGCGATGCCATGGCTAATGCTGGGGATCAAATACGCACGCCGTTTCAATAACGTAGTTTGTTTATCGGAAGAAATTTAATTTACTTTCAGGCAGGGATCAAGCCCTGCAATGCATCAGTAATGGTTGAGCGCCTTTTGGCCTCACGCTTCGGTTCTGAGATAATGGAAATTGCCCTAGACAGTTTGCGTGAACGAAGCAACAGCACAACCAAAAGGCAGCTGCAGTATGCGGCACGGTACGAATGGGAGGCTCTGTTTAGAGCATTTACGTTCCCTTTTTTATATCTCGGCCCCTTTGTTTCTTTGGAGGGTAAGAGGTTCAGATTAGGATCACGCCCTCGTAATGCCAGTCGGTGATCACAATGGCTTGTGGCAATATCATGCACAAATGGGTAAGAAACGATGAATGATCGTTTTTCATAATAGCGACTTCAGCAGCTTCTAATTTCATTAGTGCCATTAAGGTGTAAGCAGTTTTAATTTCACCCCAGGAAAAACAAGTTTTTTTTTACCCCCTGAGGCCTTACGCACAACGTACGAAGCGCTTCAATAATTAGATCAATTTTGATTAAAATCTAATAATATCTTCCCGACTAACGATTAAAGTGAGTTTTTAACTGTCGTATTTACAGACGTTTCCGAAAGTGCAGTGAATATTCTAGTTTCAAAAATATTTCCCTATACGCGATGGGCTGGCATGCAAATGGCTACCGGAAGCCTCTAAGACGCCATTTGTCTTGACTACAACAGCTTCTGGAAAATTTATTTTGACCATAGCAGGCAGCTTCGAGACCACTTTATTCGCCACTACCTATTCCGTCATCCATAATCGTTTCCAATTTTCACGTTTCGAGCTATATTTGCCTGATTAATGTCACCGCCTGTTGTTCCACCTAACTGACTCACTGCACTGTAAACTGAAGCGAGGCAGCCTGTACTTCTCACTTTGTACGAAACAGGATCATTAATCCGACATGGGCTGACTTTACTGCTTTAAAAGCAGAGCAAGAGCAGCTGGAATACTTTGCGAACCAAAACGGCCCTTGTCAGTTCAGCCATTATGAATAGCAATTCACATGGCGCCGACCTCTCCTGTCCCACATTCTTGGGCAAAAATTTTGAATACGCGAATGTTGTAAAATGTTGTGACGGACATTTGGAAGGTAGCGCTCCATTCTTCGAATGCGTTGTAAAATATTTCTTTTTAATATTTTCCATCGCTCGCATCAAGCAATTAGGACTGGCATAGAAAGCCAATGAGGAACGGTTTCGACGACAGCAAAAACGTTATAGCTAAACAAAATGAAACCTTGCCGACGGGTGATCAGCGGATATATTGACTGTTACAGTGAAATCTTGCAATGTGCGAAAAAATTGAGTTTCTAAACTCTTTGCCATTGAAAAATGCTTTCGTATAGAATTGTTGAGTATGGATGGCCCGCAAACCGGTTTAATTGTGCTGTCGAAGAACGGTGGCGCCCCCTGGTGATGCCGAATGAAACGCACCAAAATGTTCGCCAGTGTCTGAGTAGGGAAGGTAGTTGACTCACTGAAAGAGCGGCTGCCGCAACATCCGTAAGTATAAGTGGTCGTGAAGCCAAAACGGAACGAAATCCGAGCTACAAGGGAGGCAGCGTGCCTTTTTCCTTTCGTTTTGCGATCTTCCCAAAGCGCATGCCGTCTGCTGGAACGCGGGAAGTGTTCTATATACTGTGTACTTCAACGAATACTAGAGTTAAATCTTCCTTGATCCACAGCGCCAAGTAACGAAAAGGGCAATAAGCCACAGAACCGGATCATCTTGAGATCGCTATATAGGTAAGGTAGGCTTTTTCCTACAAACTCATTGTTCCTTTTATATCTCGTGCTAAAATTTAGAAAAAACGGTGGTATTACCTTACTGCTGTACAGGTAATGTTCCTGAAATATAATTTAGTGGCACCGTTTTCGCCCCCTCATGAATATAGAGAAAAAAGTGCATGTTTTGATAGTGTTTATCTTTGAATAATGCCATTTTTTTTCTTTTAGCAGCAAGAAAATGTTAGCGGCTCATCAAAACAATTCAGCTTTTCAAAAGTCACAGAAGCCTTCCCTTGCTTAAAAAAGGTGTGCAGATACAAAATTTCGAACGCAAGTAAAAGCTATGGTTTGTTTGATTGGCGCAAGGAGGTTCATTTTAGCAATATTTTGTCGCATGCTGTGAGTGTAACAACATTTATTATGAATTTCATTATGACTTTTTCATTATGTCCGAGGAGCCGGTCGGCATACCCACCAGCATTCAATTACGTCAAGGTGCACTTGCCACCTTAATTTCTCTGTCACCGAAACCTCCGGTTGTTCACTGGAGTGACCGGCGCCTGCCAGCGACGCCTCCGTCATCAGGAGTGTGATAGCCTGGGTCAGCCGGTCGAATGTGACGTCCTGGTGCACTCCAGCGCTGGCGCGGAGAGAAAAGAAAATTTCCCCTAGAAATTAGTTTGTATGCAATAATTCACCGTGTGCACTGTAGTTTTGAGCTCATTCTCATAATTAATAGGCCCTAAGTCCTCTCTCAAAACAACAAAACAGAACTCCAAAAACTTGTCTGTGACCCCTTAAGTTCAATAAAGAAGATACCTGGTAGCCAACTGCCCTGCGAAATCTCCCAAATGCGAGAAGCACGGTGAATGCTCTCCGCATGACTCAATTTAAACTGACCCAATATTGTCTGGTGCACAAGGAGCGGCGACGTGTAAAGTGAAACCATTGTACCGCAGCGCAAATAAGCGCCTCCGTACAAGTTGTTTCGTAAGACCCCCGTTGGAGGCGATTCTGCCTCCAATAGTTTCCGCAACGGCACCAGTGTACACAACTGCTTTCTTTTTGACATTCCCATCTGAAGATGAGACTGCGTGTCATATCCAGTGGTGGGCCGATTAAAAGGCCGGTGTTAAGTGTTTGTGGCGTGCAGTGCAGTTTTCTGTTGTTTTCGGCTGAGTTTGGCTTGCAGTTAAGTCTGCAGCCCACTCACATGGGCGGCGATAATCTATGGCGGGAATTCATTTTATAACCACACTGCCATCTACAAGTCAAACGCAAAAACTCCTGAAAGGGCATTTTTGAACGGGAGCCGTAGGGCACGCAGAAGCGTGGACAACAAGATAACCAAAGGATCATAACCACCCTTTTAACGCGCAGTAAGAAGCTGCGCGTATGTGCTCCAACGGTGAGCTAGCTTACTCGCGTCAGTAGATGGACTTGGTCTAATCCTGTCAAGTCTGGTCTGATCAGATCAGGTAAGGTAAGGTATGGAATGGTATGGTATGGTATGCTAAGGTATGGTTCAATGTTTAGCGGAATCCACAAGGAGGAGTGTATCACCCTACCATGTGCTAGCCGTCCCCGTTAACTCTGTTGGTAGAACGACTGCTCCGGGTAGCGATGGTACCGGTTTCAAACCCCGGACCAGGAGAAATTTTGTTGAACTACAAAGTTTCTATGGAGGCTGTATAGCTTTCCTTCGTATCCGTATGTTTGCGCCTGGTTGAATGCCAGTGAGTATTTACTCCCTTAATGTGAGGTGTGGTATTGTGATGTAACATGCCATACTGCAGGGCTACATATGAATTTTGACCTCGAAGGTTATTTAACCGCAGGAAGCACATTGCTCCCACGGAATGGAAATTATCACACGTATCCGCACACGTCGGCGTCGATTCATTTACGTGAACCTTGGCCTTACCACGTATGCTGTCCAGTGCACATCGTCTTAGTTATCTACTGTGCGTCATCCACTCCTTTATTTTTCATTCAACTTGCGGTCCTTTTACATTTACGAGTTCGTAACCTTACCGGCAGGTGCCACTATAATAAATATCATTTTTAAGTGCATAAAAAGAAATACAATAACAAATAAAGGCATGAAAGTTTACAATTTACTACCCTGCACAGACAGAGAGTTACAGAGGGATTAAAAGAGGATAATAATAGTGCAGCGTTTTGTTACGCGCTACTCTTATATTATGGATCACCAACTCGCCCAAAAAGTAGCACTTCTGAAAGAGGATAGAGGTACAATAAAAACGCTTGGACCATCGTGACCATCGGGTGCCATCATGAACATTGGTCAATCATATTGATAAAAAATAAACGGCAAAAAACAGTCCAACAGACACAGTTTGTATACAAGCAGGCCACATATCATTGACCGCAGGCTGCTGACCGCTCCAGGTCGATGAGATAGAGTCCCGCTTAAGTTACACAGCAGTGCATATCTCATGCAGAACCAGTATTTTGAGCACTCGGCGAATTCTTTCGAGATAACGCCGAGATCGAAGTTCGTCCAGTGATAGAACACAGTATTATTACCTGGCTGCCCAAACTAAACAACATGTTTTTAGATTAGAAAGTGTCCAGCAAAAAGCTGTCTGATTTATTTTCAACAAATACAGTCGTCATGAATCCCCCACACTGCTTCTGCAAAAAGCCGGCCCCTCTAAAATCCACACACGAGCCAGACTGTTGCGATTTAAGTTTCTGTTCCTCCTTTGGAATGATGGCGCAAAACTTGATAAGACTAGATATCTGCTTGAGACTAACACCCGTGTCAAAAGAAGAAAACAAGAAGACCATATATCCTACTACAGATACCGTAGTGATGCATTCAACTTTTCATTTTTCCCACATGTGCTTCGTGAGTGGAATATGTTGCCTCCAGAAATTGTGAACCGGATGTGTCCTGAAGCATTTGCATTGAAGCTAACAACTTCGAAAACTGATAACAACACTGTCACCATGTGCGATTTTAATGTACGTTTGTGTAAGAGTGAAAAAGATCATTCTGTGCTGTTTATTTTTTTATTTTATTTTGCAATTTGTCATATGCATGCGACCCCGATCGTGTACGGTCTCAAAGCTAGGCCAACAGTACTTGACAAATAAATAAATAAAGATGTCGCACAGAGGTTCCGCTGTTCTGCTTACTCGTAGGTTGGGCAAGGCCACTCTGCTTCAGCCCATGATTTTAGCACATCCTGCTCAGGAGTAGTAAACTGGAGCATGTTTGGGCTAGGCGTTTGGAGAACAGGTTTATAAGGAGATGCCGCTGGAAAGATTTTTGCAACAGAACTACTTGAAAGCCACTCGCAACAAGACCACTCTTTCCTGACGTTCGAAGCGACCTAAAGATATGAAGCGTTGTCCTACACGATTTCTTTCACAAAGGCAAATACTTTTCTGTGTATATGGGCGCTCTTTAGTCGGCGTGTCATGAGGCCCGCGGAAGTTCAAACGGATCGGCACTTCGCCTTGCAAGGTTCGGCCCACCGAGACACACAAACAACGTCGCACAGCCGCAAAGCACTGTGACGTGGCCCATTCTCCTGCATCTGCAACTCAGCAGTGGTTTCGACATATACGGCTGCACAACAAGACGAAATTGGGGTGCCATGACTTGCGACCGCAGACAGTCGTGATACGCTAAGAATAACGAAGCATTCCTTTGCAGGCTTCATCCCTGTAGGCATCTCGTCAATTTGGTTTGCTAGATCAATCTGATAGGTTACTCAGTTCATACCGCGGTTTGCCGTCACCAATTAAACTGCGTATATTCGTGCCAGTAGCATCGATGATATTGTGCCGAGATCCCAGGAAAGCAGCAGAATCGACGTCTATTGCGATTACATTTTTGCAGCCCATTCACTCCCAGCTACTGTTGCTTGTTGGGAACGATAGTATCGAGCTGTATATAGATTGTCTGTCAGTTAAGTTGCCTTTCGTCGGTAGCTACCACAGGAATCATGCATATCGCTTTCCTCGTTCGTTTTTGGGCCTTTCTTGCTGTAGGTGTACTTGGTGTTTATGTAGCTCTCAGTACAGGAACTTATTATGGCATTCCGGTTGAGGGAACTTCAGATTCGTCGGCACTGCTCTCCCCTCTGGAGCACTGCAGGGTATCACAACTGTCTGTGTCACTCCGAAGGATGGGGAGTGAGCAGCAGCGTGAATAGCTTCAATCGGTGGCTACTTTGTTCACATGCTGGATCCAATGAAGGGGGATCAAGTCGCTACAGCGCAAGACCATCTTGATGGCACCGACATAATAAAAAATGCGTCTGCGCTGGGACCTCAGTGGCTGTCAATCCGAATTCATATACTACGGTGTCCATCGTTGACCACGTAATTTTCGTACGCTAAAACCGTGCACACATGCCGCTTTACTGACCTCGCCATGCACTCAGCTCTTAAGTCCTGTAGACAGTCACTAGCGTAAAAAATCAAGCAGCTAATTGCTACAGCTCGTGTCGCCGAGTGATGTGGTTACTTTTCTTCCATTGCTTTCGCAGCATGAATTCCAGTAGTTTACTTGCCTGACATTACAAAACGTTTAGGACGAAAACAGTGTGCACTGCGCGACACCAGGGATGTTTGCTCATGAGCAGTTTAGTTATTGTTTTTGAAATAGCAATAATTCAGGAACATTGCGGCTTCCGTAATCGCGCAAAAGTAGTTCATTGCGCAATCCACTGCCCGTTGCCGCTGACTCGTGTTTCCGTACGTATACTGCAGCTCGTCATTCGAGCCTCGTTCCCGAATTGTGAGAAATTTAGCGGGTGAAGTCAATTGGAATATACAGGGATCATTTTCTTAGCTCTCAATTCCGTGGGGACCAAGTTTATTAAAGTACAACGTAATTTGAATGATCGCTTATCAATGCTGGCCTGGCGGATAAACTCTGCGAAAACGCGCTCTCGTCAGATAGGTGCGCCGTTCAGATAAACGAGAATAAAAGCGGACGGCTGCCTCACATTCAAGTTTTCCCCAATTGTTTTCAGTGCGCAGCCATTGTTGCATGCCCGGGACAAAATAATGTCTGAAGACGAGAAGACTTTCTCCGAAGAACGCGGATTTTCATCTCTTGTTCTGTAGTTCTGTATTGCAGTTCGCCTATCGCGTGGAAACACGGAGTTAAGCTTTTGAACTTTGTCTAGCTCCCAGTGGTTCTCAAAGCCTTCCGTTAAGTCTCAACTGATTTATGTTTCTTTATATTACCCGCTCCACACTTGATGAAAAGGTTTTGTTCTACTTCTCCTCTCAATGTTTTACGTCACATATACCTTCTAAGAATGGTACTTGTCTCTAAGTACGGCATTCTTTTCTGCAAGCTGATAAGCATTCATTCTTTCATGCATATATCAGCGACAAACTCTTGCCAAGCGGATGCAGTATGGCATGTTGAGAGAAGCGATTCGTTAAGGTTTTATTTCTGCAAATAAGAGAACGTTTTCGTTGCCGGTATTTATGTTTCCATAATTGTTGCTAAGGCATCATCGCTGATTTTTCAGGCCTTGTGCAGTTTCTATTAGCTGAACCGATATGTAAATTCAGAAGAGAAAGCCGCAGTAAAAGCCGCGTGTTTTGGTCCTTCAACTGAGTACTAAATGAATACCGGGAGTCCTGAACACGAGTACAATTTACGCATTTTTCCGCCAATGTGTGTCTTCCCACTTACCGCTTGCCCAAGTGTAGCGATTTTAAGTACTGTTATTTAGGTACAATGTCCATCACAACCAAAAGCGTAAGATCGCGTAGTCAAGCTTAATAACATAACTAAGGAGAGAAAGGTTCAAAAACGACATTAAATTAAGACGATATTCCACAGATAATTTAAACAAAATTGTAATTGAAAGATTTCAATGTACCATTGCCAGACCCACCAATTTCTGTTGTTGAAAAGGCCAATCCAGAGCTGGCAACTTGTGGTCCGAGGAGAGAGCATCATGAAAAACGCATCCTGCATGATGTTTTTCCGCAAGCTGCATCTGGGCAGCTTACTCGAGTGAAGGGCAAAAGAGCGCTGAAATATGGCGTAAGTAAGTGCGAACAGAAAAAAGTTTCAGCCACCAGACGACGTTGATGTGGCCTCCTGTGGCTGTCCCGTCGACAATAATTGGTTCCCTCATATGATATCCCGTAGGTGAGCTCTTTTCTGGATTGGGGCGCCGCAGATCGCAAGCCCTCTGCCATATTCTTACGCATTAAAGAAAATTATACGCTATCTATGGGCCTCATACTGTACTATTTCCTCCATTTTTTTCTCCTCACTGCGCAGAGCTTCTTTCACCAGCTCGGCGTGTGCCGGTGGGCTCGCTTTTGCCCCTTTTCCTTCCTAGTGAATGCGCTCCTTTTCTTTTAGCCTCGCTCTATTGTTGTTTTCGTTCTGTCTTTATTAGCAGCCGTTTAAATCGCTTTCGTCCTGCCTTCCCGCTGTCTGTTCCCAGCATTTCTTCTAGCTCTCTTGATAGAGCAGATGCAATTTTTCCCTCCGTGGCAAAGTCTTCGAATCGAACTACGTCTTCTTTGTGCACGGAATAAATCCTTTTAATACCGGGCAGAGCGCGAGCGCGAGGAGTAGAAAAGATCAACGAGATTTCCTAGTTAGGGTTGCTATCTTCGTTCGTAAGCGGCAAGCGACTTTATATAAACCTTTGTTCTTTTTTCTCCGAACTCCAGAAGACTCTCAAGGACTAATTAATGTTTGCGCATTTGACTTCTAAATTTCCAAGTTAATCCATCACGCTTATTCCTGACACCTGAAAAAGTGCGCGGCTCCTTGATCTCAGCGCGTCCGAGTTCAAATTACTGAACCTTGTGCTGATCTTCAATGAAACTGTAGTCTAACTGCTTTTCTTAAGTTCTTTCTGCTGATCTGCGAAAATGCGCTATTAAACATACGTGTTATACTCTTCAGCACAAGCCTATTAGGCAGATATTGCAGGGTGATAGAGATGTCACATGAGTACGCACCCAGCGATCGCAATTGCAACGCCATTTACACTCTTTTTGACCCGCTTTCAACGTATAAGAAATATCGGGATGATGAAGAAGTATGGAAAAAACACGGTGCCGTGGCTAAGCGGAACTCACCTCTCCTTCAATGATAACAAGCGAGTTTACACTTTTCCGCTTTAACTCCAATTATTACATCTATTTCTTACCAACACAATGCAGTTCCTTAATCGTCGACCGTTAAGCATTTAGGAGGTTATATACAAGGATTCACTTCCCTGGCGGGCCCATATAGGTATCTGCGAAAGGATTGCACGCGGTAGGCATCGTGCGCGGGCTGAGCAATAAACTTCATCTTTTAAAAGGCACTCGCCTGTTGAGATTTACGGAATGTATACGTCCATGACTTTTTTAATACGTTTTTTTGTTCTCTACAGCGTGTGCGTATCAACTATGCCTTCTTTTCTTGGAGCTAGAGGCGTTGCGCATCAGCCTGAGCCCTCCAAAAATCTTTGCTAATTCTGTTTTGTAACTAGAGGCACGCACTGCATCCTTGTAAACCAGATTTCTGCTCTTAACAGTCCAAATATTTAAATGTTTGCGACGAATTGCTTTTCGTCGCTGCGTCCAGTTTGATCTTTCTCCGTCAGCATGGGACCTTTTTCAGTAATAGTCGGTGCCATTTGCACACACTGGACTTGTGTTTTTCGGAGCGTCTCCTTGGTCCTTCAAACGTCCCAATCTTGGAAATCTTGCTAGTGTGTGCTAACTCTAGATCCATTCAAGCTGTCTTTGACGACATCTATGCAAAGCTTTCCACGACGTCACCAACTGAATGGCACCACCTGTCGGCCGCCAAGAGTGCACACCACGTAAATGAAGTGAAATCTTTTACACGGCATAATATTTCTCAATGGCAATTGATATGAGGAGGAGGAAAAACTGGGTTAAAAAAAGAATAGTTGCTTGAGGTTATGGATGGAATCCAGAATCCAGGGGTCCAATTGTTCGAGCTGCCCTCCGGACCTGTTGGAAAAGGGCCCGTTTGTCCTCCTGGTTATCGCTGTCCGCAGCGCCACCCACTGCTCAAAAGATGTGTTCGGCGTCTGTAGAGTATTTGGCTTGGCCCAAAATCCGCACAGATTATAGAAGAATGCAGTGTAGGCCTCGCATCAGGGAAACATGTACGTGTACAATGTTGGCTCTATGAGATGTAGTCTATGGACGTTTGGAAAAGTGTTCGTCTGTATCTGCCGCCAAGAGACGGCGACTGCATTGTCTTATTTCTTATGAGGTGGGGGAAGTATGAGCGGTAAAGACGCTTAAAGTCGAGACGTTCGTTTGGAATCTCAACACACATCACCTTACAAGGGCATTCCACAAGTTGCTGTCTTGTCACTACTTCCATTCATTACAGCCATAGTCCCTCTCGCCCGTCAACTATCCACACTCTCCGGCACTGGATATGCCATCTCTGCGGATGACATTAGCACCTCAACCCGAGAATCCCTCGCAGAGAAAGAGCAAGCCCTACAAACAGCCATCACTGTGGTCGAGCAATTTGTTCAGACCAGCAGTGTGCAATATGCACCTGGAAAATCGGAAATCGTCAGTATTCACGGTCCCCGGTATCGTTCTGCAGGCCCAATCATGCGCCAGATTAAAAACCACCTTATAAAGGAAAAGAAACTAATCCGAGTTTTCATCCTCTGGGTCCGACATGTTGGCACGCCCACCCACTCCATTGCCATTTTGCGCACGTCCGTACTCAATATCTATGGTATGTTACGACTTGTGACTGGACATCGCAAGGGCATGCGCAACGGCGACACTATGTGCCTCGCCACAGTCCTTGACATGAGACTAATTGAGTATGGCCTCCTCTACAGTAGGCGCCGAATTTTCAATCTGCCGGGAAGGGGGGGGGGGGTGCGTCCCAGTTAGCAATTCCTGTTTTACATTCACCCTCGCCCCTCCTTCGGGTATGCTCCTTGGCAAGACAAATTTATTTATTTATTTCACTCTCAGGATACAGAGTACATTACAGAGCGGAATGGCTATTCACAGCAGTATAGAAGATAAAGAAAGGTAGGGGGGCCAAGTAATGACCCTATAGGAGCCTGAGAACCAAGTTGTAGAGTACCGAAATTAGCGTCAATAACTGACAAATGCTACACAAGAAGAAAGAAATCCGCAGATCCAGAAAAGAACTGCCGGGACAATCCTCAGCTGACTTAGTTTATGCAATAGCAGTGAGTTATTAACTTTATCAAACGCTTTATATAAGTCAAGAAATATGCGCTCACGTGAAAAAGCGGAGTCCAAATAGAAGTGTAAGTCGTAAATGAAGGAAAGTAGCTGAATGTCACATCAGAAAAACTTTCGGAAGCCGTCCTGTGTTAGAGAGAAGAAATTGTTATCCTGCAGAAAATTCACAAGAAGTCTAGATATATGTTCAATTATTTTGCATGCTACTGATCTCAAGGATATGCGTCAATGGTGAGATGGATTATGTTTATCTGCGGCTTTATTTACTGGTATGACCACAACAGTCTTCCAGTCTTCAGTAGTACACCATGATGATACGTTTTTGAGAATATGCATTTCATGATGCATTTATGCATTTAGCGTTCCGTATAAATTTGTCATTTATGCCATAAATTCTGGTAGAAGATGTTAGTTTCCAATTGATAATCGTTATGAAGCGGCGCAAGTCTAACATGGTGGGATACATCGCGAAATGATCGCGCAGTTGGAGATAGGGACGTTGGATAACATCGGATGAAGAAGGAAAAGACTTAACGAAAGTATCATTTAGTACAGTAGCACAGAGGTGGTCGGGAACAGGTTCGCGGGTGTGTGCAATAGCGACACTTTATTTGCGTTTTCAGGTTTTCATAATCTTCTTAGGCTCACCGGCTACGCACTCTGGTCTCGCAGAACTGCTCTACGCAGCACTACGATTGCCGGCGCGAGGATGTCAGCTACCTGCCCGGCGACTTAATATGACTGTGGACTCCTTTCCGCAACCGTGGTTTGTCGCAGAAGCTGCTATTGCAATACACAGGCCTGTAGATTGTGCTAGCTCGGATCAGTGACCTGAACTAAGTGGTGTCTTGTCGATGTTCACAAGGTCGGCGCTCTCGGAAAACACAAGTTGTGCATGTCGCACGGATGCAACTCTGCCATTCTCAGGACTCTGACTGAGTGGCACAGGGGGCTTTGTCGGCGAAGGGGTAAGTGTCACGCGACGCTAAAGAAACAACAAAGTGGAGGACGCAGAAGAAGCTCGCCATCTTCCCGCTAACGCATCAATTCGGGTCGACTCCCCCCTGTAAATAAAACGTGTAACAATACTCAGAATTCCAAGATATCAAATCATAAATGTTTGTTCAACAGTATATGTGTCCTCTTTTAATGCGAGACCGTTAAAGATCTCATTCAGCAGGAAATACGGGATCGTCGTCACCGGTGACGGCGTCGTCGGCGTTTTGAGATAAATACAAGCCACCGTAGAATGGCCCAGGCGGCCACCCTGACCAGCCAGGGTGCCCTTGTTGCGGCATCACAATCTGCTGACCGGACTGAGAGCAACTCCGCCACCGTAGCAGGTGGCAGTTAAATGAATGATTGGTCGCGATAGATTTTCAGGAAAGAGCAAACTGGGTCTCACAAGCACCACAGAAATTCCTTTGTGGGCCTCCTGTTTCAGGTTAGGGATATGAGGGGAGGCTGGAGCATGATCTTGGCCTGAGTGGCGGGAATGGGGACGCCCTTTCCGGGCGCCACGCCTTAACCCTCCAGTTCTTGGGCTAAAGGCTCGTCCCGGACCGCAGGCGCTGTGCGGTGTCTCGACCGTGGGGATGGCCGTGTCCCGCATAGCGATCCGTCCGGACCGCGTCAGCTCTCATAGCTGGGCCGAAAGACCCAATAAAATCCCCAGCGGCTGGTGTTTTGTCTACGTACCGTAGGCGCTGTGCGGGTGCGCGGTCGTCTGCTGGATCGCGCTGCTGCATAGCCATCCGTCCGGGCCACGGTAGCTCTACATGTGGGCTGGCAACTATAGGCAGTTCACGTCTCATTTTTTTCAGCTGCCTATTACGCCTAAAATGCCCTTAACATTTCATAAAGCACTACCGATGGCAGTACTTGCCATCGCAGAGCAGTTGCGAATCAATTAATGGCTGCGCCACTGCGTCAAAACGGGTATGAGGACTTCCAGGGATCTCTAAATGTAACGTAGCGAATGAGAAATTCGGCATATATGGGCATTAACTCATTAACGCTACTGCGTCCTACCTTTGAGGCGCAGCTTAAATGTCTTCTCCATTTTTTTTTGTCAATATCCTCCGCTCCCTCGATCTTATTACGGTTGCTAAAGTAGGCGCGTTGGAGGGGGGCGAGCTGCGGAAGAGGGGAGGGGAAGACTAGGTCGAGTTGCTGTTCTAGTCTCTCCTTATGAAATGTCGCGAGCAGTAATAATGTTTCACTAAACACAGTGAAGCCAAATCGAGTGGCTGGTGGCGTTCGCAAGTAAGACCTCCCATCCGGGCTGAATCCTCAGTGGGATGAACGTTTCAGTGGGATGCATGAAGAGGAGGAGATCCCGGTCATCTTTACGATGCGTTCAGCTGCAGTAAACGTCGCGAGGGTGTTCAGGGAGGGAAGCGTGCTTTTTTACACTTTTAATGAGGGCCAAGCGGAGTGTGTGCGCGAAACATCTGAGGCGACGCTTGCGCCACCCGGCGGGGCGCTGGTGTGTGCACCATAAATACGGACATCGGCAGAGCTTTCAGAGTGCTGTTGCAAGAGCGCGGGCCACTGCCTAACGTGCGTCTTTAAGCCCACTCCTTTCAATTCCTCCCCTATTCTGCTCACTCCCTCGCTTCGATTCTTCCTTTTTCCTTTCTCATTTCTCTATTTCCTTCATGGCCTACCACGACGTCAGCGCCAGGACGTCACGCCGTCGTTATTATGTGGCCGCCTGTAAGTAATGACCCCCGTGTCAGTGTCCGGCCATAATGTCATCACTCATGTGTTATCACACCGCAACTCCTTCGCTGCCGTCTGACCTCTCCTCTTTCACTGCACTGACGTATATTTTTACCAATGCATTTTCCGGGCCATTCTGTTCAAAGAGACGTCCCCAGTCTAGTTTCGCAATTTATGGCAATACGCTAAAGTTCGATGACCGAATATTCACGCCGGTGATGTTTGGGTCGTTTATTGACCCATGATGCATTTTCTACATTTATGGCCTATTTTGCCTACTGATCGCTGGACGTAAGTACTTTCAGAACAGCGCTTTCAAACTATCTGTAACATGCAACCGGAATTACTTTGTGAAATAGACCATAACCTAATTTTTCTTTGAAGTATTACCTATCGAAATCATTCTCTTAACAAACTTGAAGGACCCAGGAGAGGTGACTGCTGTTAGGCATTATAACGAAATATACACATTCATGAACATTACCTGCGGGTGCTGTGATGCGGAATATATATGCCATACTTTGCAGACTATGTTCGTTCAAAAGCTGATATTTCTCATGCTGCGGACTATCTATGAGCACGGACGACACATGACTTATCTTTTAAGAACGTTTATAACAACAGGAGAAGGCTAGCGTGGCTGCTGAAGTAAAGAAAAACGGTACCGACTGCGGCTGCGACCTTTGGTGTGCTAAATCACATAGCGAAACCATCTCCGATAAGCAATCAGTTTGGATGTGCAAGCAAATGCTGCTGACGGTATATAGAATGGCTGCTTTCCAGTCATTGGATTTGTGAACGCAAGCAAAAACCTCAATGATTAACACAAGTGGCGTCGTCATTCATCTTGAACGATTACGATGGGTACGGAATGATGAAGGCCTTTCTCAACATTTGAGCTGAGTGTAGTGGAGCTCGCTCAAACAGTAAAGTAGAACCAAGCAGGGTAGAATGAATTTGATAGGGATGAAAAACGTGCATAGACGTCGACTATAATTCCAACCAGGTGTCTAACTGAAACAGTTAAAAAGTTGATTATCAGAAATTTGTTAAGCGCCTAACAAGTTAACATTATTGACTTTCTTCATGTCGGCCAAGGCACTTGCAGCTGTGGCAGAGACCACCTTTATACCTCAGAAAGCCTATATTGAAAAATGCCGGTCAACCTTCGCTGAAACTCCTGGTATAAATATTTCACTAGCGAGCAGGGTACACCTAAGCATGTTCAATTTTCACATTTCCAAACTCACAAAGCACGTGCTGTTAAAAATGAACAAAGGCTCTACCAATTTTTGACAGAAAAATTGAACACTGAACAGAGCAGCTACAAATGTTTCTCTACGCGACAGCACACCAAAGCCACTTTGAGATTCAACGAGCTGAAGCAGCGCTAAGCAGCTTACAGAATCGAATGCTCAATTTTCCGTGTTCTAGGAGCTTCTCACAATCATCGCCATAGCTTAGTCTCAGACCACCGGCCACGGAAAAAAAATTATAGATGTAACGTCAAGTGATCTGAAGCGGGCAGAGGGGGTGAGGGAACGAACGCAGGTTAATGATATCCTAGTCGAAACCAAGAGGAAAAAATGGGCTTGCGCAGGGCATGTAATGCGAAGGCAAGATAACCGCTGGTCCTTGAGGGTAACGGAGTGGATTCCAAGAGAAGGCAAGCGGAAGTGTCCGAAGGCTAGGTGGGCGGATGAGATTAGGAAGTTTGCAGGTACAGGTTGGGCGCAGCTGGAAAAGGACAGGGGTAATTGGAGAGACACGGGAGAGCCCTTTGCTCTGCAGTGGGTGTAGTCAGGCTGATGATGATCATGATTATAAATTCTGGACAAAATATTTTTTTTCAGCGGGAAACTTTATGAACACAACTTTTTCATATAATGTAAAACTTCACTATAACAATCAATATATCTGGAGATCACCCGAGGGTTGTCTTGCGATTTTTTTATTAACCTTTTTGCTATCGTGAAAAACGTTCACCATTGGTTTTCTGTGCCAGTCTTAACTGTTCGAAGCGATTGATGGAAACACTTTAAAAGAAAGATTTTGCTACATATCAGAAAAATGGACCGCTACCTTCAGTAATTCCATAGCAGTACCTCAAGGTTTACAATTTTCAATATTTTTGCCCGAAAATTCTGAACATGTAAACGGCGGAAACCTTCCATTTTACATTTATGAGCCGACAATAAATGTTCTACTTAACGTTAAACATGCGTTGTTATTTCAGACTTCTGTCTTTGAGTAAATTTACAGAACGTGCCCAATCCTGACGGCGGTCTTGTGCACATATGGCGGTGCTTAGACAGTCTACAATAGAATCAATGCATGCGCCAGTTATTTAGCAGTGAAGCTTGTTGTGACATTCCGTGTGTGCTACGAGGATCCACGTTCGACGGCGCGGCGTAGACGGAGACCCGTGACAGCGGCATCATCAATTACCCAGCCATGCTCTTTGAGTGACGACCAGAACAACCGGACCCGCCGCCGCCCCGGGGAAACAGGCTTTATCCTCCCCAATTTCCGGGCACATTCCAGGACAAGGGAGCTGTCAGCGGGCCAGAGCGCGCCGTACCACAGCCGACGCTATGCGCTACCGCGAAGACAACATTCTTTCCCTCCCCCCCCCTTTGTCGTGGGCTATCGCCGGGAAGGCACCCACAGCTTCCCAGAAGGGCCGTGACGGACACCTGTCATGGCGGACAGGCAGTACTCGCCAAGAATGTGGAAAGACAGGCGCTAGTGAATTAGCTCCGAAGAGAGAGCCTGTGTATACTCTCACTTGAGAGAGAGTGGTGGCGTTTTTGTTGTTTATTTAGTTTGTATTGTTAACAGACTCTGGGTTCGAGGCTAAGCCCAACCCAAGGGGTGGTCCCCATCTCGCATGTTATTTTGGATTGGAGAATTGATGCTTTGGGCGGGCCACTGGAAATGACCGCCCTTAGTCCTTTGTTAATCAAGTGCTTAAAAGCACATGTAAACGGATGCAGTCCAGTCTGAGCTGGGGCTCCATGCTTAGCATGTAATGTGATGCTACTTAGGCACTAACCTGCCCGGTCGATGAGTAAAGTAGTGCAAAGTTTGTTCTTTTGTAAATTCAGTTCTGCTTTTTCCAGTTTAACTCTCTGCATATGTATGTTGTAAAATATGCTCTGCTGTCATCATCTACAAGCTCGCCTCCTGTTCATCTTCCAAGCCGAACGACACTAGAGGAAGGGTTTGTGAACCATCCTCGAAGAAACGGACGACTATTGAAATTCTACTGCATAGACGCTCAGGACGACATCGTTCGCCAAGAGGGCCTTCAGCGCCGAAGCCCGACGGCGTGCAGCTTCTGCCAGCAACCGCTCGAGCCCAACTCCGGAGCCACTCCATCGCCCCCATGAAGTCGTCGGCACGTAAGCTCGGACGCCCCAGCCTCTGATGTATAACCTTAATCATGTGTAATTATTGAATATACCTGTTTGTTTAAACTGAGCCATACGGTGTCTCTTTGCCTCTCCGTCCCGTGTGGACCTGCGCATTATGGGGGTCATCACACTGGTGTCAGAAGTGGGGTCTCAAAAGCAAATGTCCTCTGAATGCTGTGACATTCATGACTTCAAAATTGTAATCAAAAGGGAATCACGGGACTGATTGTGGGACTTTTACCCCCATTTGAGAGGCTTGAGGCACTGGAGGGCTTGAAAAAAAAAATGACTGTATCTGAGGGAGCTCCCACTCCACAGCCGTCGCTCGGAGCAAGCATGCTGGCATTAGGAAGCGTCATTCCGACGTTTACGGGAGATAAGACAGGGGTTCCAATCTGCGATTTCTTTTCCATGCTAGAAGAGATTGGGAAAATGGGGGGATGGTCCGATGCTCAAATGCTGGGAATGGCGAGGTGTAAGATGGCAGGAGCTGCTCATGATTTTGCCTGGCGAGACGAAAAAGTAAAATCCACAAAATCATTTGCGGAATTTAAGAAGCTCGCGTTTGAGCATTTCGACACTGAACCACGTCACGTGCGGGTACAGAGGTTCCGTGACGCCGGACAGATGGTAGGGGAGGACGTGCGAACATTTGCGTCGCGGCTTCAGCGCCTAGCACGCGATACGTTAAGCAGGGAGGAGGAAGGAGACCAGCTAAGGAAGAAATACGCGGAGGATATACTTAAAGAGGAAATGACCGCTTTGTTCGTGGCTGGTCTGCAAGACCCCGTGCGCCGGTTCGTGCTCTCGCGCAAGCCGAGCAATTTCGACCAAGCCGTGGAGGCCGCATTGGATGAGGAACGAAATGAGGCGTTAACGACAGCCGCAGCGAGAGTACGCGTCATAGAGAGAGCGGTGCTCAACCCTGAGGTTGCTCTCTTGACAGAGCGGTTAGATCGCTTAGAACAGCTGCTATCTCAGCAGGTAGAATGCCAGGTTGAAGCGCGCGCTCAACAGCGCCCATTCGCTGGAAACCGGAGACCGCCACAAAGCTACAGGCGCGGTATGCGAGATTTTGAAGAAATCGTATGCTTCGCTTGCCAGGGTCGCGGACACATCGCCAGGTTCTGCCAAAACGTGCGCCGTGGGGAGCCACAAAGAGAAGCAGGCGAGACACGCCCTAAGCAAGCCTACAGCGGGGCTCCAGATACCGAGTCAAAAAACTAGTTAGTCCTCCCCAGCCTGAGGAGCGTGGGGAGGGAGCAGTAGATGATGAGGTGGTGGTAGTTTGTGTGGCCGACGAGGCATGCCCTGTTGTGCGTTGCAAGTTAAATGGTTGTTGTATGGAATTGTTGATAGATACGGGGTCAAAGGTGACATTGCTTAAGGAGAGCAGTTTTAACACGCTTCGAAGGAAGGGGGACCGCGAGGTGTTGGAAGCGTCTGGTGGTATGGCAACCAAATTTGTAGGCATAACGGGGGATCCTCTTGGCATAAGTGGACTCTACCGGTTACACTTCTCTCTCGGCGGAATTGCATTGGAGCACCCCTGCTACGTATGCCCGGACACGGTGTCTCTGCCAAACGGAGTGTCAGGTATATTAGGGCAGGATTTTTTGAGAAAAGGGAAGGTAGTAGTCTCATTCTCTGAGGAAGAGGTTAATGCGGGCGGCTCAAAAGTTCCGTTTTTGAACAGGAGAGGGGCTGAGATTCGCATTACCGATATTGACACCCGTCAAACAGTGGGATCATTGGAGAAGGTATATTCGCGGGTTGCCGTCCGGCTGGTCGAGGAGGCGGTCGTCCTTCCTTGGTCGGAGCACATTTTGTACGCGTTTGTGCCTTCAGATGTAGAGAGCGGCGCCGTGGGAGTGCTTGAGCCGGTCGACTCTCTCAGCAATGGCCTGAAGGCAGCCGCGTGCCTCGTGACAGTTAATGACGCCCACAGAGTGCCCCTACGGGTGGTTAACTGTAGCCAGCAGCCACTGAGCCTTCCCAAGAACAAAACATTGGCTTTCTTCACCTCTGCGATAGAGCAACGTGAGCCCACCGATACGGTACTCGCAACTGTAGAGCATGCTAGTCCTTCGGCTGCTCCAAAGGTGTCGTTCGATCTTTCTCACGTAAAATCCAGGGAGAGGGAGGCTCTGGCTGGTTTGCTGAACGACTACTCGGAAGTATTCGCCGCGTCCAACCTGGATTTGGGCTGCTGTGGCGTTATAAAGCACAGGATAGAAACCGGCACTTCATCGCCCGTTTACCAGCGTGCGTACAGGATTCCTTACTCCCAACGTGAGGAGATGGAGCGGCAGGTGCAGGACCTGATTGATCGCGGCATTGTCGAACACTCAAAGTCACCCTGGGGAGCACCAGCACTATTGGTGGAAAAGCCAGATGGCTCGTATCGATTGGTAGTGGACTACCGCAAACTAAATGCCGTAACTCGCATCGATCCATACCCCATCCCCAATATACAGGAGACGCTTTCTCAGCTGGGCTCTGCCAGGTACTTCACGGTAGTGGACATGGCGGCGGGATTCTGGCAGATAGCAATGGATCCGGCAGATGCCGAGAAAACGGCATTCAACACGCCCTCAGGGCACTATGAATGGAAAAGAATGCCGATGGGTCTGGCCAACAGCCCTGCTGTCTGGCAGAGAACCGCTGATGTTATCCTGGCAGGTCTTCTGGGGAGGCTGTGCTTCGTGTATATGGATGACATTATCATATACAGTGACAGTTTTGATAACCATTTGCGCGATATTGAGCAGGTTTTGGTGCGACTAAGAGCAGCGGGTCTCAAGCTGAAGCCCTCTAAGTGCCAATTCCTCAAAAACGAGGTGAAATACCTCGGGCACGTTGTTTCAGCTGACGGCGTGCGACCGGACCCTGAGAAACTAAGGTGTGTCTCGGATTTTCCATCCCCGACTAGCGTCCGCCAGGTCCGGCAGTTTCTCGGCCTGATCGGTTACTACCGAAGGCACATAGAGGAGTTCGCCAAGCTCGCTAAGCCGCTCACCGCCTTAACAGCCAAAAATGTCGCCTTTCGCTGGGACGAAAACGCGGAGAATGCTTTTGGGGCCCTGAAAAGGAAGCTAATGAGTGCACCGCTGTTGCGCCACCCGGATTTTAGTTTGCCCTTCGTTATGGCCACAGATGCGTCAAAGTTCGCAGTTGGTGCCGTGCTATCTCAGGTTATCGAGGGCAAAGAACATCCCGTTGCTTTTGCTAGCCGACAGCTGAGCCCCACAGAACAAAAGTACGGAGCTACGGAAAGGGAGTGCCTCGCCGTTGTCTGGGCAGTAAAGCACTTCAGATGCTACCTTTACGGCCGCAAATTCAAGCTAGTCACAGACTGCCATCCTCTGAAATGGGTGATGAGTGTCAGGGACCCTAGCTCGCGACTCGCTAGATGGAATCTACACCTGCAGGAATACTGCTTTGAAGTTGAGCACAAGTCAGGAAAGACACATCTGAATGCTGATGCACTCAGCCGCACAGCTGCCGTGGCAGCTATAGAAGAGTTTGTCCCCGTAGTCGACCCCGCCGAATTACGCACAGAGCAGTGCAAAGATCCTGACCTGAAGCGAATAATCGAAAGCTTAGAGGGCGCACCGTCTCACCCCGAACAGCTAGGTTATTTCATTGACAAAGACGGCACCCTGTGTCGGCGCACGAGGCCAACCAGGAAAGGGAGACCAGAGAAAACCGCTTGGGAGAGAGTCGTCATACCTCGGTCGTGGACAGAAAGGGTTCTTCGCGCGTTTCACGATGCGCCATGCGCCGGTCATTTTGGCGTAGCGAAGACACGCAGGCGTGTGGAGCGTTTGTACTTTTGGAGTGGCATGCGACAGGATGTTAGAGACTACTGTGCGAAGTGTCATTCCTGTCTCGAAAGAAAAACACCCAAGGGACGAAGACCAGCTCCAATTCAGCCGTTCCCTGAGGTTTCGGCTCCCTTCGAGCGGACAGGTATGGACATAATGGGCCCATTGCCCACGACCACTTCCGGAAACAAGTACATTTTAGTATTTGTCGATCACCTTTCAAAATACGCGGAAGCGGTAGCACTCCCAGATCAGAAGGCAGACACGGTTGCAAGAGCATTTGTCGAACAGATCGTGCTCCGACATGGACCCCCGAGGCAACTCTTGACAGATCGGGGAACGAACTTCGTGTCGCAGCTAATGAGGAGAGTTTGCGAGCTGCTTAAGATCGCTAAGAAGCAGACAACACCGTACCATCCGGCTTGCAACGGCGCGGTGGAGCGACTGAACCAAACCGTGGCCGGGTTCCTGTCGCATTTTGTTTCGCGCGACCAGCGGGACTGGGACTTGTGGCTCCCGTATGCAATGTTTGCCTACAATTCCGCAGCACACGAGAGCACGGGCGAATCGCCATTCTTTCTTCTCTACGGCCGAGACCCGGACCAGCCTAGTGAAGTGCCAGAGGGCCCCCGTCGTGTCCCATACGCTTCACTGGACGACTATAAGGTTGAGCTAGAATCGCGCTTGCAAGTGGCGAGGGACATCGCAAAGGAGTCCTTAAAGAAAGCGGCGAAGCGCAGGAAGGAGGTGCACGATCGCAGTGCTAGAGACGCGCCGTTTGATGTGGGGGACAGCGTGTACATTGAAAACTGCCAAAGGCAGATTGGGCTAGCTCGTAAGTTCCAGACGAAGTGGAGAGGACCGTGCGAGGTTGTCGAGAAGCTTTCTCCGGTAAACTTCAGAGTCCGAGACGTGAACCGGCGTTTGATAAGGATACACGCAAATCGCCTCAAGTCGGCACCGGTTCAGTATTCACGAAATGAGGAAAGGGAAAGCGCGGATTTTGATGGGGACAGAAGTGAAGCGGAGCGCGCAGATAGTTCGCAAGAAACGCCCTCTCCTGCATTTGTTCGGCAGGCGCCCGAGGTGACGGCCGGAATGCCACCGGATTTACTTCATGCATTGCTAGAAGAAGAAGCGCGCGAGGTTGCCGCGCAGATAACGCCAGGAGAGGCTCCTGCCACGAGCCCTCGCGAGTCCCAAAGCAGACAAAGGGGCACAGACTTACTTAGTATGACTCATGAAGGCCGATATCCGCTGCGAAATCGGAAAGCTAAGTCGGACTAATGGCGTAAACAGAGCGGAGTTGTGAACTGGTTAGAATTGTGTAATGCCGCAGCTCATAACATTGCTATGTGCTTATGTGTTAAGTTATCGGAGTTGGTAGTTAAACCTTTCTGTCATTAAGTAACACCTTCACAGGAGAGCATGCGGAGCGCATGCAGAACCTGCCCTACTTCCTTTCGTTATCTATATTTTTGTCTGTGCCGTGATCGTGCTAGAAGTGGGAGCTCCTTTGTAACTGTGGTAAATTTATTTCGTCCAGTTTGGACTAGAAAGGAGAGGCTTGGGTGCTGAGTTTCATGTTTATCTGTAAAAGAAGATCAGTGCTGCCCCTGGAGACGCCAGTATTGACAGCGGAGGCATATGGTGTTGTGCAGTGGTGTTGAGTGCAGCGAAAAGTGTTTTGTCGGACGCACTGTGCGAGGCGATTCAGAAAGACAAGGGGAGCTGCGTGGACTCAAATGTTCGGAGAACATTCTTCTGGAGGGTGAGCGAGTGTGACATTCCGTGTGTGCTACGAGGATCCACGTTCGACGGCGCGGCGTAGACGGAGACCCGTGACAGCGGCATCATCAATTACCCAGCCATGCTCTTTGAGTGACGACCAGAACAACCGGACCCGCCGCCGCCCCGGGGAAACAGGCTTTATCCTCCCCAATTTCCGGGCACATTCCAGGACAAGGGAGCTGTCAGCGGGCCAGAGCGCGCCGTACCACAGCCGACGCTATGCGCTACCGCGAAGACAACATTCTTTCCCTCCCCCCCCCTTTGTCGTGGGCTATCGCCGGGAAGGCACCCACAGCTTCCCAGAAGGGCCGTGACGGACACCTGTCATGGCGGACAGGCAGTACTCGCCAAGAATGTGGAAAGACAGGCGCTAGTGAATTAGCTCCGAAGAGAGAGCCTGTGTATACTCTCACTTGAGAGAGAGTGGTGGCGTTTTTGTTGTTTATTTAGTTTGTATTGTTAACAGACTCTGGGTTCGAGGCTAAGCCCAACCCAAGGGGTGGTCCCCATCTCGCATGTTATTTTGGATTGGAGAATTGATGCTTTGGGCGGGCCACTGGAAATGACCGCCCTTAGTCCTTTGTTAATCAAGTGCTTAAAAGCGCATGTAAACGGATGCAGTCCAGTCTGAGCTGGGGCTCCATGCTTAGCATGTAATGTGATGCTACTTAGGCACTAACCTGCCCGGTCGATGAGTAAAGTAGTGCAAAGTTTGTTCTTTTGTAAATTCAGTTCTGCTTTTTCCAGTTTAACTCTCTGCATATGTATGTTGTAAAATATGCTCTGCTGTCATCATCTACAAGCTCGCCTCCTGTTCATCTTCCAAGCCGAACGACACTAGAGGAAGGGTTTGTGAACCATCCTCGAAGAAACGGACGACTATTGAAATTCTACTGCATAGACGCTCAGGACGACATCGTTCGCCAAGAGGGCCTTCAGCGCCGAAGCCCGACGGCGTGCAGCTTCTGCCAGCAACCGCTCGAGCCCAACTCCGGAGCCACTCCATCGCCCCCATGAAGTCGTCGGCACGTAAGCTCGGACGCCCCAGCCTCTGATGTATAACCTTAATCATGTGTAATTATTGAATATACCTGTTTGTTTAAACTGAGCCATACGGTGTCTCTTTGCCTCTCCGTCCCGTGTGGACCTGCGCATTATGGGGGTCATCACATTGTTCATTGCATTTTGAATTGACGTCGTTTCTCTTTCGCTGCTTGTAAGAAAATTATCTTTTTGTGTGCACAAGCATTGACGTATTTCTTTCATGGGCAATTTCAAACAAACGAAATAGCGCCTCCATTTCGCTCAAGGCATACTGCATATTCCCTGGGAATAGTTTTCACTTCACTTGCCATCTGAGAGGAGAAGTGCGCTCCTTGTCCGAAGATCATGCTCTGATGTTGACATCACGGGTTCTAAACTGTTTACGTGGAGGAACACTGGCCACGGTGGTGGCGCTCGGACTGAAAGCGGCTCATCAACTTGAAAGCGCTTCCGTTAGGCGAGCAATGAGGAACGAGAGTGCAGCGGTCATTGGTCGGCCTCACCAGTTCGCACGCGGAGTGTCATGATGCTTGCGCTATGCGCCGACCTCCTCTTTATTCATGCAAAAAAAAAATGTATGGTTATGTCGCGTCAGCAAATAGTGTCGACAAAATTTGTTCGCACGATCCTATCGTCCTATATAGATAAACGTAAAAAAGTTTAATTTCGTTATGTAGCGTGTGAGTACATTTTGAATTGGGAAAAATTCAGTTGATGAATTGTAAGTAGTTAATTAGTTTAATTGATTTACATAATTATTGCTGCGTGTGAAGCGGGTTCTGTGTGGTGACTGATTCGTTGGAAAACGATGTAAATGCGTGAGAAGGCTTACTGGGTATTAAAAAAATGAAAATAAAATAGTAACTAAAATAAAACAAACAGAAATAACTATATAAAAATGAAACAAAATAAATAAATAATAGAACTAAAAGAAACAAAAGTAAATTTGTAAAAATTTCAAACGATAAAATGAAAAACAATAAATATGAAAAATGAAGGGACGAACAGAGGAAAGGGAAAGGCTTTCGCATTTCCTCTCCTAAGCGGACTTAAGTGCAATCATGCATTTATTTTTCGCAACCGTCCCCAGGGCACCATCACGTATCGGCAGTGCAGCGCTCCTTCTGTTTTTCTTCACCTCCGGCGGCTGCGCACACTGCAGTGAATAGCGAGTAAGGTTTATCGTCGGAGAAGTGCACGGGTGCAAAGCTTACAGACCTAATTTCTCCCTAAAACAAAACCTTCCAGGAAGAAATTTTATAAACGACTGTGTGCAACGAACTACCTATCACATTTTCATTTCTTATACCTCACTATATAATCTACTGCTGAATATACCGAAAAAGATAATTTTTTAACTCCAGATATATGTGTCTCACGCGGTTTTTATGCATGGCGCCTTCAAGCATTTTATCGGCTTCTGTTTGAGTTCTGCAGAATAGGATAAAATAGTAGGATTGATTTCTCTCCGGCAATAAACATTACCATGGCTCTGTAGCTTTACCGATGTCTAAAATTTGAAGAGAAATGAAATTGCTTTTCAGTTTATTTTAAATAAAAGTAAAATTTCTTGTATTTCTAAGACAATCATTTCATTGTCATGTGTCAAAAATACAAATCCTTTGCAATCTTGCAATCCTTTGCAAAGTGTTACTAAGATTTGGGAACTAATGTGGCGGCTACTGCACAAATGTTTTTTTTCCCCCAAAACCACCCGAGGAGTTCTTACCACAATATTTCACTGAGCCATCATTTTTTGTTGGTTTACATAGCTGAGATGCTCGAGATCGAATTGTGAGCAATTTGGCTTGGATTTGCCCACTAGTGTCCTCTTGGGTGCAGCCGTACTGCTAACAAGAAAAGGTAAACAGATTTGTCAGAAGCTTCGCAGCTGAAGGAAATGTCGTCTTGGTCAGCGGATCGAACCTGGTACCACTGCTTATCAAGGGCAGTCGCTCCACCAACAAAGCTGATCAGGACGGCTATCAAATGTCTGAAGTGAGTACTGAGTTGATCAATGACTTGAAGCCAGAACTCTTCCAGTGGGTTCTAACTAGTCTTCATGAGTAAGTACCCACCCACTCAAAGCTACTACACCATAGGCATTTCACCAAAATATAATGGACTATCTTCATTACCGCTTCGGGATGTTCATCAGTTCGCCCTTGCTCTACCTTCCGTTAGCGGACTGGTTATCTTAGTCGGTGGAATGGCAGCGCCGGAGTGGTGGATGCTATTGAGTAACTACACCCTAAATGAAATGTGCTCTACAATGACGGTTCCTCTAAAAATCAATAAACTAATTTCAAATACAGCATTTGAAGTGGAGGCGGTATTTTTAACGCTTAAGTCAGTTTGAATTACTCACTCATGCCAGTCTAATTGATGACGGCCCGATATTTTACTCAGCGAATAATATAGAGAGCGACTTTCACGTACTATGTTGCAAATAAAAAGTTCACTGAGCGAATAATAACTGCTGTTAGAATTTATGTGCAGGAAGATAAGGGGCTGAGTAGAGGAGAATATCAAGGAAGAACACCAGCACACAATCCCTCGATCTAAAGGAGAGACAACAAGCATTATGAGATCGCTTCATTAAACGTTTCCAAATCGCTTGCTGTTCTGAGTGCAACAACAACGTTGCTATCTGTTATGTGGTAGTACTGTGCTCCACTTTGTTATTTAGTCAGAATTTTATAACAGCTGATATTACTGCGGACCTCGCCATAGAACCCTGGAAGCCATCACTCACCAAATATTTGCAGTTTGTCGCACTGGATATAAATCTAAGCGTTGGCAGTTTAGTTCTGTACATCTGTCACTACTGGGCACATTTGTTGCTGCGATTTATACTCAGGCAAGTTCGAAAATTGCGTTTATTTAATAAGCTATTGTTTAAGCAGTCGGCACAATTTTCTACCAAACCTTTATTGATTAGCTTAATTTCTAAACCATGTTGTACATCATGGAGGACCCTTCAAATGAACTAACCGATCTGTTGATCTGTTTATTTTCAATTCCCCAACACAAAGTTATCCTCTTCCGCGTTCCAGTTTTCTCAGAACCAATGCCATCGATACGCTTCAGATTGAGAAGACGCCAAGATGACTATTTTGTTTGGATGGTTTCTCAACATGAGTACCGCGTATTTCCAAAGTTTCCTACTCTTTCACTTCTCAGAGTTTTTTATTATTTCTTGTTATTCCTAATTTAAAGGTATCAACACTTTTTCGTTCCCATTCTGCGCTACGGTGTCAAATCATTAATTCCTCCCATAAGACCTCCGGTCAGTACTAAGTATCGGAAACAAGTATGGTTTTACATATGTGTTCTGCTAATCACATATTCAATTTTCCCACATCTCCTTAAGTTTCCCTGTGGCCACACCATAGGAAGGGCGCTGAAACTCAAAAAGTCCCAAGTTGGTATTCATGTTTAAAAATGGTCGTAACACCATAGTCGTTTTGTGAATACAGTTCTTCGGGTCGGGGTAAGGGATATTGATCGGTTTTCATGACTAGGTTTACGGTTATTTTGTAACGAGCACAAAATTTGTGACGGCTGTACGGTTTTATAACAATAAATAACGGCGTTTCCCAGTGACTGTGCGAGACTTGGCTAAGAATTCCTTTTTCCACCCTGCTGTTCAGCTGGCCTGTTACCTGCTCTCGAGTAGCGAAAGGAACTAGTCTAGCGCAGCAGAAAACTGGAACACAACCAACCAGTTCTCAACATCTTTGGTTACAGGCGCGAACACAGACACAACACAAAGTAGTAAGACAGGACGAGCGCTCCGTCTTGTCGTACTACCTTGTGTTGTGTCTGTTTTCGCGCCTGTAACCAAAGATGTACAGTTACCAACTTTCCCAGCAAAACGTTCAGTTCTCAACACTACCTGGGCTTCGAACTTCTGTATGGTGCCTAGTGAGTCGGTAAATAAGGAAGTATAGTTCTTCTATAGTGCTCGCGCCCTATCTTCAGCCGTAATATGGCCAATTTCAGGCCATTCAAGCTTTCGGCATTCCAGCCAATTTTCCCCCAGGAGCACTAGAAAGGCCCTTCCGTACTTCCTGACAACTATCCACGGTAAGGTGACTCTTTGGTAACTCACACACTCCCTTAAGACGCATCTATATTCCAGCGTACGTGTGGAGAGACAATTTAGAGCGTTTGCACTTTTCATGCGGGAAAAGGGACTCGTGTACACTCTCTGGCACATTTGTGACAGCCGCCCCTGTGTCAATCTCCATGTTAGGGTCTTTCCACTAAACTTGCACAATCAATTCGTAACACGAATGGTTAGAGTTCATGAAAGTATACACTTCCTGCTCCACGTCTTCGTCAGAAAATTCTATGGCATTTGCACTCCTGAAAACGAGTTTTTCTGTTTGGTCACATTTTTTGTAGATCTCCTTTCGAACATTTCCAACAAGCGTCAAACGAATGCCCTTTGCCGCGCCTTCCACCTTTGTCTTTCTTCTTATCTTGGTCCCGTTTCCCCTTCTTCAGACCTCCCTGGGGAAGGCCTGCTGACCACGTTCAGCCAAAGGTCTTTGTCTCTTGCTTGCATTAGCGCCGAGTTCCGTTCCGATAGTTCTTTATCGAGCCCCTGCAAGGTTTTTCGACGGAGAATAAGGCACGTTGATCCTCTTCATTGCGTATGCGTCCAACTAAATAGTCACGCAGGCCATCTTGCAAAAAATCGCCGTATTCGCACTTTCTCGCCAAATGTTTCAACTCGAGTACGAAGTCGACGACGCTTTAATGCTCACCATTAACACGCCGGTTAAACTTGCAGCGCTCCGCTCAGCAACCTGGAAATATCGACGTAAGGCTTCTCGCTTGGCATCGCCGGCAAAACGAAGCTCTTCAAGACTTCATTTGCTTCTGGGCCGATCACTTAAAAACACCGGCAACTTCTTTTCGTCGCTTATGCCGTTCGCCGATAGAAATAAATCTTTTTGAAGTACGATTCAATGTTGTGTGTTTTGTTTTGGTTGAACTCTGCTATCCCTCCTACACGCGACATTCCGTAGCGAAAAGGAAAACGCAGTACTCACCGCTTAGCTCCTTTGCGCAGCCCACTTCGGCCGCCTCCGATCGGGGCTTTTCGAAGGGGCGTACCACGCTGCCGTCCGTCGGTAATCCCTGGCGTCGGTCGGTGCTGAGGAGCGATGTCATGCTTTCGGGAGCACGTGCTGCCGTCCGCACGCTTAACACGAAAGCTCGACAGCGTGGCTTGGACCGGCTTCGAGTGACGCCAGCGACGCGAAGCGTTCGCCGCTGTTGCCGAGATAATACCTCTGTATGTCTGCCGCGGCTGACAATATCTTGCGGTTTACTTGCGGTTTGCTGATCTCGGCAAAGCAGCATGACATGCGACGGCTCACGCATGCCTTTCGAGCTTGGCCTCAGAGCTGCCGCTTGAAAGAAATGAAGATTGGGAAAAGCAGAGAAAATGCCGGTTTTTGGAGTTTGTAAAAGGTTGACGAAAAATAAATCTGCAAATATGGTGGTATAATTGGTCGGGTTCTTCTTCGCTTCTTGGTTCTCGGACGGTGCACATCGGAGTATTCTCGCAGATGCGGCTGCCTTCTTAGTCCACGCTGCTCTGGAGATCCAGTGTTGGGGCATAAGGGCTGCGCGTCTCGTGAGCAAACAAGACGCGTGGATGCGATTTAAACTGAGCTTTTAATGTCTGGTTATTAGTGAAAAGCGCTAAGTGGGTTCTTGTCCAATAAGAAGCTGAGTCTATGGGCAGACTTGGTTTGGTCTAATTGGAATTAACGTTGTTGTAATCCTTGGGCTGGGACGACCTAATCAACGGCAGATGTGGCCGTGACGGACCCACAGGCGGAGACTGGGAGGCGCCGTCGCTCGCGGACGTCCATATGCCGGACCCTCCCTTTGTTATCCTGATTGCCTCGTTCGGCCTTCCCGCGGGCCTGTGGTGCGGGATCACTTTGGGGACGCTTCCGGGCCAAACCCGCCTTCCCAGAATGGCTGCTAGCTGGGCGCGCTGGCACAGGCTGTGACCGAGCAGCGGACGTGGAGAGGAGGACCTGGGTGTCCCGGCTGCGAAAAGAATACCCGGCTCGCCGACAGAAACTCCGAGCAGAAGGGAGTGGAGTGGTGTGTGTTCTGACTCTCGAGTAGAGTGGCCGCTCCGCCGGTCGGTCTCCGACCAAGTTTTTACGCTACCATGACGATGTAAATAGTGTACATAAAGTTCTCCCTTTTGGTCACCTTAAATCCGTCTCCGGACCGCTTCGTTCCTTTTCTGCCCGACAACACCTGCTGCGAGACGGCATGCTACCCGATCCACGACAACTGGTTGGCAGCGGCGGGATGGCCTGCGTGATGTCCTAGCTCCGGTTTGGTGAGTGCATCGCCTTCTTTCCTTGGAGTCCTGCCAGGCTTAACATTAAGTGCTGTTGTTCTTGGTAGGCAAAATTTGGTTGCAGAAGCCTGTTTGAATTTGAACCTTGCTTTGCACCAACTCTCTTGAGAGACTAGCGATCACAAAAAAAGGGCAGTCATGGACTGGAGAAAGCTGCGGAAGACGGAGATGGTCTTGATATGTGGTGAATTGGGGATTGATTGTGGTAAATCCATGACAAAACGGCAAGTTGTCGACGCGATTCAAGAAGGCGGCTTCGAGGATGAGGAGATCGTAGAGTGTTGGGAGGACATAAAGAATAAAGCTGAGGAGGAGGAAAGAAAAAGGCAATATGAGCTTGAGCTAGAGAGCAAGCGACTGGAAATGAGGCTAGCTGAAGCTGAGGCGGAAAAGGCAAAAGCGGCTACGCCCAATGTTGAGAATAACCTGTCATCTAAGCCGGCAAAAATGAAAGATCTTTTGTCTCCTTTCAAAATGGGCGAGGACATAGGGTTATTCCTTGTAAACTTCGAGCGCACATGCGAAAAAAATGAAATCCTTCGCATCACCTGGCCTCAACACCTCTTGACGGTTCTTCCTTGTGAGGCTGCCGATGTGCTGGCTCGGCTTACTAAAGAGGAAGCGGACGACTATGACAAAGTGAAGGCGACATTGCTTAAGAATTACCGATTGTCGGCCGACGCTTTCCGTCGGCAGTTCAGAAACTCCGCGAAACAGCCCACAGAGTCCTACCCAGATTTTGCGTACAATTTAAAGGCAAACTTAGTCGAATGGCTCAGGGCCGCAGACGTTTATGAGGACCGTGACAAAGTGGTAGAACATATTGTCACGGACGCCGGTAGGACGTTCAATCCATGGCAGAACAGTACCTGGCGAGCACACTGCGCAGAGCGTAGCCGGCAGGGCCTAGCACCCAGCAGAAGAGGACGAAGTCCGGCGCGCGACAAAGGTCGAAGACAGACCGCACGGGGGAGCCGGTAGCGTGATGGCTAAACTAAGTGCGGCATTGCCCCTCCCCTCTGGAAAGGCATCGACTCGATGCCTGACAGTGAGGAGGAGCCACGTGTTGGTGTTAACAGAATCCCAGGCACCGAACGTGGTGAGAGTTGTCCTAGCGGGCATGGTATGGCTTGAGTCTTGCGACGTGCACAATTTCGGATGTCGGCGGGCGTCTGGAAGAACGAACACTCCCTTGCGGGCGCACTTCATACGTAACGTCGCTGAGTTGGCGGAGTACCTCGTAGGGGCCGAAGTAACGGCGCAAAAGCTTCTCGGAGCGACCGCGCAGACGGATGGGGCTCCAAACCCACACTTGATCGCCAGGCTGGAAAATGACTTCGCGGTGACGGAGGTTATAGCGGTGAGTATCCACTTCTTGCCGCACGCAGGTTCGTTGACGAGCCAGCCGGCGGGCAGCCTCTGCATGGCGAACGAATGCATCAGCGTCGGCAACGGATGGGAGGGCAATATCGGGCAACAACATCGTGTCCAACATAGTCACGACTTCACGACCGTGTACCTAACGAAATGGCGTGAATCCCGTCGTCTCTTGAAGGGCAGTATTGTAGGCAAACGTGACGTACGGAAGGATTTCGTCCCAGTTCTTATGGTCGTCGTCGACGTACATAGAAATCATATCAGCGATAGTCTTATTGAGGCGCTCGGTTAGGCCGTTGGTTTGAGGATGGTAAGCTGAGGTCTTACGATGACTTGTGCCACTGAGCCGCATAACTTCCTGAGTAAGCGTGGACGTGAACGCTGTGCCTCGGTCAGTTAAAACAACATAAGGGGCGCCATGGCGGAGGGCTATGCTGATGATGAAAAAGTCAGCAATTTCAGCAGCAGTGGCGCGGGGAAGGGCTTTCGTCTCACAATACCGGGTGAGGTAGTCGGTGGCAACCACAATATACCGGTTACCCAATGATGACGTGGGAAATGGGCCCAGTAAGTCCATGC
This sequence comes from Amblyomma americanum, assembly GCA_030143305.2. Classification (NCBI taxonomy): domain Eukaryota; kingdom Metazoa; phylum Arthropoda; class Arachnida; order Ixodida; family Ixodidae; genus Amblyomma; species Amblyomma americanum. Next base: position 2,298 of record JARKHS020013400.1, on the reverse strand, counting down.
CGACTTGGTGGAAAGGAATTCTTGGCGGAGCAATGGGTTGGAGCAAGCCAGCCGGCTTGAAATGTGGTTTCGTCCGACGTTGACACTCGCGGCAAGTACGTACATAACGCTTGACAGTCGCAGAAAGCCGGGGCCAGTAATAACGGTGACGAACTCGTGCCATCGTTCGAGAAAACCCGAGGTGGCCGGAAGGAAGCTCATCGTGGCATGCCTGCAAAACGTCAGTGCGGAGCGCCGTTGGAACCATGAGCAGGTAACCAGAGTCCGTCGGGGCGTAATTTCGTTTGTAGAGGACGCCATCTCGCAAGCAAAACGACGACAAGCCACGCGCGAATAGACGAGGCGGTAACGAGGCGGTACCCTCAAGATAATCGATGAGTGGCCGCAATTCCGTGTCGTCCCTCTGGTGTTGAGCGAGGTCGGACGTGGTCAGAGCACCAATAAAGAGGGGGTCATCTTCGAGGTCATCAGAGCTGGACGGGATAGGAGCAGGACAAGCAGTCTGCATCGCTGTGTTTGTTGCCCGACTTGTAGACAACTGTTACATCAAATTCTTGCAAGCGAAGGCTCCAACGAGCTAGCCGGCCCGAGGGGTCTTTAAGATTCGCGAGCCAGCACAGTGAGTGGTGGTCACTCACGATCCGAAACGGGCGACCATACAAGTAGGGCCGGAACTTCGTTATCGCCCACACAACAGCTAGGCACTCCTTTTCAGTGGTTGAGTAATTGGCCTCGGACCGAGACAGCGTGCGGCTGCCGTAAGCAATCCCACGCTCAACACCATCTTGCCACTGACGAGGACTGCACCGAGGCCAATGTTGCTGGCATCGGCGTGAAGTTCTGTATCCGCCTCCTCGTCAAAATGGGCAAGAATGGGCGTTGTTTGAAGGCGTTTGCGGAGATTATCGAAGGCGTCCTGCTGTTCCTGTGCCCAGACGAAAGGCTGATCGTCTTTTGTCAGCCGTGTGAGAGGCTCAGCCAGCCTGGAGAAGTCTTGCACGAAGCGTCGGTAATATGCGCAGAGGCCAAGAAACCGGCGCACAGCTCGCTTATCAGTGGGAGTCGGGAACGCAGCTACAGCAGCCGTCTTGTCGGGGTCGGGGCTGACACCCTCAGGTGTCACAACATGGCCCAAAAACTTAAGCCGTTGGTACGCAAAGTGGCATTTTTCGGGTTTTAGAGATAGACCGGCTGATCGGATGGCCGTCAATACTGCACTCAAGCGTTTGAGATGTTCTTCGTAGGTCGCAGCGAAAATAACCACATCATCAAGATAGACGAGACACGACTGCCATTTGAGGCCAACCAGGACAGTGTCCATCATTCTTTGAAAGGTGGCAGGAGTGGTACACAGGCCAAAGGGGAGCACCTTGAACTCGTACAAACCGTCAGGCGTTATGAACGCGGTCTTTTCACGGTCACGTTCATCGACTTCGATCTGCCAGTACCCACTGCGTAGATCAAGAGAGGAAAAGTATCGGGCATGACGCAGGCGATCGAACGAGTCATCAATTCGGGGCAACGGATAAACGTCCTTTTTAGAAATCTTGTTGAGGCGACGACAGTCGACGCAGAATCGGAGAGTGCCATCCTTCTTGGCGACCAGCACAACGGGCGAAGCCCACGGGCTTGTTGACGGCTGGATAACCTCGTCGCGGAGCATTTCCTCAACCTGCCTCCGAATCACCTCCCGTTCTTTCGCAGACACTCGATTGGGTGGTGTTGTATAGGCCTCTCGCCTTCATCCACTACAATGCGGTGTTTGGCGACCGATGTTTGTCGAACTTTAGAAGTGGTCGCAAAGCAGTCCCGAAAAGAGTCGAGGATCATGTGGAGGCAGTGTTTCTGATCGGCGGATAGGTCGGGGTTCACGTCAGTCATAACGGGGGCGTCAGACGTCGATGCATGGGTATCGTTGAGGGAGCAGGCGCAGTGGGAGACTGAGTCACTAATTTCATCGAAATAGGCTATGGCGGTTGCTTGCAGCAAGTGGCGGTATTCGGCGCTAAAGTTCGTAACAAAAAGCTGCGTTCGCAGTCCGCGGAGGGAAGTAGCACCCCGCGCAACGCAGACTTGTTGACTCAGCAGTAACGACAGGTTACCTTCCGCAACCCCGTGAGGAGTGCGTGGGTTGGAGCATTCCACCGTAATAAACAAACTGGAGCGTGGTGGTAGCGTGACATTGTCATCAAACACGCGAAAAACAGGCCTGTCGGGCTCGCTGCTGTCGGCTATGGCGCAATGAGGTGAGAACGTCACGACAAGTTCGCGGAGGTTGATTATCGCACCGTGTTCCCG
>JARKHS020013398.1:0-145158 GCA_030143305.2 Amblyomma americanum | reverse complement strand
TTACCGGCCTGGTCTTCTGTTATCTGTACAGCTTGTTGCTGGGCTTCCTCTAGCTCTCCATCACTGCCAATTCAGGTTCATAAAGTGATATCATCGGCACAGAATGTGTATTGCTGCCCCGGGAAGGCTACTAATTTAAGAGGAATTTTGTTTAGTGAGAACTTGAAAAGTAAAGGTGCCAGGACTTAACCATGAGGCGTTCCTTAACGTCCTAGTGATTTAGGCTGTGATTTGATCTCTCCATCTGCTAGCTCTGCCGCTATGTTGCTCAAAAACGACTTTATGGGATTGGAAGTTCTTTCTTCAGGGTTGATATACGAGAGATTCCTTAACATAGCATCGTGCGTGACATTATTGCAAGCCAAGTTTAAATCCAAGCCTAATATGGCTTTAGTTCCTCGGCCACGTTCCGGCTTTATTATGTCTGCCTTGAGATGCAGCATAGCATCCTGGGTGGGGAGATTAACACTGAAGCCTAGCATGGAATTTGGATGTAAATTATTGGTCTCGTCGTATTGTTGTAGGCGGTTGAGGACTACATGCTCCATTAAGTTTCCTAAGCAGGGTGTTAAAGAAATTGGGCGTAGATTGTCTATACCCAACTTCTTGCCTCTCTTTGGAATGAATGTAATCTTTGCATGTTTGCATTCATGTCGAATGGTTCCTTCTCTCCAGTACTTGTTCATGAGATCAGTCAGAGCGCTCACCGACCCCGCGTCCAAGTTTCTGAGAGCTTTGTTAGTAACATCGTCGGGTCCGACTGCCGATGTGGTGTGTAGTTGCCCCATCGCAAACCGAACCTCCTCCTTCGTGATTTCGGCGTTTAATCCCTCGTTTGGTGTAGCGCGATGGTATGGCAGGCGCCCTTCTAGGGTTGAGTTTTAAGTATCGATCCCGTAGTTGCGTTATGAATTCCTCTGTAGTGCCTTGAAACTGATGCACTAAACTCATCAGTTGACTCCGCTGCGTTGATCTGGTGTGTGTAAAGTCAAAAAGGTGCCTCAGCAGATGCCAAGTCTTCTTGTACCAGAGCTGGCTGCTCATGCGGTCACAAATCTGCCACGATTGTTTGTGTAGAAGCTCTACATTATAGGTTTTAATTTGTCTCTGTGATTGCGCTAATCTCTTTTTAAGAGTTCTGTTGGGATTGTTCCTTTTCCAGCGGATTTTCAAGCTAAAATGTGCTTCCCACATGTGCAATAGCCTAGAGTAAGTTATTTTTCCCTCTTCTTCCATGGCCATTTCCGTGGTGGTAGCTTTAATGTCTCTTTATAAAGACTCCACGCAGTCCTTGAGGTTTTGAATTACTGTATCTGTGTTGTTTCTTAGGTTTCTGAACTTGTCCCAGTCCGTAATTTTTACTTTGTTCCAGACTGATTTATGCATTGTTGTCTCAAAGGTAGTAGATATAATGTAATGGTTGCTATCTACCGTGTGTCATGTGTTAGTCCACTTTTCGTTTCGTATGTTCCTGGCTAGAGGGAGATCTGGCGGGGTGTCTGTGCTATGCTGTTGCCTTGTCTCGTGTTGTGTTGTGGGTTGTTCAGGACAGTTAGACCCATGTTTTGGACTACCTGTCATACTCTGTTGCTTTTGGGGCTGGATGTTGATAAGTCTGTTATACTGGTGCGCTTATCTTTGTGTGGGCTGTATACATTAAATAGAAACAAGTTTGTATGTTCTCGTTTTTTGGGGACAATTTCAATTAGGACGTAATCCTGCTTTGAAGTTTCTATTTTGTGTTGTATTGCCGTAATATTGCGTTGTATTAATACGGCGGTGGACACGCCCGTCACTGTGCAGGCATCGTACCCTGGCGGTAGATATGCCTTATAGCCCCGTAATTTAACCGCACCACTAGCTTCTTGCATTGCAATAATGTCCGGTGGAAGTTGTACTTGAATGTGAAATGGTACATTACCCGTTTGCATCGGAAGCCTCTGCAATTGCACTGCCATATTTCAATTTGCTGCGAGGGGCCTATATTGTTGATCCATTTCTTGTTGCAATGATGGTAACCCTATCTCCAATGCAGTCAACTTTTCCACCACTTGTTAGAACATAGCCATTACTCGTGTTTAGAACGTTCTAAATTCCACTGTTAAGGCATCTACTTTAGCCTCTAAGCTCCCTGCTCTTACATTCAGGTTGCCTACCTTGATCTTCATGTTATTCACCCTTTTGGTGAGTGCGCTAGGGTCAGCCCTAAGGTTTCCTCTGTCCTTAGCTGGCTGCGGTACATCGCCTTCAGAGGCTTCGGCAGCTCATTTGTTTTGGGTATTCTCCGCGGGGGAGAAGGTCCTTTAGCTGGGTTGCGTTTCTCCGTTTTCATAAACTCGCATGCGCGCGGGCGTGTTCTCGGAGGGGTTTGCACAGCTTTTGGTTGTGGTTGTGATGTTTGTTCTCTCAAAGCCATTACAAGTTCACGGAGATCCGCCATGTTTTTCTTTATTCCCGCGTTTTCCTCGTCACGCGCTTTTAGTTGTTTTTTTGAAATATTCTGTGAGTTTTTTCTCCCGAGCGCTCATCTGTTGGGAGGCCGGACTCCGACAGTTCACCTTTTTGTTGGGTCTGCTACTGCTTCTGCGTAAGGTTGAGCTTGTGCTCTTTTTCTCATGGGCCGCCCCGCTCAGCGGCGGAAAGGAGCTGGATCTATCGCTGGCCTGTTTCCTTGCTTGACCCCTCGCCCGGCTCGAAGGTCGCTGCCTGGATCTCGGCCGATGTTCTACGTGGCGCGGCGGTGCACCCTGTAGGCTTAGGTGTCTGTGTTTTAAGGACGACTGGCTGCCCACTTCAAATTAAGAAACGGCTGATGGTGGAATTATATCAAGACGTTACTGTGTTTGACCCAGACCCATTCAAAGAATGTGCGGAGGCCTTTAATGCGTCGAAAAGAGTGGGCCTAAGAGTTGATCCGCAGGCCTGGCCAATAATTTCAAGCTGACTTCTGCCCTTCACGATGAGATATATTGCTTCTGCTATTTCTATGCAATAACATAAGAACCCAACGTTGCCGTACCCACCGCCTGTGTTCAGTTTTTGTTTACAGGCGTCCATTGAAGGGGGTGTTATATCAGGTGCGGGATTGCACTTTAATGGTGAAAAAAACGGTGATTTCTGTTTAGCGTTGAGGATGATCAGTCACGCGTTCTTGAAAAGCAGATGGTGAAGCGATGTCGACGATATTAAACTCTAGGCTTTACCACCTGGCAAAAACATGAAACAGGCAGCTGCGAGCTGCCACCTGCCACACCTGGCAGGTGACAAAGTGGAGTGAAGAAAAATTCCTTCCCCTCTTCTGTGGCTGAAAGAGAGACCGCAAGGTGGTTTGTCACAGCAAGAATCGTGTCACCTGCCATGGTTGGTACATGGAAGAGCCACCCACGGCCACTCGCCTACCATGATTGAGGTGGCAAAGTAGAGAGAGAGAGATGTTACCTACTCACTTGTATGACATGTGTGCTAGTGCATGGCAGCTCTGAGTGAGGTTCTTATGCTATAGCAAATGACAATTAGGTGTCCTCCAAATTTTTTACTAGCATTCACAGTCATCTATTGCGTTGCGTTCCTCAGGCGGCGGTTTGGTGCTCATCATCGGTGTCATCCTCTGATCCTACTCTTTATTCTTCTCCAGGGTGTTCGACAAGCATAGATCAAATTTTTTCGCCATTTCCACGTACAGAGAAAAAATAAATGAAATTGCTTTCAAAATGCCTCTGAAAGAGGCCTCAAACATTACATTCGTACGCTATGTGCTCTAAAATAAGTATGAACCCAGTTCATAGCAGCCCGCAGTGGTGGCACAGTGCTTTTGATGTTTGGCTGCTGGTCCTAAGGTCACGGCTTCAATCACGGCAGCAGCGGCTGTATTTCTATTGAGCCTAAATACAAAAAACAGCCGTGTCCTATGCGATGCTAATTCGTGAGGCGTGAGGCGATCGTTTTGACCTCGACAGCTCAAGAGGATGACACAAAGGTATTCCTTGATGCACCTGAGATGACTGAAGTGCTCCACTGAATTTTTAGCTCTGACCCCAACTAAAAAATAGCGGTCAGCATAAGTAACTTCTTCAAGTCGAAGAACAAAATAGTAGCAGGAGTTAAGTCCCATAAAAGTCCGAGTTCTCAGTGAAGAACAACCTTCTCGGCCTTGGAAGGCAAAATGATGAAAAACATTTTTGGCAATCAAATCAGCGCGCTGCTTTCGTTGATTCAAGGAATCGAACCGGTACTCGACGTTTGATGAAAACATTTCTTTCCGTGATAGTTTCACAAAGCCTTTATTATATATGTTTCACGGGATAAATATTTGTAAGCTCAAAAAAGGACTTCATGGTTGCTCGCCAACTTTTCAATGAGGATTAAAGTTGATTTTTCGAATGCTAGACCTCACCATGCTACTGCGCCTGCAGCTGGAACCCTCACAGTGTACTTTGCTGGGCAATCTTGGGTTTTGAGTCCCCTGTTCGTCTTTTGGTACGGCTGATACTCACGCGCCTTGCGTCTGCCCATGTGTGTAAAACATTAATCTCTACTTCGCTTGCTTCAAATATCAAAGCGAGAGGTTGTGGACTGCCAGAATTACGCTAGACTCTTTACCCTCGACTAGAACTTCACTAGAATCATTTCCTGCGGGGAGGATCCTTACAATGTGCGCCGTAGATCAGATTCAAAGGAAGTTACACGACTCCGTCTGGACATGTACATTTCCATGAGCTGCTCCACGAGCCAGTGCCTTTCATAGGCATGTAGCTTCTGTGCATGGGGAATGCCATTTTTCTGCTTTCCTTTTTCGTACTTTTGCTTCTGTTTGCCATACATGTGAAGCAAGGAATATGTCAATTTAGATTTGTGGTCTTTAGACTGCCTTTTCTTTCTGTACTCCTATTCTTAAAACGCTAAATGCGCCCTTGGCATTGATCACCATGCCAAACAATTCACTTTAAACCGTTATGGTTCTTTGGTTTATAAGGTTCAACGTACTAAAGCTACTGAGGCTATGAAAGACGCCGTAGTGAAGGCCTCCGGGCAATTTAGACAACCTGCGGTTCTTTAACGTGCACAGGCATGTATTTGCACGTGCACAATACATGGGCCTCTTGCATTTCGCCTACACCAAAATGCGACCGCCACGGCTGCTATCGAACCCGCACTTTTCGATTCAGCAGCCTAGCGTCATAGCCACTAAGCCACCGCAGCGGCTTGTAAACTGGTATAAGTTGATAACCACTGGAGGTGGTGTTGTCTTCGACACGCAGATCGGGCGAGCCTACGTAACAGAACATCACTGAAAAATCTCTTCACTTATTACATTAACACTGTGTTTCTGTGAGCTAACCAAATTCTGTTATAAAACGTAGCCACTGTATTATATTTATGGCAGGTATTTCTTGAATTCCCCTCAGAGGCAACACTGTGGAAAGTAGTTCATCTACAATGGCAGATCCTTCTTTCATCATGTCTATTCACAAAATTAGTTGTAGAACAGCCTCAATATATATTACAGGGCAGCAGGCAAAGCAGCTGGACGAGCAGATACTAGGCAGTACGATTTGAGTGTGATTTACTAGCGAAAAACATGATCGACATGCTGAGGATTCGCATGTAGAGATTTACCCATTTTATTAAATAGTAAATGTTCATCGTATTAAGTGTTCACAGAGAGCTAAAAACTTGCATCATGTTTGTTTAATGAATAGCCTTATTTCGACGCGGGGTAAAGAACAGTGGCACGTCCCACAACGAATTGCATTTCATCATGTCTTTTCTTAAACCGAAATGTCCTCAAAGTGTCCCTGCTTGCCTGTGTACCTACTCTACATTTCAGTATACCGTATTTGTTTGAACCCATAGTCGGTTACATTTTAAGAACGCAGAGGCTTTTCCCCGCTTCCAGCCAATGGCGTAGGTCGATTTTCATGAACCTCCTAGCGTGACAATGCAGGGAGTAGCGTCAGAATGCAGAGATGGGTCTACGCCTGACCATAGAGGGAAGGGATAATTCCCTTTCATCTGCCACTCACTGCTTTGTCACACTAGTAAGGCCACGAGAATCGGCCGAAGCCATTGGCGGGAAGGAGGTCATTTGACGGGGAAAAGCCGCTGCGTTCTTGAATTGTGTCTGACTACAGATGATGGCGTTCTTTTTTTTAAATAAGATATGAAACTCTTAGGTTGTCTATGATTCAAGGATTGGTTATTGTATACTTAAAATACGACGACAAGGAATAAAAGCGAATAAAAGTAAGACGCGTGTGGGTCCCCCAAGAAATTCTTACAGAAGACGGCACTGTAGCTGTTATTATCCGTAGCCGATGCCGATAAAAGACACGCGAGCAAAGGCTGCCATTTTGACCTCGTTTTTTCTCGGTGTTTTGGCGTGGACACGTTCCGCAGCAGTGCAAGTTTTTCACACAATGCCTTTTACAGACAGAATGGGACCAAGCTGACAGGGTCCTCCTACTGCCACCTTCAAGCGAGAAGCTTTGATAAAAAAAAACCCTTACCGGTTTGCAGGTTTTAAGGTTGCAGATCAACGTTAAAACCTACAAACCGGTCAGGGCTTCAGCGTGGATAAAGCGAATGCTGCCAGTTGGAGGGGGCAGCGTGAGAAACATTTTGGTTGCGCCGCAACGAGGAGGACCTTCATGATTCCGAGGAAATGCCGCCGTCCCGAGGTGTAATGGCCACTGGCCAAGTTTGGCAAACCGCGAATGTCACTGGAAATTTCTCGTACCATACAAATGCTACACGCCAAAGTGAGAGTGTTGGAAAGAGAGTGAGGCATTCCACTTGACCAGTTAAAGGCGCGAGCTGACTCAAACAGGCCGCATCAAGCATGCTTCGCTAAGAGTTGAAGCTGGCTGGATCGCTGCAGCCTAGGGTTATATCCCGAAAAGCTTGGTTGCAGGCTCCTTCCAAGAGTGCAGCATCTGGAATGCACTTGATGGGACAGAATATTGCGTACCATGTAAACAGGTCAGTGATAAGAAGGACAGTGACGAGGACGTGTGCGTGGGAGGAGGTTCGTGCAAATAAATGTCTTTAATACTGCACGTGCTTAATACTGCACGGCGCCTTCTTCTTTCTCGTTATCATTGGGCAAATTTTTGAAAGCTTGCATGGTGCGGAAAAGTTCACAAAGTTCACAAAGTTCACAAAATGTGTAACGAAGGTCGTTTATAGCATTCCTCTTACGTGTAAAAAAGTCGTTTATAGCATTCCTCTTACGTGTAAAAAAGTGTACATTGGCGAAACAGGGCGTTGTTTTAATGAAAGAGCGATAGAACACTTCAATCTTGTAAAAGATGGTATCAGCGGCCATCTTGCCGTACACTGCCGGTCGTGCAAATGCGAACCTATGTTTAAGAAGGCGTAGTTTCTGGGTCACGCCAAGGACAAGCTTCAGCGTGAAATTATCAAAGCCTTTTTTATTAGGAAAGCCGGTGGCATTTGCGTCAGCACGCCTTCACTGTCATTGCTGGAGAATGAAATGGCTTTTTTGCATGATTGTGATTAGGTTTCACCTCATGATAACTGAATGTATTTAAACGTCGAGCTTTTTCAAATAAAATCAGTTGGAAGTGCAGCACAGTCCGGTCTTGTTTGTTCCTCGTCTTTTGTGTGCGTTTTATTCATGCTGCGAAACTTGTCTCCATTATGTACTATCTAGTGAATTGCACGTGACCTCCTGAGGTCCTACATCCGTGAAGATTCTGTGACACACATTGCCTCGGCTCTTAAATCTGGATGATGCCAGCCTAAAGATCCTGACAAATAACACGTGTGTCTTGAAGTAAGCCTTTTAGTATCGAGTCAAGCTTCGCCAAATCCATGGAGCAAAAAACTGGCGCTATGCATGAGCCAATACAGATATCTCAGTTTTGTACACAAAAGTTACCGTCATTATCTACAATCGTTGAATTCAACTACACCTTGAGAATTTCGAGGAATTATTCCTTAGTGATGCCACACTTATTGTGGGAGGAAGTTGTTGCGGGGCTTTCAAATAATTAGTGCGCTGCTATAAAAAAGTTCATTACACGGCATAGAATAAGGCAGGTACACAATCATTTTTATTGAGATAGAATGAGCAGACATGTGAAAGTGATCCTTCAGTTATTATTATAGCAAAGAATTGCGAGTTTTTATCTGCGCAAATTATTTCCTTCACCCTGTAAATGAGCTGAATGTTGCTTTCTCCACCTTGATGTCGTTTTATGACGAGATTAAGTGCTTCACTGCGGATGTTCAATGCTTGCAGAGATGAATAACGATGATGATGATAAATTTTTATCGTGCAAGGGCATCTATGGCTAAAGAGCGCCATGGCACAAGGTACTTTCCATTTCTCAAGGTGGGGTCGAAGAGCCATTTTCCACGCATTTTACCCCTTACTAGCCGAGCACCAGGCCAGGGGAAAGCTTGCACCCACTGTATCACCGGTGGGTACCCGGCGGCACTGGGGATCGAACCCCGCACCTCCCGCATGCGAGGCGGATGCTCAACCACTCGGCCACCACTGCGGTCCTGCAGAGATCAATAAGGTCGCATTTGTAGCTATTCCTTGAATGTATTACATAGAAGGGGCCGCTAGAAGCACTGTATACTCGACTTGTAGGAGGAGTTTGTAGGGAAAGTATTGTGTAGCAACTAAGCTGACAGTTCACAGTTCCCCTAAGGTTTACTTTTCTTATGAGGTGGGAATTAATAAACACTGAAAGTTCAAGTGTCGGATGTGCCCAACCGACGTTGTAACGTTTTCATAAACGGCACCCTATTGAAGACGTCAGCACTATCACATCTGGTAGCCCGAAATTACATTGACCTATTCCAACTAAAATAATTGTTCACGCGTAGATATGCTGGCTATTTTCTTCTGTAGCGAGCATTTATTATTTATCGCGAAAGCTATTTCTCAGATTTGCAATGTCAAACCAGTTCACTTTTTGCGCTGAGTGATGCTCCAAGCTTGTAGCGACGAAGTATGCAGAGGTTGGAAGACTGTGCCTTCCGTACCCTCTTCATTCGCGTAGAAATGATGACGTGCGCCTTGCGCAAAGAAAACTCAAATAAAAACTATCAGTCTGTACGATGCACAATAAGAGAGTTGTTTGAAAAAACAGGCTTGAAGAAAAGAAATCGATTTTTAATTTAGACGTTACGCCAAACGATGCACATAAAAGAGAATAGCCACTTAAAAAAGTTTTTCTAAAAAGACAACTTGCGGCCTTTAGCATCAGTAGGTTTACGAATCTGTAGCGCAAGAGAATTTAAAACGTGCCTAAGAATAATACAAGGTAATGCTACATCCATATATTGAACATGTTTAAGAGAAAATTCGGATTACTTTCTCGCAAAACAGCTCGAAGTGCTCATTTGCTTAGAGCAACACTTCGTTCCACACGTCGCGTATTGTCCAGTTTCAAGAACTAGTTCTTCGGCACCACCACGGTGGATGAGTGGTTATGGCTGTCGGCTCGTGACCCGAAAGTCGTGGATTTGATCCCGGCCGCGGTTGTCGAAGTTTGCAGGAAACGAACCTTTAGAGGCTCCTGTACTGTGCGATGTCAGTGCACGTTCTAGAACCCCAAGAGGTCGAAATACCCGGAGTCCTTTACCAGAGCGTTCCTCATAGCGTGAGTCGCTTTAGACGCTAAATCTCCATAAGGGATACCTAGTTCGGCATTGAATTAGTTCACAGAGCGGGCGGTTACTGTCTTCATCCACTGAATAACGGCGTTCTACGGGATTGGACAGTGGTTCGTAGCAAAAGCGAGGGAGAGCTTTAGTGCCGCAGCCAAAGTGGAGCTCTTCCAAACAAAGCTTAAAATTCGAAGACGTGATTGTGCTACGAACAAATAGTTTGCGCGAATGGTAGTGTTCCAACCTATCTTCAATAATTGGTTTTTGGGGAAAGGAAATGGCGCCGTATCTGCCTCGTATATCGTTGGACACCTGAACCGCGCCGTAAGGGAAGAGGTAAAGGAGGGAGTGAAAGAAGAAAGGAAGAAAAAGGTGCCGTAGTGGAATGCTCCGGGATAATTTCGACCACCTGGAAATCTTTAACGCGCACTGATATCGCACAGCACACGGGCGCCTTAGCGTTTTGCCTCCATAAAAACGCAACCGCCGAGGTCGGATTCGAACCCGGGAACTCCGAATCAGTAGCCGAGCGCCCTAACCACTGAGCCACCGCGGCGGGTACACTTTTTTTTAAATTGAGTTTTCGATGCTTTCATTTGCAGATCAAAAGCAGATACTAGACGAGCATGTCGGCACCTACTCGACGAAAATATTATTTGGCGTTTGAAAAATACTTACCACTACGTTTACATTCTTCACAAAAAGAATGTCGCTCGTTCCCTTTCCATAAAATTTTGAAAAAAATCCAACTGCTTTGAGGGAATATTTTATAAAATATAGAAAAATTCTGCTTTTTCTTGTCCCGATATGAATTACGCATGCGCCTAAACATTGACTAAAAATGTGCAAAGGGGCGAAAAAGCGCTTCGTGTCAGCAGGGCGCTTATTTATCACCACAGACCTGCTCACACCAATGCTTCGATCTTTTTTTGGGCTCACCATAGTGCCCACTTTGTTACCAGTACCAAACCTGTATGCGTTATTGAAAGCAAGAGTTATGGTCGCGTGGCATAACTGGTGTGAAAAGCAATATCACGTCTAATAACTATCATAATTATTCCCGGAAATCCTGATTTCCTGGTGGTCTTGTTTCTTGTCAGGTGAAAATACTGACGCACAGCCATGATTGGAATGTAGAATTATAGCAAGTGAATGCTATTCATGGCCAAGCTCTTATCGTTATACTATACATGAGTGATTGCATGCAATCTTATGCTATCAGGAGTTTGCAGTCAGAAATCGGTCCCGAATAATTAGAACGGAAATAAACAGACTACCCAAAATGCACGAATTAAGCCATGAAACGGATTTTTTTTTACAAACCTCCTATTGCAATCTCAGCATACATACAATACAAAGGTGTCAGGCTTCTTTGAAGATGCGTACACCGGTGGGGAGCAAGAAGGGCCAACATCAGTGGCTTGATTTAACTCGAATTCAGGTGCTGGAAGTGGTGCAGGTCCTTGTCAGGCAAAATGCAGCTGGTGACAATCATCATCTTAGGTACTGCTGACACTGGGTTTGCCTTCTTTTCGTACGCCGTGGGGCATATAGTGCATTGCGGACCTTTGGACGGGCTGGGAGTGAGGCAAGCAGGCTTGGGTTGTGCCGAGAGCTCTTTAGCATCAGCCAACCGCGGCATCGACGCCACTGCTGAAGCCTGTGGAACTCTTGGCTGCGGTGACGAGGCAGACGGGGATGTCGAAAACAGCGACACGCATGGTGCTGCAGACCGCACCTTGTTGTCAGGCGGCGGCGACAACGTCAGTGAAGGGCGGTGTGTTGAGCTGGTATAGAACCTACCTCTTGTGTCGTGAAGAGGGACTGCTGGGCCAGAGAAGCTTGGATGGATTGGCGGGGAGGCGGCCAGGTGCTGCCGAGATGGGCAGGGATCTGACGAAGGCTGCGTAGGCGAGATCGAGACCGGTGCTGGGCCAGATGCTTGGGGCGGCGAAAGCGGGTCTGCAGCGTCGTAGAGTGGCAGCGGACAGGAGGAGACACCGAACTCCGAAGGAACAGGCGGAGGGAAATTCGAAGCAGCTCGAAGAGGAAATGCGGCCAGTGATGGTGAGTCGAGTGGCGTCGGATCTTCTTAGCCGGGAACACAAGCGCAGAGAGTCGGCGGGAGCTCCGACCCAAAATACGCCTTCAGGCCCTTCTTGAAATCGGCGTAAATGTCAGGACAAGGAGGCAGCAATCGCAGCTTTGCCAGGAGACCGGGTGGGAGTTCGCGGCTGGCGTGCTGATAGTGCAGCAGCTGGCTGGACATGTGGTGAACGTGAAAGTGGGAGTGCAGCAGCGCCAGCCACAAAACGGGGTCCCTGGCATAAAATGCGGGCAGGCCGGGCAGCCAAGGAAGGAACGAGCGGTGATACGGCTGGAGGAGCTCGCTGCGTGCGATGGTAGGCGCGTACATGGCGGCGAGAAGAAGCAGCCGAAGGCCGGGTGCGAACAGCGGGCGTGCAGCGGCAAGGAGAAGTGGAGGGACAGGACGGGCAGAAGCGCAGAGCCGGTGGAAGCGGCGTTGCGTGCGTCAGGGCTGTCGTCCGGAGTCACCAGATGTGAAAGGTGATCCACATTTATTGCAGTCCCGGTAGCCGCGGCTGGTGAGCCGGCGGAGCGGGCGGTTCACGTTGCTGGCCAGGCCGGTTCCCGAAATCGTTCTGTCTTGCGCGGGCCAGGTCGTGCTCCCCACTTCATCTTCATCAGCGCCACTGGCGGTGCTAGCGCCGCTACAGGAGCACCTAAAGAATTAGAGCCTCTCACAGGCTTGTCTTCGTCATGCCGTTGCTCGTCTTTCCGGCTGCCGGGCGGGCGGGCAGTGCCCGAGGGAATCCTCTCAGCGCGCTAAACATAAATGTCACACTTTCAGGAGTGTCCAATGATGCCACCCCGCTCTGATTCGATACGTCGACATCCTGTCGTTTCTTGCCTGATCACGTACTGGCAAAGCCGGTCGCAGCCGCAGGAAATTCAGGAGACCCAAGCACGCACTATTTAAACCCGGATGCTACGCAGGTGTCACGCATTGGGCATGGAAGCACCGTAGCAATAAGGCTTACGCACGCTCTTAATTGTCATGCAGGTTAGCTACCGGTACAAATTACCGTACCACTGTTTTAAATTTGATTAATCTATTATAATTGTGCTTCCATGGCTTGAAGCCTTGTTTGAGCCTTTTTGTTCCCTGGTGTGGCCTTTCTAAGAAGATGGTCAGTGTTATCCAGAACCTAAAGAATCATCGGAAGTCCTTGAAACCTTCAAAGACTTAAACGAATTATGAACCAGGATGAAAACCCCTGCAGAAAAACTTGCCGAAACGGCTATGACCCGAAAGATCAAACAGAAAAGCGCTTCTTAAGCTATGTCAGACTACAGGCAATATTGGAAGCTGTACAACCTTTGTCAGTAAATATCTGAGACTGAGCCAATTAAAGAACATGCGTTTAACAATAAAATAAATTGCGCAACACCCCTTCGAAATAGTCTCCCTTGCAGTCTATACACAGTTTACAACGCTTCTTGAGGTCTTGGAAACAGTCGGAAAATGCTTTTTTTGGCAGGGCTGTCAGCTGCTTTGTAGTGGCGTCATGAATAGCCTCCATGCTCCCCACTCAGCGACCTTTTAGGGCCCTCTTCACAGCAAGAAACAGGAATAATTCGCATGGGGAGAGGTCAGGTGAGTATGGCGGATGTGGAAGTACGGTAATGCTGCGCAAGGTGAGAAATTTTGCCACTCTGAGAGCAGTGTGCGGCCTTGCGTTATCGTGGAGAGGCTCCATTGTCGAGATGCCCATAAGTCACGGCGACGGCGTCGCATTGCATCACACATGTGTTCGAGCACGCGGATATAAAACACCTGATTCACCGTCTTCACTTGTAGGACGAAATAGTGGTGTGTAACACCTCTGGCATTGAAAAAAACTATGAGTATCGTCTTTGTGTTGGTGTTTTGTCGCCGCACCTTTCTCAACGCCAGAGAGCTTGTGGACGGCCATTCGGCGCTCAGCCTCTTTGTATGAGGATCGTATTGAAAACACCATGTTTAGTTTTCAACAATGATGCTGTCGACGAATACAGCATCCCTATCAGCCTCGGAGAGCAAATAAGCGCTCACTGATGCCCTCGTGTCCTTCTAGTCCTGTGTGAGGGAGTGCGGGACAAGTCTGGCATTCAGCTTTCGTTTACCAAGTTCCCGTACACAATTTGGTGCCATGTTGTGTTAACAATGTCGAGAGCATCTGATAGCACGCGTACTGTAATGGTGCTGTCTTGCTGTACGATATCCCTGATCAGAGCCACGTCGTTTTCATTCTGTAAGGTTGGAGGGTGCCCCTGCTTTGTGTCGTCTTCCACCAACGTTCTCCCCGAAACGAACTTCTTGTGCCACTCGAAAATTCGCACCCGCGATAATGTCTCGTTGCCGTAAGCGTCACGAAGGAGCTCATACATCTGTGTGGCTGCCTTGCCAAGCTTCACGCAGAATTTTGTGTTTACACGCTGTTCAAGGTGGACGTCCATCTCTCCACATTCACTCACTGTAGACTAGCGACAACGTATTTTTCTACATGTAGTGCCATCTGATGGCTGCCACAGCAATTAACATGAATACCTCAGATAAGCCCGAAAAGATGGCGCTACACATACGCACCAACATTTGTTCTGGGGGATCATTTCTAGAGAATAAAATAAATTAGTCTCGAAACTTTACGGACAAAGGTTGTTGGAGACCTTAGTTCAACACTTCAGTAATAGCAGGATGATATTAGTGAACTGCATGATAAATTTAACCACTTCAGCTGGAAGCCTGCGACTGCGCCATCGGCTAGATGATAGCGTGACCCGCTCTCGACACCACAAGTTGTTTTTTTACAGCATAAAACATGTCTGAAAGGAAGGATATCCTTATTCAGTGGAAAATATTCTAGACACCGTTGCCGATAAACTGAAAGAACTCAACGAGTGGCAGGATTTTACGTGCGTACCGGAACATTCGGCTTCTCGAAGAAAAAGCTCGGCAGATTACTGTAAAGTTGCTTCTTATAAAGCTAGAGAATCAGGTTTTTCTATCCGCTATTTGCTTGTATGTGTTATTGCATTCTAAAACCTGACTCAGCACTTCTTATCTGAAGTCGTGCGTTTCTTTTTTTTCTTTTTTTCAGTTCAAGAACAATAATGAAACTAATTATTCGACTCCACACCAGTTTGGTCTGCTGTTTCTCAAGGATCACTTCTTGCTTCCCTACTTTTCGTGATTCGTATCAAAGACTTATCAACTGCTGTTGCTGCCAGAATTTGTTTATTTGCTGATGATGTGATTTCCCGTAAAATGACTGACTGTAATCCACTCTCTCCAGGTGAAACTCAGTAACTTATATGATTGGTGTCATACGTGGCAAACCGAACCAAGCAATAAAAATGTAAATCAGAGTCTCTTGGTCGAATGCACTTGACCTCTTTATTTTCTACATAGTCATGGCCGTGAAAGCACAACATTGTAATGGTACTTCGGCGTTCGTGCGACTAGGACTTCTGTCCTGCGAATTAAATATAGCTCCAATTTACTAAATCTCAAGGTCCATTTTTACTCTCTAGCTTCATTTTTAATAAAAATTATGCACCACCTACGTGTGACCACAAATCGAATATTCGTCATCTGTATGGACACATGCCCAGGTCACATTCTCACAAAACTTATAAGCTGTGCAGAATCGTTCAGCTTACTTAATTTTAGTGGTCTACCATCGTTCAGCTAGTGTCGCTCAAATGAAAACATACTCAAATGTCATGCCACTAGCAACCCGCCGAAAGCACACCAGCCTTTGCGTGTTCCATACAATTTTCTGCCGTAATTCGCAGCTTGACTCCCGGTGGATTAAACCACCACCCTCTATTTCTTCTCGCCTTAGCCGCCAACCTAAGCTCAAACTCCATCGCAATACAGCCACGCATGCATAAAAATATTTTCCGCGAACATGTAAGAATGGAATTCTCCAGCTGCAGCATTACGAAGCATCAAGGATTCTATTCAATTTAAAAACGTCCAGATCACTCTCGTTACCTAATTACCGCGTTTGTATTTGTTCAAAATTTGATCTCTTTTTTGTTTCGGTTCACCGCTTGTTTTTTATTGCTATTATTATTGCTCATTAAAAGCTTTGTCATCCTGCTCTCATATTGTTCGCCTTATTGTTCTTGATCTGAATTGAATGCCATTTTTGAATACAAAGTGTATGTCGTTTTTATTCTTTAAACAGCCCTTCCCCTCTGAAATATACTCTGTACCCTGAAGGTATGGTGAACAAAAATTACATTAAATAAATAATATCTTGAGGAGTCTGTTGCACTCGCTCCCAGTTGCGGTTTCTTTGTACTGCTCACATTTATAGGAGGATTCTGATGTTCGGCAAAGTGGAGACTAATGTACACAGAAGTTGAAACTTGTTAAAGTAAAAGGGATTTAAAAATAAATTTGCTTTATTTAGAGTTCTAATATTGCAGTGGAATTCTTTCCGATCTTCCTGTGATTTTAAAGCAGATTTTTGGTAACCAGCCACTATAGCGTGACGAAAATTTTTCCTTTACAGTTTGATTTTTTAGATTGAAATTAAATGACCGCAATATAGGTTTAAAGCTGAGGTTATGCCACGAAGGCAGACTGGCTGCAGCGCGCAAACGGTGGCGTAAATGTACAGCTTGGTTTGCGCGTCCCAAGGAATGAACGCACGAAATTCGTGGCCACACGAAGCCGAACGGCTTAGGTAATCCTGCTAGCATTTCAACCACAACCCGCTGTCTTCCATCTATTTCTCGAGGTATCTTTCCCTCCGCCAAACTTTTTTTAGAGCGTCATTGCTGACGTCGAAGCCAAGCCAATCCACCCTCAGCTACATGGATCCATTACAACACGTACGTGTCTGTGCAATACCACGGATAGGCCTGGCGTCAGGCGCCGTTTTCTTGGTCTGTTCGCGGCTGAAAACGCACAGCCTTAAACGCGACATCTCGTACACTACGAAGAGCGTGTGTAATACATCTACATATTGAAGCGTGCAGCCACAATTTGACCTTTTGAGCCTCTTATGTGAAAGTTTCTTGACTGCAGACTCCCTGTGCAAACAGTAGCATTCTTTTCAAGCACTACAACTGGTTGAGCAGGTACTCTGACATTCAAAAAATGTGAAAGCTCGGCTATACCATTCCTTGGCGCCAAGCTCGAGTTTTTTTAACGATGTTAGCTATAGCATGGTTGAGTGTTCTCCGTGGAGGTGCTCATTCGCGGTGCTGCTCCAGGTTTCATTTAAGCAAGATAGGCTTTGACAAACCCCAGAGAGGTGAATGCTTAAAATGCTTTGTAGGTACACGTTAATGAGAATGTACGTTAATGAGAACTCCTAATCTTACTTTGTTCTCTTCTTTCCTTGCCTCGGCACCACGGCACTAAAAAAAAAAAAACTACATGAGGTATATCAAACATAGCTCCAAAAATAAGTCTGGGATTGCGGAGGTACCTTGTGGAGTCTGCTTTTCTCTCAGGTTTACAGGTATCATTAAGCGGGTTTCTATTCTAGAGGTGCACTAAAAGTAAAACGGAGCACGCGAGGGGTGGCCAAACTGTGAAAAACTAAAGTCACTTTACGAAAAACTGCATGCTAGTGCTCTCTATCAGCAGTCGCCCAACAGAGAGAGAAGGGACGTCGGAAAATCCGGCTGACCGATGTCGACGATCTGATGTTCGCCAGAAGAGCTTTCAATGCTTCATGCAAGGTTTATTGTTTGCCCGCATCGTGTAGCAAAGCTGGTCTTCGGCGGCGAACGCTTTCTGCTTCGTCAGGAATGGCGCCATTTTCAGTCAGCGCGACCACCGGGATTCACGCGTGTAGGTGGCGGCGAGTTTATTGCGCAATGGAGTGTAAAAGCTCGCGCATCGGTTAGGTAAGTGCAGTCGAAATTTTGTCTGTGTCAAGTGAACCCATGAGAAAAAGAATAACATGCATGTATTGACTGCGTTGTCTTTATGATATAGATAGATGCGCAAAAAATAGCCGATCAGGGAACACTCAAGCAGAGAAAGCGTTATTTTTAGTAAAATTTGTTCAATTTTGTTTTCTCCAGTGTAGGAATGCAAATCTTTGTTGAAGCAGGCCGTCGTCAATTCCCTCGCCTGATATACTGTTGAGCAACTGTTTCGATCACAAACACAACAGAGGCAATATATGGCATACAATGTTTTTACGCGTTCCTCTGCGCCGAGAAAAAATCTGACCGCACTTGCGAAAGCAGTGGAGAAGCATTTTGTACTCTATAGCGTAACAAACTCGCCGCCAATTGAAGCGCGAATCACGGCGGTCACGCAGACTGAAAATGGTGCCATTCATGATGAAGAATAAAGGGCAGGCCGCTGGAGGTCACCTTTTTTGCAGGATGCTGGCAAACAATAAAGCCTTGCATGAAGCATTGAAAGCGCCTCTGGCGAGCAGTGATGGTACCTGCGGGGTTTCGCTTGTGCCGCCGATAAGGCGAGCACCAGATCATGCAGATGGGTCGGCCGGATATGTCGGCTGTTCGTCACGAAGACCTAATACAAGCTAACCTGATCCAGAATACTTTCGCGTACTGCACCCCAGTCGTCGAAAGAGCTGAACGGATGCTGCAACTCAAAGAGATCACCGTTGACAACAAGGCGTATGAGATATCCGTCTACTGCGCTCCAGATGATAGCTCGAGCCGTGGTGTGATTCGCGGCGTCGACCTCCGACTGGATCGAAATACAATCCAAGCAGAGTTACAAGACACCCGTAACCCACCCATTCTGGACTTTCGGCGGCTCGGGAACACCACCGCAGTACTCATCACATTCGCTCAGCGCCAAGTGCCTACCTGGGTCTACTTTTGCAATAGTCGCCACAGATGCAACTTATTCAAGAAGAAGTACGAGGTGTGCTATCGCTGTGGCGAGCTCGGTCATCGAGCCGATGTTTGTGCAAGCACAACTACTAAGTGTAGAGGTTGCGGACTATCCAATCCTACCACCGACCACACGTGCAAACCAATCTGCCGCCTGTGCGGCAAAGAACATTTCACGGGCGATAGTCGCTGCAGGGAAATCTTCAGGATTCCTTACGAAGTCAAGCGCAGGAAGTGGGAGAAAATTCGAAATGCTGAGGCAGAGAAACTCAAGACCCAAGAGACCGCCAAGCGGATCACACTCCAGCGCACCAGCCGATGGGACCGGCAACGCTCCGATAGCCAGCAGCGGCAGCTCCGAGACCGCTCGAGCTCTTTTCCACCGCTCAAGTCTCCCGCTCCACGGATGGGTTCTCAGGGGACCTCCCGGACCAATCCCGGGCCACCTGCAGTCGTCCAGCAGACAGGGGACTCTCCTCATCCTTTGCAGCAGCCACCTGGGCCACTACCATCTCTACCCGATCTACGAGAACGTCAAGAACCGGTGAGTACGCAGGAAGGGACTCCCACTACTCTAGACACACACAAAGCGATTATGGAACTGACAGCAGTCATCCAACAACTTATACTCAGAGTAGAGGCTCTCGAAAAGCCAATGGCCACACTCCCTTCGTCTCCCCCGCATCCGCAGGGATCATATGAATCAGTACCTATGGATATCGCTCCTCCCAACCGATCCGCACAAAAACGCAAAGCAACGTCCGACACCGACTCCCCCGCGGAGGGTTGGCAGGCGCGTTTTGCCAAAGTTGAGGAAAGCTGCAACCTCAGTCAAACTCGCATCAAAGCTTTAGAAGCACACATCGAACGCTCACTCCACACAATCGGCTCACAAGTCACGCAACAATTTGACATGCTGAACAAAGCTATAGAAGCACAGGGCAAACTCCTCGCTGCCGTGGTACCCGCGGCCCCTGCGCCGACACCCGTTCAAACCCCACAACTATCCCCGCCTAATCATGGCGAGCAGCTCGGGTAACACCACCATCTGGCAGTGGAACTGTCGTGGGTTCGCGCGTAAGCGTCCGGTCCTCCAGCAGTTCCTCGCCGCGAGTGATCGCCCCGAACTAATAGCTCTCCAGGAATGCGACAAGAACACGAAACTTGCCGGTTACAGTACATACCTATCGGAACGAGTAAAACCTCGAATAGCTACTCTCGTCAAACGTAACCTCACTGTCCTCCAACACAATTTAGATCCAACTTTCCCCGAAATTGTCAAACAAGTGGCCGACGCCACTCAAACCGTCGAGTTAGAGGACAGTATCCCACACTGCGACCGCTACTACGCCCATCTGTGGGAGCGCAAGAAGTCGCTCGAAGCTCTACTTGCCACTCGGAAATGGGACCGCAATATCCGACGTAGACTGGCGCGCGCACATACGAATATCGAGAAATATGCAATAGAACTCACTCGACAGAGCTGGCACAACATATGTGACCAGATGAACAACACTCCAAACGCTCGTAAGACGTGGAACCTCCTTCGACATTTACTCGACCCAGAAGGAGGCAAGCTCCAAACACGCCAACAGCTCGAGCGAATCTTCCACCAGTATCCTGGCACGTCTGACGAGCTTAAACAAGAGCTTATAAATACTTACATCCGCCCTGAACCAACAACCAACCTCCCTTTCTATCAGGGCGCGGAAAATCTCTGTCTAGACGCTCCGATCACTTTAGCGGAGGTCCGAGCAGAACTCAATCGCCTCAAGACGACTTCGGCGGCCGGTCCTGACCGCATTTCAAATAAAATGCTTAGGAATCTAGACGACGCATCCATTCATGCTCTTACCGACTATTTTCAAGAATGTTGGGCCAGCGGTACCATCCCTCAAGAGTGGAAATGCGCCAATCTAGTCCTCATCCCCAAGCCAGGCAAACCACCAACCTTGGCCAACCTCCGTCCCATCTCTCTCACGTCCTGCGTTGGGAAGCTGATGGAACACGTTATCCAGACCAGACTCTCACGATACCTTGAAGACAACCATCTTCTACCAGACACTATGTTCGGCTTCCGCCCTCATTTAGCAGCCCCGGACATTATGCTTCTTCTCCATCATCAGGTAGTCATGAGACGTACACTAGACACGAAAGTCATCGTCGGCCTCGATGTTGCCAAGGCATTCGACAACGTCCTCCATGAAGCGATTCTTCAACAACTTCAAGCTCTCGGTGTCGGACATCGCATGTATGCGTACATCCGAAACTTTCTCACCGACCGCACAGTGCAACTTAAAGCCGGCACGGGAGATCCTTCCATCATCTCTCCGGGAAACCGTGGCACGCCGCAAGGCGCCGTACTTTCGCCGATGCTTTTTAACGTCGCACTGATAGGCCTGCCGAAGCTACTGGCCGACATCCCCCACCTGCATCACAGCATTTATGCTGACGACCTCACACTTTGGATCACGCGCGGCAGTGACGGCCAGATTGAAGAGACTTTACAGACCGCGATCGAACGGATCGGAGATTATCTAAGTACAGTTGGCCTCACGTGCTCGGCGACAAAGTCCGAGTATATCATCATTCCTTCCCCGGGACGCCGCCCTTCAAAGATACTTCCGGACATCAACCTCCAGGTGCAAGGAAACCCGATTCCTCGAACAGACAACATCAGGATCCTGGGCTTGCATCTACAGGCCAACGGCAGCAACAACATCACGATCCAACGCATCGACCAGTCGGTTGTGCAGATCGGACGCCTCCTTAAGCGAATCTCCAACAAGCATCATGGCATGCAAGAGTCCAACCTCCTGCGCCTCGTTCAAGCTTTCGTCTGCTCCCGCATCACCTACTCTGGACCCTACTTACGTCTCACTCGTGCCGAAAGCGAACGGCTAGACGCGTCACTTCGAAAAGCATACAAGACGGCCCTAGGTCTTCCCATGTCCACAGCTACCCATAAGCTCATGGCTCTCGGAATCTCCAATACCGTGAGCGAACTGATCGAAGCAACCCTCACCGCCCAGTATGAGCGGCTCTCACTCACACACGCTGGCCGAGCGGTACTGCAGCAAGTTGGGATCTCCCCGCCGAGATCGGCCCCAAGTTACGCTGAACTTACATCGGAATATCGCCTAAATCTCCGCATTCCTCCCATTCCCAAACGGATGCACCCGGAACACCACGCCGAGAGACGGGCCGACCGGGCTCGTCAGTTCGAGAAACGCTTCAGCGGACGTCCGGACGTCACGTATACGGACGCCTCTTACCATCCATCGAGGCCAGCGATGGTGGCGGTAGCTCTCGCCCCTCACCGCAGCTGGTACACAGCCTGCAGCATTCGCAATGCAGAAACAGTCACCGCAGCTGAGGAGGTTGCCATTGCGCTCGCGCTAGCCGACCCTAATACCAAAGTCGTCATCAGTGACTCTCAACAGGCTATTCGCAATTACGATGCTGGCCGTATCTCTTGCCAGGCGTTACACATTCTACGTTCTACAGCACCCTCTTCCACATCTCGCTTACTTCTTTGGGCTCCAGCCCACGAGTCGCTCAGCGGAAACGCCCAGGCACACACTCTCGCTCGAGATCTCAGCTGCCGAGCCGAGAGTATGATCAGCCACCCTGCTTCCGCTGACACTAATATCCCACGCGCTTCACTATCTCTACTCACCACTTACACGGACATACTCCAGCACTACAGACTCCAAAGGTGCATATATCCTCCCGCACACCGCGATCTAACAAGGCGCGAGGCCGTCCAATGGCGCAAACTACAAACTGGCAGCTTCCCACACCCCCTCTTATACAGCAGGATCTTTCCGGAACAGATAGCCCCCATGTGTAAACACTGCTCAACTCCGGCCACACTCATACACATGGTGTGGACTTGTCCACATTACAACAGAGACAACGCAAACACCCCAGAGACGTGGGAGTCTCTCCTGTGTACTTCCAAGCCAGCAGACCAACGCTGGCTTATCCAGCGCGCGGTGGAGGCCGCGGCATCCCAAAGGATCCCCGCCGACCTCCTCTAAGTCAGCGCAACCGGTCCTTTGACTGGTCCCCTGTTTTTGGGCGCAATAAAAGAGTTTACCTACCTACCTACCTACCGGATATGTCGACGCGCCTTCGCTCTTGCACGCGCATTTGCTGATTGAGCTTGCTGGCACGCAGTTTCGACCAATTTTTTCCGGCGCTCGCGTGCTCCGTTTTACTCTTGGTGCACCTGTACGCGGGTGATCAAAGAGGAAAGACGACGGTAACGATGGCGCAACTGCTTATCAGCGCAGCCTCATGGTGCATGCTTGTTGTCTAGGTATGTACGGGTAAGGCCAAAATTAAACGTAGCACGCTATTGCCTTCTAACATTTTTCACTGGCTTCCTAATTGAGACTGGCGACTGTGGTATGTGCATGCTAGTAGCAGACGATAGTTCGCTTTCTCATGAACAAATAATGTTTCCTGACGTCCTATACGAAAGGTGAGATTGCCGTTAAAAGAAAATGGAGTGCTTCATTTACTCATGCCCGTGCCTGTGCTGTGTGCCCTCCTTATTAAGCTGTCCTGTTCGCATATAAATTTTTGTCGAACATAGCGCTCTCGACAAAGAAGCCGCCAGGGACAAGGCTTCAATTTCGTTTTGGCAGGCCGTCTGGCCTAGCGAGCTAACGGGTACCAGCTATTTAACCAACCGCTATCGCCGCAAAAGTTTGGGGGTACGTGATGCCTTCTCTCTAAAGCAGCGCACAGACTTCACTCGGCGGTAGGTATTCTCGGAGAACCATTCTTCAGAGTGACAGTAATATTAGCCTGTTCATCGTCGGTTATGTCCCCTGTGAAAGTGGCCGCTGGTGCCACTCAGAGAAAGAGGACGGATTGATAAGCTCAACTTGGAAGATGATAGACAGCGCTAAATATTCGGCCACAGTTAAACTTGTGCCCTGATAGCAACTTGCGATTGACATGCACTGATAAAACGACTCGAGCATGCTAACTCACTCGCCCAGGCATCCCACCAGAGTGTCAGTAGAGAGCGGTCCCTTGTGGCTTTTCTACGAAAAGGTTGTGTCCAAGGAAAAATCTTATGCGAAAAGGCAAGAAACTGGGGAGTGTGCGCTGCGCATAACTCGACAATAGGCACGCGCTTTTAGCTCGCGCTGATACCCATTTGTCCCACCATTTCGGTGGTCTCTCGTTCTTTGCTCACACATGCATACATGTATATATATGCGTATTCGCGCATCGAACTGAAATCGCTCCTGCTGTTAAATTATTACACGCCAAGTGTTTCGGACGCACGACGTTGCGTTGCAGATATGGCTTGAAGCATAGGGATTATTCTGTCAGATGTGCTGCCGCTCTCTTCACTGTTTCGCAGAGAGTCATTGTGATATACTTGAAGAATAAATTTGCACATAGAACACGCGATAGCAGCAGATATTGCCGTTTTGCTTTATGGAGTATATATGGTAAAACTAGAATGGAGAAAAATGTAGCTTCTGCTCAAAAGATGCCACTTTGATCTCTCTGGATAGGATTCTGTGAAACTGAGGTCCACAGGCTCCGTTTTTGAAAATTTTGCAGTAAATTAAAATATCAACGGTAGAAATTTGCAAATATACCTTTTTTGAAATGTACCACTACCAAAACTTTCCATTTTGTGACACCTTCCAACATTGGCACAATAAAGGACAAGCGTAGCGTCTAGTCTTTCCCTGTTAGGCAGAGCTGTAAGTGCATTATTGTGTTCCTTTTGCCAGTTTGAAACAACTTTTAAGGGCAAGCATCACCCTTGTTAAAGAATGCATTTAGCCAGCCATTCAGAACCCATTAACACATGTAGGTGGAAGCAGACTGAAGGAACCATTAAAGCTACTAACGGGTCGGCCACGGATGGAACCTACTTCTGACCCTCTACGAAGCAATCATGGTATCGCCGAGAACTATGCTGCAAGAGCAGATAAATCTACGAATGGCGGCCTGAGCAACCATTTAAAGCTGTTTTATAAAGAGTAGATTCGTATTTCGTAGCACACTCAACCCGTAAAGCAGATGAAAAATTCTATGTGTGCCGAAAACACCATTATGAATCACAGGATTTGAGAAAACTAGCCGGTTTCCTAATTCTGTATTTATATTTTGCGTATCTATTTTGTCTACAGATTAGTGGCGGACAATCGAACGGCGGTACCACCATGGCCGTCAACACATTTAGGAAGATAAAGGAGAGGATTGCAACAGAATTCTGCGGGTCCTATTGCCCTTGATTGCATTATTAACTTATGACTGCCACGATGCGGGCTAAGGGTTCTGACCTAGGCCCATTGAAAAAGCGTGTAGATACTCTTGCGTCTAGAAATTGTTTCAGCGGTCGGACAAAGCTTTCAATCCTGACACTTGCCCTTGACAATGATATATTTCACTTGATTTTATCATCAGAACATGAGAATATCCGCATATCCTTACACTTACCTTCTGGTGTCACTCTCTACCACCTGCCAAAAATATGGAAGATCGAGCTGCAATTTGCCACAATTATCATACGGTAAGGTGGAAAGAGGAAACCTTCCTCGTATCTTTCAGGGGAGAGTGGGGGAGACCACCAAGTGGTGGTCACAGGAAGAACCGTGTCACCTACCCATATTGGTGCTCAGAAGGGTGACCTGCCACCTGTCATATTTGGCAGGCGGCTGAGTGGAGAGAGGAACTTTTGGTGGTATGTGTGGTCAAGCATGGCAGCACACTATGAGTTTCTGATGCTACCGTATTCATAGCTAATGGCAATTAGATGTCGTACGAGTTTTTAATTCGTCTTTAAGGTAAGCTTTGTACTTTTATGATGAGCGCACAAGTAATGAGCATGCAAATACAAGCATATTTGTATTCTTGGAGTTCAGCATAGGCCTCGAATATGGAAACCTTGATGCCGTAGATAGCATACAAGGGTTCTCGCTTGGCTTCCGCTCTCAACGGTCGACTACTCGCCGTAATTCAGGACGTACTACGTCCGCCGCTATGAACGAGGGTGGCGCTGGTGAGCACGCTCAAGGTTAGGTAACACTACACATAAATACCCCCGGAAGCAGAAGATTGAACAACCGTCGCCGTAGCTCAGATAATAAAGAAAAAAGTCTCCGAAGCTGTGTTGGTAGAGCACCGGACGCGAGATTCGGAGGCCATGGGTTCGGATCCCGCCAGCGGCATGTGGCTGTTTTTTTCTTTTTTTTTTCTGCTTTTATTAACCACCCATTGCCGAAAAACAACAAATTTAGAGAAAATACATGCTATATGCTACTTCTTTTCAGTGGCTGCTGGGCTACGTCATTTACTCCTGGGATGGGGACTTCTTGTATTCATTAATAGTCTCGCAATCATCTAATCCACCTTTGTATTCTTCTCCAGGTTGTTCATCAAGCATTTTGTGAAATTCTTCTGAAATATTGCCTACCGTGAAAAAATATAAAAGCAATCACCTTTATGTTCTCTCTGAGACACATCGCGTTGAATGGACACATAATTTCATACATTCTATAGCCTAAAATAAGCCTGAATACTCTTTTTGCAGTTTCCTCGCGGTACGTCTCAGTGGGTTTAATGTTAGGCTGCTCATCCTAAGGTCGTGGCTTCTACCTACGACCGCGGCTTCCGTACTTCTGTTGAGGCTAAATACAAACAAGCCGGTGTTGTGTGCCACGTTAGCGCAAGTAGAGAACCACAGATGTTCCAAATTCACCCGGAGCCTTCTTCTGCGGCGTCTCTCATAGCCCATATGTAGCTCTTGGAGATTGAACCCAAAAATTTAGATGTTGATATCATAAGCCACTCTGGGAAGTTAATCCATATAATTTATAGAGTTAACAACTTCTGAGCACATTACGTACGGCTTGTGTAAAAATTCATTAAAATCGCGCCCACGCTGATGGTACTAGCTGCAGCTAATTTAAACGGCCAAGCGGTTTTTCCGTCTAATGGCGCAAAAAGTGAACTTTTCAAAGTTTTAACTCTGACTGCAAAGTTACCTGTGCCCCTACACATATTAGACCTTACGGGCCAACAAGGAATAAATTTCGTAGTGGAAGGGTTCGTGATTTCCTTTCGTGATGGATGCACATCGTGCACCGGTATGACGGTCACATATCCAGGGCTTTGGATGCTATCTTTCTGATATTCAAATATTCTTCTTTTGTTTCAGTTAATGGAGATACGCATGACGGCCTACATTTTCTCATAATTAGTGGATCTCTAGACGTTAACTAACGTTTAAAACCTCCCTACCAGGAAAGCCTGCACAATCCCGTTTAAAAAAAAGTTGAAACCGTGATTTTGACCATCCTGTTAAGCGCTGATATGGCTCGGCTGTGCTGAAGTTCTCTTTTTCATTTGCATGTCATCTTTCATGTCGCAGCCCCGCGCGGCGCATACATCGTATCTGAAATACACTTCATTCGAAAAAAAAAGCTTCGCTGTGCTAACTTTTCGGCAAAGATTTTAAAGCGACAGCGTTAAAGACCCCGTTCACAAGAAAACCCGCTGTTGGCGTTTCCAGCGTATGTGTTGTGAGCGAAAATAGCGGGCTTGGCTCTGGCAGGCGGTCCCCAGAGAGCAACTTAGGAGGCAGATGGGCCATCTAGGTCCTGCGACCTTGCGGCAACCATGGCGCAATCGCAGCGGCCCTATCGGGTAGTGAGAATACTTCTCACTGTGAGAGGTGGTAGTTCAGTTAGTTATCGGTCGCTCGGGAAGAGCAGCCTCGGCGACAGAAGGCCCACCGCTTGGAATATCTGCCATAGGACAGTGGCGCATCGCATAACCGCTACACTAGGAGGGACATCAGGACTCCCAGGCATCTATGGATGTAAAGTAGATGATGGTCTTCTGCATATATGGGAATTAACCCATTGCGCTTTCGCGTCATGTCTTTAACGTGGAGCTTCAATGCCCCCTCCAATTTATAATAAACACTTCCCTTCGTGCATTTTAAAGGAAGTCTGTTTTCTTGTCATGTTCCTGAGGAACGGGCTGATCTGTGCATGGGCCAGGCCGCAAACTCAGTGGCAAGAAGTCGGTACAATGAGTTACCAAGCAAATTAAAAATTGCGCAGATGTCGCTGAAAAGCACGACGATCTAAGGGACGAGCACAGTGGGAAAACACTGGCGGTTGATTCTATTTCAATAGGTTGCCTCCAGGATACAATGCACGCGTCAAGAGGCCAAGTTATGGTCGTCGAAATGTTACTTCAAGGGGCAGGAAGGGAAGTAGCTTGTTTTGTAGCGATAGCTACATTACGCTAGCATCTAGGGCCTTCATCGTGGCGGCGCCGTGGCCACCATGGCGTTCGTCACGTGGTTGGTCACGTGGGTTGATCACGCGGTGCGTCCGTTGGCCACGTGGTTGGTCACGTGGTGCGGAGCAGCTGCTGCTGCCGGCGGCGCGGCGCGCAACAGGTGTGCGCATGCACCGTGTCAAGTGGGACGAAGGTTAAGAAACTAAGAAGGAACGCGCAGCGAAACGGAGCGACGAAAGACTGACATTGCAATTAGACTGAGCGAGTTCCACTAGGCCAGCTGTAGCAATCGCGTCACTCCAGGTTTAACCAGAGCTAAACCACAGCCATTTTTTATTTTTATTTTCAATGCTTCTTGCTGCGCTACAAGATTTAATCAAACACGGCTCGATTCGTAACCAGAAGATATTAGTCATTAAATGCGCGCCGATAAGAGAATTTGCAGTGCAGGAAGAAACTTCTCCCTGTTTACAAGTGACATACGCTCCGCTTACGAAATTTAGATTTCTTATTCCGATTTTGCATCTACTGTAGAGAACAAAAAAATCTACTTGACATCAACCAATGACATTCTAGATGGTGTTCATGTTGCATAAACAAAATTGAGCAGTACGTTTAGGGACGTTCGAAGCTAGGAGGAGCTGTACTGCTTAATTCATAAGTTTTGTACCGCAGCGGTGGCCGAGTGGTTGAGCATCCGCTTCGCATGCGGAAGGTGCGGGGTTCGATCCCCAGTGCCGCAGGGTATATACCCACCGGTGATACAATGGGTACAAGCTTTCCCCTGGTCTGGTGCTCGGCTTATATAGGGTGAACTGCTTGGGAAGTGGGTCTTTGACCCCACCTTGAGTAATCGAAAAATACCTTGTGCCGTGGCGCTCTTTGGCCATAGACGCCCTTGCGCCATAAAAATCCATAATCATCAATTCATAAGATTTATTTAAAATTTAGGTCTATTGTTCACGTTTAAACCCAGGTTTAAACCCAGGCAGAGTGGCAGGCCCCGCTAAGAATTCATGAGGCATTTCATCAGGCTTTTTCTTCAACCGAATAGGCCTCAGTGTGGCCCATGTGTCCTTTCCACATTACTAACCAAATTTTACCATACAAGTAGCATTTTTTCCAGCGCGATCGAGTAGTGCTGCTGTTTCATTAGGTAATGCGCCTCAAAGTGGGTCTCTGTTTCTTGAAAGTATCGCGAGAGTCACATGGTCGACTTCGAAGAATAACCTGGGTGAAGCATTCCACTGAACTCCTGTTAGATGTTATTTTGTGGTCCAGATATGAAGACCTGTTTAACATACCGCGTATCGAGTAGGATGTCTGTGTGCAGTTCCGCGCCAGGCACTTCCTTTTCCCTGCAGGCTTTGGTAAAGACAAGTTTAGGCCTCGGATGTACCTAAAAAAACACGGCAATGCCTTGATAAAAATGCTCCAGTGAAGACTTTGTCATTCGCACATCTGGTAGCTGGAAAATGCATTCCACTCTTCCGTTGAACTCATAGTTCGGGCGTTGATATATTCCAGCGTGAGTTGTCTGCTCCACAGCCTTTGTATGTGGCAACAGCCATTACCCCCAAGCTCGCTGTAAGAAAATAAAAACCAGAATTTTCCAGTAAGTGATTGCCCTAGCCCCGTGCGAAGCACTATGCCGACTTCGGACTGCTGTTGCCTTCTGTACACTTTTTGTTTTTCGTAGAGAAAAAGCGTGTACCTTGCGAACCGCAAGATGCCTATGAGATAACGCAAGCGCATTTTTAACAACTTTCCTAGTGAGCGCTTTCTAGGAAAGAAGCTACTGCATCTTCGCCGCGCACAATACACCCAACAGCTTATTTAAACAAGGAGGGACATTCAAAGGAGAAAAACTTCTTGTAGCCGGTCACCTTACAATTTCGCTTAAGGAAATTACAAACTTTTGGCAAAATTGAGCCACTGAAAGCAACTGAGAGGTAGATGGTAGCACGATCGCATTAGAAATATCGCAATAATTTCAAGGGCCAAACTCATTGCTAGACGTTCAGCAGCAGCATATTGGCGCATAATCTGGGACCCGGAGAGATTAATTCCTATCTAGTGCAACTGGGAATAAATGCCTACTGCCGCTTTTTCGTTATGTTGAGAGGTATTTGTTAAAATGGCTGCCTAGCTCGGACAATGGAACCGATATACTCCCAGGAGACCGTTTTTACATTGGCAGTCAAAATCTTTGCAATATATGGCAGCGTGTGGTGAAAGCAAACTACAAGTAGTATGTTTCCCCATTCAAACGGAACCCGCTGCTAAGCTTGGTAGGACTCGTTGGCGCTGTATTGATTTCGTGGTAACGATATTAGCGTGAATTAACACGGCTAAAAAATGTTATTAGTGAATTGAAGCTCTAAATGACAGCCCCTCTCGCTTGCTATCTTAAAGAATTGCTAATAAGCCTACGGCACTAAGTCTTCCTGCGGCAAGTGTGACGTGTCTCCTCGAAGAGTTTCTCCCCCTAGCTTTACCGATAGCTCTTTAGCTTCGTAAAATTGTTTGTGAAGGCTGGATAGGGTCGCGGCCACATCAGCAAAGATCACATCACATTGGCAACTCAAACGCTTTTTAAGCTAGATATGCTGCTTAGGAAAAGACGATATGATCATTCTAGCAAGACGTCGAAGAAAAATTGCAAAAAATACTGAAACAATAAAAAATACTATTGTCATTTTCAAAACTAACAAAGTGAATAATTTTGGCATCCAACCTCCAATTCGCTTTTTCTTTGACGAAAATCATTGGCCCAAAAAACGTCTTCAAAGTACCACTGGGAGTAGCTGGAAAGGAGCCGTAACTTGTCATGCTCAACATGTGAACCGTTGCCTGAATATTTCACAAATGCGTAAAATATCAGCACAATTTCTACTTATTCCTTCTAGACAGAAAGAGTGATGATTTAATTATCACAAACGGAAAGTTAATTTTCGTCATTGACGATTCAATCCAGGTCTTCAACACAGTGTCTGCATTCATCGCACTGCAACATTTTTCTCTGCACCACTAGGCTCCTTAAACAACAGAAAACAACTAATATAAGTATAAAAGAATACTATACTCTATTTAATTAGGATTATCCCAGGCAGGTGTTCCACCTAGTAGTTTCAGCGTGATCATGCACTCCTGGCTGCAACACTCCGCCGTTTAGATCATCGGCCCCTCACTGAAGCTAAGATTCTGGGTCCTTGGAGTAAGCCTTCATCGCAGAGGACAGCTTTTAAGGCACTTTTCAAGTTCTTGAAGGATTCAGGACTGAGTGCAAGGTTGTGAACTATCAGTGTGTGCCCTGTGTACCCTGCAAGTAATGGCCAACGGACATGTGAAAAAGTGATCATCTCCCTTTGTTCTCACCGCTTTCTCTCTCTCCCTCCGTTCTCCTTCCCACGTGTAGGGTAGCATACCGGGCGCTGCCTAGTTGACCTCCCTGCCTTTCCGTTTCCCTTTCTCTCTCTCTCTTCGCAGCTATGTTTGGAACAGATCAGCGATGAGGATGTGTTCTGGATTTGAGAAGGCTAGTCGAAGTACGCGTCTCGGACTACGTGCACGAGTTGGTTACTTTATCGCGCCCCCTTGGCGCAGTGCCGCCCAGACATCTGCTACGTTTCGGCTGGGAGCCCTCGCGTTATGAGCTAACTGTAAAAAGCAGAGTTGCCGTAGGGATCGAACTCGCCCCTGTGGGGAACTTCACCGCGGAAAAAGGAGCACCCAGGGATAACTCTGAGCATAAATATAGACATGTACCAATGTAACTACGCTTAGCGCATATCGTTGGCTGCACTGTCAGGTAGATAGGTGTTTATTTCAGACGGAAACAAACCGTTCATCTTTGCTAATGGCATTAAGGCACCGCGGTTCTAACAGCAGCGCAGAGACAGATTTGCCAACTGAGGAAATTCAAGTGGTTACTGTAGCACATGATTGCCCAAAGATGACACAAAGCGGCTCTTCATTGTGTGATGCTTCGAGGCAAGAGCAGCAATGATACCATGCGAAGGGAGAACACTAAGCCAGTTTCATCTTATGGCGCAATCTACCAGCTGCCAAAAGAGGTACATAGAAAATAGTATTCCACAGCATGGAACCTGTGTAAAACACTGTGGTAAGAAAAACACGCATGTAATCTGTGCGTAATACTATGGTGAGATGTACGGCGAGCGCCTGATAAAGCGGACAGTCGCGCCCAACAAGAAGGACAGACTTTCGGCGTGTTCGCACTGCGTACGGCCTGCAGACATTCAATGACTACAAGCGAAGGGCCCTCAGCGTCTGCCACTAAAGGTTTCAGGTGCACAAAAGAGTCAAAGTGCCTTCCTTGCTAGACTCCAGAGAACATCGCTAGGTGTCCGCTGAAAAAAGGATTTAAGAAGATAAGACGATTTGGTAACATCATAAGCAATTTTGGTACCTCAGTAAAGGACACAGAAATTGCCTCTGGATTCCCATGAACAATCGGCATCCAACTGCGTTCATTCCAGTGAAGGATTGCTTCAGAGTTATGAAGTATTTTTGCCATCCCAACTAGTAAAAAAAGATTCTATTGTTCGGATATCATATTAAACACTATTTTATATTATCCCATGCTGCTCCTCATTCCGAAAGTTCAGTGGAAAAGGC
This sequence comes from Amblyomma americanum, assembly GCA_030143305.2. Lineage (NCBI taxonomy): Eukaryota > Metazoa > Arthropoda > Arachnida > Ixodida > Ixodidae > Amblyomma > Amblyomma americanum. Next base: position 112,671 of record JARKHS020013398.1, on the reverse strand, counting down.
GACTTCGATCACGTTTTTCCGCACACCAGTAATAAGGTATAGCTGCAATTCATAAAGCCTAGCTCCTAGTAGTAGACCGACTTTATTCATCGCAAAGTGTGAGGAAGGGAAGCACATGATATTGGGAAAAAAAGTTCATGGCAGGCCCTCTTCCATAACAGAGGTCAGTCAGGTGACTACACCGCACAGCCTTGCTACGACCTTTTATGTCCTCCCCATCGCAGGGAGTTCTCCTTACGGGTCTCTTCAAGATAATGGACTCTCTCATGCTCTAGCATGGAGAATAGCAAATGTTTCGGGAGCCTGTGCTCGTGGCATTGAAGAAGAATGTTATTGACAGTGGGTCAGGGTGAGATGTGGGCGAATTTCGAATAAATGTACGGATTTATAGATGCCCTGGTACCTGCCTCCATACGACTCGTCACCTTTTATTGTGCGAAGAGTGAGGAAAAGGCATTAAGAATTCTATCCAAAATCAGACGAATTGAACTGCTCTCTGTTCTAGCTACTCCAGCAGTGAGAGAAACAAAAAAGCCAACCAGAGAATGAGTCAGTGGCGCGGTAGGAAATTAGGATCTCCGGCCGGCTAGAGAGCGAATGGTCTTGAGCCACAAAATCAGTTCCCACTACAGAAGCCTAGCCCGTAAGTAGCCTTCATCCGTTACAACGCGGCGCTCTTATTCGCCCCGTGTGTCAGTTTGGTGTGACCTCCAAGAAACATTACGCGCAGTAAATATGTGATTAATATATGCCGCGGAGGAAAGTAACCTTATTAAAGCCAAACATAAACAGGGCTCCCTCAATATATAAACACATAAAAAATCAGAGAACGGCAATGTACGGCCACCATTGCCACTCAACCGTACAGGCCTGGCCATTCTACTTGTCTTAGCACCATGCTACGCCCACAACACACAAGCATGGTGACCACGACTGTCAATTTCTAACAATAAGCAAACCATTGGTGACACTCAGCAAGCTTTTTTATGCATGTTTTTCTTTGCAGCGAGAAATTTTGGACAAACACGCTTTGCAAATCTAAGCAGAGGGGAACACTGTTTCTATTTGTTTACATAAATTTTACGACAAGAAGTTAGAGTAGTCTCTAATATATATTGGAAGCTTTACACGCAAAGACTTTAATGAGGGAGATGGTTCCACGTGATTAAGCCGTGCAATCGTTTTGCGCTAGCCCCAGAATTTCAGCAAGCTACCACCACTACTTCGTCGAGTAGCATCATCTGCTCGACATCGGCTGGCACAAGAAAGCTAAAATCAAATTAACGGATAAAATATATAAATGGTACAAGCCTATCCATTTTTTCGGCGCACGCTCCTACTTGAATTTTTCACCGCACATGAGGTATTACATGCTTACATGGGAAACAAAATCTTACATGGGAAACAAAATCCAATCTTAAGAGCTCTGAGTGTCCCTGTCACTGATACGCCCAACAACTAGCAAGGCTCAAGGGGCTGCTTTCAGGGTGTTTTGGATGAACTTGATGTCTAAAGCAACACCATGCATTGGAAGCCTACACTCTGGTGTCCAAACCGTTTGGAACGGAGGGTCATTCGCTAAAAAGCCAATTTGCGGATTGAGATCATCATGAATTCAAAGTGACCCGAGTCTGCACTAGAGCAGGAGGTGGTATGAACACCGCATTAGTATAGTTTAGCATAGTGCAGAATAATATCCTGGCCCTGATAAATTACCGGTTGTTTTTGACAGCACTATGCCGGATTCATTTCGAATTTATTTTTTGGGCTGTTAAGAAAAGCACTGCTGTCATCAAAACTTCCGATTGAACGGAAGCCCGCTCTAGTTGTTCGCACCTTTAAGAAAGACAACTGCTCTTAAGTACAAAGTTAATGTCAGATTTCTCGTGTCGTTTCAGGAACACTCTGTATTAAGCAATTTTCATCTTGGATTTAGCAAGCGCTTTTCAACAGCCATAGAATTAGTTACAATAGCACATATTTCTGCTAAAACAGCAAATATAAATATTCACATAGACGCCTTTGTTATAGGCTTCAGCAAAGCATTTAGAGTCTTAGAGACTGTTTTTTTAGTCTTTTTATTAATTATGTTGTTAATGTGGTTACGACAGTAACACATAGACGATTGTTAACTGATGATTGTGTATATTTCGTCAAACTGTGCGTACTGCGCGTCAAAGTTAACTTAATCTGAGTCTAAAAAAAGCGCTTGAGTGGCAGTGAGTTCCTATGTTAGTTGAAACTGAGAAAAAAGGTTCGCTCCAAATAACACAAACAATTTTCTAAACCGCGTGCATACTCTTTTATCTGCAATAAGGCATGTTAATAGCTACAAATAACTAGGCGTAAAAATAACTAACAATGTTAATAGCTACAAATCGCTAAGTGTAACAATAAGTAACAATCTTTCGAGCAATTCGCACATAGAGAACATGTTCGTCCGTGCATATAAAGCTATGTTTAATGAGGCATGAACTTAGAAATTACACATGAAACGTAAAACTGTTCACACATAACGCATACATCAGGCCAAAGCTCGAATATGCATCGGAAGTGTTGGATCCATTCCCTAAGCTTGACATTACAAAGTAGAGAGGGCTCCAAAGAAAGCTGTTCGGGTAATTTATTCCAGTTATGAAACCCGCCAATTCCGTCACTCAGCATATAGCGGCTATATGTGTTGAAACACTCGAAAGGCTAAAAAGAAAACATCGTGTCGACTTTCTTTATTCTTTGATTAACCAGACCTTCGCTTTGGATCCTACGCAGTACATATTCCTTTTATTCACACGACATACCCGGCATCATCACATCCACACGCTAACACCGTATTTTGAAGAAAACTGACTCTTTAAATTAGTTTTTTGGTTAAAATGTCTTATTAGATTCATGTTATGGCGCTGTCTTAGTTTAATGACACTTGTCACATTTTTCTTATGCATATTTGGACTGATTTGTTCGGTATGTTATTGAAATATTTTTATCGATACATGACTCTAATGATTGGACCCTAGGAAGTGTCGGCAGTATGCACTGTTGAAATAATTAAATAAAAATAAAGATATTTCTACGAATGATTACATTCATTTCGTACTGTATGCTTGCTGAGTTGGCTCGCGTTCTCCATGCTGACGTGGGACATTTGCTGGCGTTTCTTTTTAATACAGAAAGGGGATTCACGTCCCAAACACTGTATAATTGAATGTATGCACCAGGATCGTATTCCATCGCACTGTCTCCTAGGGGCATTTAGCAAGTATCAGTTCAGCATAAGATATATCAATATAATTGGCGATGTTAGTTAACAAAGTTGTTGAAAGGAGAGATATTATTACTTCATTGAGTGAAGCATTACTCAGCGAATCCAGGAGTAAGGTTGGTGTTGTCGATATATGGGTGCGGAATGCAGATTCCTCCGGCGAGAGATTGAAACGTTAGCCATGACAAGCGCTGTTGAGAGCTCCAGTTATGGTTGATTCATGATTAGGGGTGGAGAAAGCGGTGGCATAAGAGCAAGCAAGAGATTGAAAAGTAATTTAATCCTCTTCTTTACAGTACAGGCAGAAAAAGAAAAAATGAGAAAAAGAAAATAAATAAATTGACGAAAGTAAGGCTAGAAAGCGTATAACACTTAGGCAAGGCGACATATGCGCTTAAATATCAGGGTTGCGAAGACTGGTGACCTGTGGAATCTTAAAGCACTGCCCATGATCTGGCTTATCTGAAAGCCTGGGCCCGGCTTGGTTCATGAGCAGTGCCGGGCCGGGTACTGGGATGTTTGCCGGATCTGGGCCGGGCTGTGGCTTTTGGTTGCCGGCCCGGGTCAAGCTCTGGTCTTGTAATCTGACCGGCCTGGGCCGAGATCTAGCTTGTGTCCCGCTTAAGTTCTCATGCTCGTCAGGTGATAAATGTGAATAAAGATTTATTATTCGTGCGGAACTCCTTCGCATCATTGTACTCCAGCCATTTGACAGGAGCACAATTGCACTTTGATTGTGTGATACTGGACTTAGATTTTTCTGTTTGCCCTTTACAGATCAGGATGATACTGCCGCATTTTACATCTGCTGATGTGTGGAAAGGAATAGAGGCTCCTGATTGTAACAGCCTCCAGGCTACTCCTCCCTCTTCGTTGAGCGAAGGGTAAGGGAGGAGGAATTAAAGCCTACAAAGGGCTCCGTCTAAAAACTTCTACCAAAATTACCGCCTCAAAAATTAGGGCCAATTAATCAGGTATGAGTAGTAGCTCCCTTCAGGAGTTATGAGAAACAAAAGCCGACCAATATTTGAATTGAGCGACTGAGAGATTTGAGCGACCAGGCGGTGGGCGATTCGTATCTCTGATCGGCTAGAGAGCGAGTGGCCTTGTGCCGAGAAATTACTTCTCACTACAGAAGCCTAGCCCGTAAGTAGCCTTCATCCGTTACAACCAGGCGCCCTTATTCACCCTGCGTGTCAGTTTGGTGTGACCTCGTAAGAAACAGTAAACGCAGTAAATTTGTGATTTTTTATCCCGCGGAGCAAAGTAACGTTATTAAAGCCAAATATACACAGGGCTCCCTCAATATATAAGTACATCAAAAATTAGAGAAGAGCAATGTACGGCCACCACCGCCACTCAACCATATAGGCCTGCTCATTCTGCTTGCCTTAGCGCCATGCTACGCCCACAACACACAAGCATGGGGACCTCGACTGCCGCTCTATAACATTAAGCAAATTTATGGTGACACTCAGCAAGCTTTTTTATGCGTGTACTTCATTTACTGTGGCATAGTTTGGACAAACGTGTTGTGCATAATAAAGTAGAGCGGAACATTGCTTCTATCTGTTCTATATAGACTTTTTCCACAAGAAGCTACAGTACTTCTTTTAATAGGCATTGAAAGCCGTACGCCAAACTGGAAATAATAATGTTCTAAACAGTCAATTTTTTCAAAATATGGTGTTAGTGTGTGAATGTGATGATGCAGAGTACGTCGGGTGAACAAATGAACAGATAAAATATATCATTGGTACAAGCCTTTGGAGTTATGCCTCGCGCGCTCCCTCATCGCAATTTTCGCAATGTTTTTCCGAGCTTCCGTATGGGGGTGTACGCAAAGTGTAGACTCCCCTGTGCTGCAGAATCCGCTGTTGTACAGCAAAATTACCACGTTGTTTGTATTTGTCCTGTTGTGGCCACTATTGCCAACACTGCACGTGCTTCGTGTTTTCTGTTTAAATGCGGCAAATCTTTACATTTACGGTGAGCGCGCCCAAATCTGAACCATCTTTGGAAATCATCTTATTAAAACAGCTTCTGAATTTTGGAATTTAAAATCTTAAAATTATACTCATGCTGCAATATAGCCTTGAACTGTTTTGAAAACGTTTCAAGATAGTTCACGACTAGACATTTTATGCCTTCTTGGAAGTGTTGTGTGAGCCGAAGCTGAATTTTCTTTGCTCTTAGTCTGCGCCTTCCGAGAAAGCTGCAATCCAAAGCATTTTCTTTTGCCTTGTACAGCACATAATTTTTGAACACGCATTTATTTTTTCCAGCGCATCAGGGTTGTACGGGATGCTGACGTTGCACAACGTCTGCACCATACATTCCTTCCAAGCTCTTGCTCTCCCATACTTCCATATGTCAAGTGTTCTGACAAATAACGTAAGAGTAATGTCTTTGCAGAAAATGTTTTGCTCGAGACCCGACAATGTAACGGGGAATATATCAATGACTGAACAATCAGTTCCGTTCAAAGAGGGTAAATTCATTTTCGAACAAACATATGTGCAAATTCCAGCGCCTTCAGTGAGGTGTCGCTTGTCGCAAAGCTGCGGTGCTGCTACGGCGCATTTGAGAATTCAGTTTCTCTTTATCAGTTTCTTGATTGAAAAGAAAATATTTAGACAGCAGCTGCTAAGTGGAAGTTTAATCGCTGTGAAAGGCGCTCAAGGGCTTTAGACTTTCTTCTCCTAGCGCCGCCTAATACGCGTGCAGGAGCCCATTTCAATGAAGTCATTAAATTTTTCATTCCATATTAGGCCTCACATGCTGCTCCTTGAGAAATAAAATACACTCTTTAGAGCTCTGAGATTCCCTGTCACTGACAAGCCCACCAACTTGCAAGGCACAAAAGGCTGCTTTCAAGGTGCTTTGCATGAGCTTGATGTCTAATGCAATACCATTATTTGACAGCGTACACTCTGTGACCAGAACCGCTTTGAACGCAAGGGTCAATCGCTGAAAACACAGTTCGCCGGTTCAGCTCACCAGGAATTCTAAATGACGCGAGCCTGAACAAGAGCAAGAGGATCTTATGAACACCGCATCAGTATAGATCGTCAGAGTGCGGATTAGTCTCCTGCCCTAATAATTGATCGACTGTGTTTTTGTAGCGCTATGCCGCAGTCATACCTAAGTTACTTTTTTTCTGCTGTTAAGAAAACAACTCCTCTCAAGAAAACTTCAGATTGAATGGAAGCCTGCTCTAGTTGTTCACATCTTTAAGAAAGACGACTGCTCTTTGGATAAAATTACGGTCAGGTTTCTCTTGTGTATGCTGTAAGATATTGGAACATACTTTTGTAAACCATATTAATATTTTCTTCAAGAACACTCCATATTAAGCGATTTTCCCCGTTGATTTAGTAAATGCTTTTCGAAAGCAATAAAATTAGTTTTGTACATATTTTTGCTAGAACCGTAGATATCGAAGATCAGATTTACGCAGTATTTATCGGCTTCAGCAAACCATTCGAAAAAGTTAATAACGAAAAGCTTCTTAAACACAGAAAAAAATTATCCCTCCAGATATTTTTATATGATTGATTGCAGGATATCTTACCAATAGAGTGCAGTTTGTTTCACTCGATGAGTGCAGCTCCTGTTATTTCCGAGTCACCTCTGGTGTGCCTCAAGGAGGTGTATAGGGGCTTTGTTTATTCAGGCTCTTTATCAATGATATTGGTCATGTGGTAACATTAGGAACACATATACGCTTGATAGCTGATGATTGTTTGCTATTTCGTCAAATTGTTTGCACTGGCGGTCAAAATTTTCTTGTGACTCTTAAAAATGTACTTGCGTTGGTGAGTGAATTTGCTGCATTTGTTAACACTGAGGAAACAGTTTCGGTCCAAATAAGACAAAAAATGATTGCAATAAACTGCGTGTATACTCTTGCGTACCTACTAAGACATGTTAATAGCTACAAATCACTAGGTGCAAGATTGTTAGTTATAACAATATTTCCTGGAATTCGCACATAATCAATATATGTTCGTCCGTGTTTAGAAAGTCGTGTTTCCTGAGGCATGAACTTAGTATTCTACTTATAATTTAAAGCTATTGACATATAACGCATACATCAGGTCAAAGCTCGAATATGCTTCGGAAGTGTGTGATCCATTCACTAAAATTACCATTAACAAACTAGAGAGGGTTCTAACTAGAGATGGTTCTAAGAAGAGCTGTTTGGTTTATTTATTCGAAGTTTAATATCTGCGACTCGCCCCCCCCCCCCCTCCCTTTAGCTTATGGCGGATGATTTTATTAAACACACATAACACGAAGAAAATACCGTCTTGACTTACTTTTATGATTTGTTTAACGAGATGTTAGCTTTGGATCCTTCACAGTGCTTATCCTCGTTACCCACCCGACATTGTCAGCATCATCGTCTGCACTCACTGTCAACATATTTAGTGGAAACTGAGTGTTTTAAATACCTTTCTGAGTCCTGATACCACAATTATCGAACAAATTTGTTGAAACTTCTTGATTTATTTTAAAATGACACAAAGAAATTAAAAAAATGGTTGCAAGGCGAAATATCAAATTGAAGGTAATTAGTTTAATGGTACATGATTGGGTACTCTGGGATTGAACATGTATGAAAATCTAGAAAACCACTCCTGTTCCGAAGGCAAAGGAATGCTTCGCATTTGCGGCATTTCACTTTATATTTGCCTTTGCAGCATTGGCTTTGGCATTTCATCTGAAACTTTATCTTAGCATGCTCAGGAAAATATGCTGTCATGTCGAATCGAACTTCGTCAGGTGATAGAGGAATCACCTTGGCCTTCTTCGGTGGAGTTGGATCTTCATCCTTATCTCCATTTAGCTCACACTCGCGTGACTTGTTGCGTGACTTGTTGTGTAGTTGAAAAATCAACCACACAGGAAAGAACACACTCAATACACGGACAAACGCTCAATGTTTTTTTCGCGCGGCAGTTATGTCTAAAGTCTATTTCCTGGCCACCCCGCATAAATCACAGATAACACTGTGCAATGGCGAGCAGATTTATGGTCATCTAAGCACTACATCTCTTGGTCAGAAAATAGCATCATATTTGACTGCGGAGGTTGCTGAGAAAATTTAGGCCAAGCAGTGTGAATCACAGAAATCTGCGCTTCGTGCTAAGGGCTCATAGAGGCCTAAAATGCCCTGGAATAAGTTCCACAAAGTTAAAAATACGGAATGTGAAGCCGCTAAAGAACCAGCTGAGTTGGGCGCCTCTGTCGTTGAGTCACGCCGAGCAGTAAAACCGCTGGTTACGTTTCGTTTGGTTAGGTTTTCTAGGGTTTAACGTTCTGGAGCAGCTCCTTCTCTGACCTGACGCCATAATGGTGGGCTCTCGGTAAGTTCGACAACCTGGGGTTCATCAGTGGGCAGTGAAATTAACCAGACATGGGCCTTTAGAACTTCGCCTCCATCGAAATTCGACCGCCGCGGCCGGTATCCATCTCGTGTCTTTCGGGTCGGCAGCAGGGCTCCATAACCACATAGCTACGGCGGTGGCTTAAAGCCGTCGATTAGGTCCAGACTCGTGAGCTGCCTGTTTGGGGAACTTAGTGTTCTACATAAAAACGAAGAAATTTAACTAAACATTGTTCCACATATTTCCTTATTTTATACTCGGAACGTCAATTCGAATGTATAAGTGGAAGTTTATTTTAAAAGTTCTGGTGTGGACTGCTGCACAGTTTTGCAGGAAGAAGGGCTTCCAAAGGTAAGAATTTTACAGGAAGTGCGACTTATGGCCAAAAGAGAGGAAGACATCTCCAAGTGCGCGAAGGACAACAATAAGAGCAAGAGCCTGCTAAGGTTCTTTCATGAAAATGGCCTACACGGCTTTCTATAGCATAGAGGGAGCAGAAATTCTGCTTTATGATATTTGTTAAAAAATAAAAACAATTATAGCTGCTTAAAGGTGGCAATACGCATCTCCAAATTCTCCAAAGAGGGGTAGGCCGCAGGCAGCCACGATATTCACTCCACGATCTTTATGTGACGAAAAATGTGCGCTTCTGTACTAGTGACGGCAGCGATTGAACTGGCGCCACATCTCAGATGGTGGGGATGCCGAAACTACATATACTCAATGGATTCCGAGATCGGGCATCAAGGCAAGGTTTGCTAAACCTTCGTAAGCCTTGTCGCATCGCTGAATCTTCGAGGCCATGTATAAGCATATAGTGACTCTAGCACCTTTGGGTAGAAAAACGATTACCGCTGGAGGAGCGATCAGCGGAGTTTAATTTCGCACCGGATGTTTATCACGCGTGAAATATCATGCCCATCATTAAAACACATGATCCCTCACCCGCTAATTTATAGGCAAACTTGTCACATTCAGTGTGATTTGTAAATTATAATTATTTTTATGTTCCTCTAAGTGTCATTCTGATTATTTTACGCTGGTGCATCACTGGTGCATGGGGGTAGACGTGAGGAAACTAAAACTTTTCTGTGCTACGATATGTCACGTTAGCTCTGATACACAGTAGACCAAAATTCGCGAAATTAAGCTATACAAAACATGCAAATTTTGTAGCCGCATAATATGAACAGCGACTTGAATTGCTGCGTCAATTTGGAGTGCTGTTCATTAAAGCGAGAACTACCCGCCGTGGTAGCTCTGGTTAGAGCGCTCGGCTACTGAGCCGAAGTTCCCGCGTTGGAAACCGGCTGCAGTGGCCGTGTTTCAATGCAGGCGAAATACAATAGCGCCGGTGTGCTGTGCAATGTCAGTGCATGTCAAAGAAAGATTGTAAAATAGTTTTTTTGGGGGACAAGCTTGACGCATTATCGGTGTCACATATCGGTGGACACCTGAATCACACCGTAAGGGAACGCATAAAGGAGGGAGTGAAAGAAGAAAGGAAGAAAAAGGTGCCGTAGTGGAGGGCTCCGTAATAATTTCGACCACCTAAGGATCTTTAACGTACACTGATATCGCACACCCCAAGGGCGCCTTAGCGTTTCGCCTCCATCGAAACGTAGCCGCCGTGGTCGGGTTCGAGCCCCGGAACTCCCTAGGTGGTCGACATTAATTCGGAGACCTCCACTAAGGCGCCTCTTTCTCCCTCGCTTCTCTCACTCCGTCCTTTATCCCTTCCCCTACGGAGCGGTTCGGTTGTCCACCGAGAAGTAAGACAAATACTGCGCCATTTCTTTTCCTCAAAAACAATTTTTGAGAATTTAGCCAAATGTAGAAGGAAGTGAACATGGTCACAGCAGAAGACGTATCATTTAACATCGTTGCCATCTTTGCCCAGTTCGTATCATCCGATCTTTTCGGGAAAAAATGCATTATATTCACTGTATTGATGTTTCTGCAGATAAAACGTTTCAAATGTGGTTACTTCTATATTCAATAAGAACTTGTTCGTCTCTTTAAGCGCAAGCGTGAAACTCCAATTTCTTTATCAGAAAAATGCTTTACAACCAGTACGGCACGGACCATGTCATAACTTTCACCGTTAAAAATAGATGTATCGACAAATGAGGTATGTCAGCATTTATTTCGCGTTCCATTTCACCAACTCTGACCGAAACACCCTCTATAGGTATATTATCTACCACTAGTCATGCAGCCTGAGTCTACAGTCTTAACATGGAGGACTGGGTTCATTCTTTCGTGCCGGCATTTAGTTTTTTCGTTTACGCTCTACTCACTCTACCAACGAATATGTACATGTTGCGTTGAAAGCACGGTTATTTATTTCGTAATAAATGACTAATAATGCATAAATGGAGAATATATGTGTACGTGTATTAAACAGAACAAAAGCACCGTACTCACCAAAGCAATTCTTAGTGTATTCTATGCAAGAGTCGAAGTCAGTTGAGCCAGTGGCACACAGTCCCCTCCTGTATAACGTGCAGAGCTGCCACTCTTTAGTCCACGGCCACCTCATACTGTGAACCTGTATTCGCGGTCACTTCTGGTCCGGACATGCCCCATCGTCCGGATCTTCGTGGCACCTCGGAGCTTGCTCTAAACCTTAAACAAAATAACATAATGCGGGAAATTGTAGTACGCTTTATTTGTTTCGTTAGGACCTTAAAAATTTCCCTCGCCTACTAAGACGAATAGACCTTCACGCGAGGAGAGAGACATGCGACAAGTTTTTATACATTACTAACATAGAAGTTACGTTACGGTGGTTCAATTGCCGGCAGAAAAAGCAAAGCTAATCTCACCTGTAGCATCCAACACCTCAATTCAACTCAACTCAGAGAGACATAATAAACATTTATTGTTAAAAAGAGCGCAGAGCGGATTGTGGGCGGGCAGTGGTTGGTTGGGATTAGCTGCACATGTCCATGTACTGTTAGTGGATATACGAATATCACCACACTAGATATATTATTACGAAGTTAGTTCAGCAGCAGAAACGGTACGCCGTACACAGAAGACACCCCACAAAACGGGTCACACAAGCACTAGCGGCAGCGTCTTCGTCTTTGTCGACTACTCAGAGACACAACAACGTCGTCTTCGCTTGGCGACTGCGTACCGTAACACCCCCCCCCCCCTTCCGCCTCGCGGGAGAAGGTACAGACCCGGGGAGGCCCATGGGGGTAGGTGAGTGTGGTTAGGGTTTAAGACGGGCGACGTGCACAAGCTGTGTGGAGGGGGCCACGGAAGGAGAGTGGGGGTGAAGCGGCGTGAGTTCATAGGTCACGTCGCTCAGTTCCCTCAAGACGCGGTAAGGACTGACGTAACGAGGCAGGAGCTTCTCACACAGTCCCACACGGCGTGCAGGGAGCCAGAGCAGTACCAGGGAGCCGGGATGGTAATGGACGTCACGATGATGAAGGTCGTAACGACGTTTTAGAGCGGTCTGAGAAGCGTGGAGACGATCCCTAGCGATTTGGCGGGCGGCGTCAGTACGGGCAATGGCGTCACAAGCATAACTGCTAGTAGAAGGGTCAGAAGGCAGTAAGCTCTCGGAGGGTAGCAACGGGTCGCGGCCAAAAAGCAGATAGAAGGGGGAGTATCCGGTGGTATCATGGCGTGAGGAATTGTAGGCGAACGTCACTAAGGGTAGACTGATGTCCCAGTCACGATGGTGGTCGGAGACATACATGGACAGCATGTTCGTCAGGGTGCGGTTAAGTCGCTCAGTAAGACCGTTAGTTTGGGAATGGTAGGCCGTGGTGAACTTGTGACGGGTCTGAGGTGAAGGAGAGCGGCTGTACCTGCGTGGGGTCGGACTGTCGTTGGCATGCGAAAACTCGGGACGGGGAGACATCTGGCGCGGTCCGTAGTCAACACGACGATCATAATTAGAGTTAGAGTGAGGTGGGGAAAACCAACAGCTGCGGCACTGGCGAGAAATGCGGCCGACACGCGAGCAGGTGAAGCAGATAGGCCGGTTGTCTGAGGTTCTCCAGTCCGCAGGATTCCGGTAGTGATAACGCGGTGGGATGGCCGGAGTCGGTGAAGCCGCGGCAATCAGTGGAGCGCTGGTTGGTGTATGTACAGGGAGACGCAGAGGGTAGGCCAGAATTGAGACCCACGTTCGCGAACTCCTGGCGAACGGCCTGGATCAGAGCAATCGTAGCGTCAGGCGGCTGAGGGGTGAAGGCTATGGGAATCATAGCCTCCAATTCCCTCCGTACAATTCTGGTTAAGTTGGAGGATAGGACGGCTGTTGCAGTGTTGGCAGGTCTTCGCAGGAGGTTGTCGCCGCCGTGTTCGGAAGGCGCTCGAAACGGGGAGCAATGCGGCGGTGTTTGGCTTGCTCAAACTGCCGGCATACCTGAAGGACAGAGTCGACCATTGCGCGGTCTTTGCAGAGGAGTAAGTTAAAAGCGTCGTCGGCGATCCCCTTGAGGATGTGGCCCACCTTGTCGGTCTCCGACATGGCGCTGTCTACCTTACGGCAAAGAGCGAGGACGTCCTGGATGTAAAAGATGTAAGTCTCGGTGTATGACTGAGCTCGAGACGCGAGGTCTTTTTTAGCGGCGATATTCCGCCCAATTGCCTTGCCAAATAAGTCGCGGAGCTTCTGCTTACAGGTGTCCCAGGAGGCAAGTTCTTCCACATACGTCTCAAACCAGACGCGCGCCGTGCCCGCCAAGTAGAAGGTGACGTTAGCAAGCATTAGTGTCGCGTCCCATCGGCTGCGCTTACTCACACGCTCATACATGGCTAGCCAGTCTTCAACATCGACGTCATCGGTGCCAGAAAAGGTGCCCGGGTCGCGAGGCTGTGCCACGACAACGGTCGGCGCTGGGGTTGACGCTATGGCTGGAGGTGCGTTGGACGGCATAGCGACGGATTCAACGTGACGACCGCTGCGGAGGTCCAGGGCGTGGTGTAGCACCCCGCACCTCCACAAAATATTACGAGGTTAGTTCAGCAGCAGAAACGGTACGCCGTACACAGAAGACACACCACGAAACGGGTCACACATGCACTAGCGGCAGCGTCTTCGTCGACTACTCAGCGGCACAACAACGTCGTCTTCGCTTGGCGACTGCGTACTGTAACAACATTATCCCGCCCCTGCCTTTTCCTCACATTGTGAGCCGTAAGTAGCCATCGTTAAGCTAATTGTTATGCTTTGTAAATAGTCTTGTAATAAACAATTTATAAAGCGGGGTGGTAAATGCTTAGCGTTTTTTTTTTAAATGTCATCATAGACAATTTCTACAGAGGACCCACTGTTTTCTGTCGGAATGATGTTATGCAAAAGAACATCTACAGGATCAAGCAAATATAGTATCGTAACTACCTGCGCGGTGTGAAATCTAGACCAGCGGACTCCAAAAAAGGAAGTCGGCTGGCAATAAAAAAACAGACAAGGAGCGGTGTAAATCTGATTCATATATCCTTAGGTACGTCTGAACAATTAGGAGTTGAAATCTAGATAATAAAGGAGGAATACGGGCTTCAAGATAAAGCACGTTATTGGCGGAAAATTTGGGGAGGCCAAGCACAGCCGAAGCGCTTCCCGCTCCAAAACAACGAGCGGGCGAATTTTGTAAGCAGCCGTACCAGAAAACAGCACAGATCCAAATTCTAAAATTGGTCGGACATGCAAAACATAAATCAGCAAAAGTGCATCTCTCCCAATTCCAGACCGGGGACTACTTAATCTAGGCAACATGCCCACATCACGAGCCCCTTTCACTGCAAAATGGTCAATGTGAGGGCGCCATGTGAGGCTGTCATCATAAATGACACCAAGATATTTTAATGACTTAACTTTAGGTATGTTTTGTCGCTGGTAAATGAAAGACATATGACCAGGATCTTTTGTTTGAAAAACAAGTAGAGCGCACTTTTTTACATTTAAGTTGAGACGTAAGTCATACACCCACTTTCAAACTCAAGTACGCTTGCAGGCGCACATAGAGATCTTGAATGTCAGCTGTAGCAGTGAAAAATGCAATGTCGTCCGCATAGACATACGTGCGAATGTGTTGATGGCTGGGAATAGTGCTTATTAGGATATTAAAGAGCGTAGGCGACACGACTGCTCCTTGTAGAACACCTCTGGTTGTTTATATCTTCCAGAATTCACACCATTTAGTATAAAAGAAAACTGTCTGCTTTCAAAAAACGCTGATATCCACGAAAGTAAGTAATTCTGAAACTGCAGAGTATGTAATCTTTGCAATAATATAGAGTGCTGCTCGCTGTCATAAGCTTTAGCTACATCTAATGTCACCAAAGCAGCATGCACTTTTTGGTGCCGCGCAAGACGAATGCGACTCTCAAGATCGGTGTGAGCATCCTATATGTAACATTTTTGACGGAAACCAATTTGACAAGGACTAAGGATATTATTGCGGTCTACAAACTCCGAAACACGTAGGAGTATGACCCTTTAAATTAACTTAACCTCGTTTGACGTAAATGAAATGGGTCTAATATTATCCAGAGTATAGCCACCGCCATTGTTTTCAGGTACAGGGATCACTTTGGCGATTTTCCACTCAGGAGGAATCCATGCACGTTTGATTGAAAAATTAACCATCTGCAATAAGGAGGTAGGGGACTCCTGAAAGGGGATCCTTAACATTTTTGATGTTGCCCTATCAGGGCCGGGAGCAGCAGTTGGTAACCTTAACTCTTCGGGGAAAGCTCGAGAAGGGACGTGCTGAATCGGGTCCACTCACGCCACAAACGCGGAGCGCAAAAGAAGTACAGACGGGAAACGCTGCTCTAATCTTTTCGCAAATGTCTCAAGTGTTTCTATTGCTTCTTGCGGGGTAAAAAACACATGAGGGCGAATTACCTGAAACCGGAATCTTTTTCCGCAATCTTAAGAATCAGAAAAGTGCGCGACGATTTCCTGATTTTGTTAGGAAATCAAAATGCTCTGATTCATACTTTTCTTTCGCTTGTGAGATTGTGCGTTTAAAAGTAGTCGCAATGAAGTTATAATCATGTCAATTTTTTGGCACTGATTTTGTAGGAGCTTTTTTCATGCAGCCTTTCTGAGTCTGTAATCGCGCGAGCAATCTCTATTCTACCATCTAGCTGAAGTATTCCGTCTTGATGTAAGTACCAAAAATTCGGACTTCTTTCGGCATTACTCAATATTCAAGCATGTACGTTTTGCTCTATGCTCTTCAGGAGAATGAACCGCTGAAGCAAGAGTGGAGCGCTGTTGGTCTAATACACAGCCTGGAAATGTGTCAGGTCTCTTACACGTGTTACAGCTAGGCGGGGACGCGGATATTGTTTCCGTCAGTGCCATTTGACGGCGCGACGTCGAGCGAGGAGATTCCGTGTCATAGAGGTGCCTAAATGCGTCACCTGGGTGAACCTGGACCCAGTCGAATAGGTCGTCGGAGAGACGCAAACCGCAATTTTGTCTGCGATGATTGAATTGCTCCATTATGCCCTTAGTCCACGGATGATGCGCAGTCGTGCTGCAGCTGCTTGTCCAACTGTAATGCTGGATGGCTTGCTTCAGCTCTGTACCTTGTCCGTGATGGAGACTTCAGGGGTGCCATGCCGCAGGAGGACGTATGTTATTAAAATGTTTGTAGCTTCGGTTATTGTGCTGTTCGGCAGAGCTTTTGCTTCGGCGTAATGGCTCATGTAGTCGGGGTCCACATCGTGAACTTATTTCCGGAAGTTGGCGTAGGGAAGGAGACGGGAATGGCAATATAGAACTGTTCTGTGGATTAAACTTGGGTTAGCGCGTTGTGTGTCGTTTTCTTCATTGGTCCTGTGTTTTGCGCTGGTTTACCTTTCTTTAGACTGTTTAGACAACTTGACAGATATTTTGGTCACAAAGGATATTGAGGGGTAAGACTCAGAGGTATCGTATGGTTTGGGGGTCGCATTAATTTCTTACTGCTTCCATTTTTCTGTCAAGATGCATGGGTCTAAAACAAACAAAAAAGCGAAACAGAAAAAACTGCAAGGGTTAGCTGCTACTTAACACGCAAAAAATTATTCCCGCGGAGGATTCTCACCGGAACATTTCACCTGCTCTTCGACAAAGCGAGAACACTGCAAATCAGTAGAAAAAGTGGCAGGCGGCGGTGCAGTGAATGGTCCTTGCACGGCCAAGAGCACCGATTTGCAAGGCCGTGTATGGCCTTGCACAGCTGGTCTGTATGCTTCCCAGTCGGCCTTTTGATCATGCGAACATACGCTGCGTTCACCTGGCGACGATGTTCGATTTGACCGCGAAGCCGAATGGCTTCACGTTCCACTTGTTGCATGTACGACTGGAGTTTGCTACTGCGAACCTTTCGGCTGCCATTCACGAGCGCTCCCATCACGGTTACTGATAATAGCTAATTCTGCAATACCTTGTCATTTAATGCGCAGAAGCTGCACACTGCTTTTAGTGCGAAAGCACTAGTCCAGACATACCAAGCCCCAGCATGAATCTTGTAATCTTGTTTTGCCTCGTGCTTCGAAATAACTCGAGTTAGCTCGTATAAGCGCGTGTATGTTCTGAGAAGCACTCTGCCAGCTGCAGGGAAGAAGCTCGGGTAAGTTCGAAGGAGCGTCGCGTCAGCTGTAGCCAATAAGAGGCATGTGGCAGTAAATCAATGATTTATTGCGAGAGGCTGCTCGGGAGGAGCTCAGTCCCGGCTGGTGGCTGTAGTGCATTGCACGCTGCTTAAACGCTGCGCCACTACACTGGTAGTGGTATGAGGACTCGCCACGATCTTCTAATGCTGGAGAATGAGCAGACCGAGATTTAATACCGCCCTGAGTGAAGAACACACGCTTTCGCACGTCTACTTGGTTTTACTACGTTAAACACCTTCCATTTTTTGCTTGCAAACGATCTGGAAGATACTCGAGGGAAAGTCCATGCGAAGACCTCTCGTCAACGGTGGTTACGGTTGTCACATTCAACAGACGCCCGAAGTTTGCAACAGCGGCCCGAACTTTGTGTCATGCAGCGTGTCATCACAGCCTCAAACGTGCTAATGTGACGTACTAGGTGACGTACTTCATTGGAGATCAAAAAATTGTTCACGTAATCCGCGATGCCCTTCAAGTGCTATTCCGCACGTGTACAAAACTGTAACGTCCGTAACGTAAGAATACGACGCACAAAGAATGCACATATTAAGAAAACACAAAGGGGCGGCAGCCGCTAGCTGGAAAAAGCTAGCCTACATAGCACCCACACGTGCTTCTCCGTTTCTCTCCTTGCTTCCTGGGTGACCGCCGTCACGTCTCTAGCAACGTCCACGTTTGCGAACCGTACATTAGTGCCTTCCATTATCAAAGCGATATTCACACTGCACGAAGATTCTGGCAAGCTTGAATGCTGCACCTGTTTCGTCAGTAAGCAGTAAATAAGCAAGATGAGGCGAGCCTAGGCTATTTACAACAGGCACGTGCGTGCGATCAGTCTGCATCGGCACGCGCTCACCTCTCAATTTCGCATTGCTTCTACCCGTGTACATATTTTTCGAGAGCTCTTGGATAGCTTGTCCACTTTTTTTTACTGAACAATGGCGCTCGGCGTTATAACTAGATCAGAGGACGACAACCAAATCAAGCACAGATGGTAGGAAGGATAGATAGAGGGCACGCTTTTGTGGCCTTATTCTCTCGTAATGACCTCTGCGGAACGATGCATCCGAAGAACATAATTGTTTATGATTTATGGGGGTTTAACATCCCAAAGTGACTCAGGCTATGAGAAACACCGTAGTGAAGGCCTCCGGAATTTTTGACCACCTGCGGGTTCTTTAATGTGCACTGACATCGCGCAGTACACGGGCCTCTAGAATTTTGCCTCCATCGAAATTCGACCGCCGCGGCCGTGATCGAACCCGCGTCTTTCGGGTCAGCAGCAGAGCGCCATAACCAATGAGCCACCGCGGCAGCTCAGAAGATATTGTCACACGGCTAATCACTCTACTCGCTACACCAGACGATAGGAATACGTTAGTTAACGCCTTCACGTTTAAGACACAGGTTGCATCCTTTAGTCTTTTTCGTCTTCACTTGAGTTCCTACGGTGAACAGATGGCCCGTCTAACAGAGCTTCCTCATGTTAAATTTTGCAGTGGCTATCAGGGATAATATCAATTACCGTTCGTACTGAATCCCTCAAATCCCATGGTGATTTGTCTCCTTATCTTATATTTCGCAAAAGCGGCAACCCTAAAGCGAACAAGCGGTATTCCTCCTGACTGAGATGTTTTAGGATAAAAAATACTTCTATTTCACATTCTTCGCTGATTCAGCGGAGCATTGTCCGCATACCGTTTATGACATAAGGCCGACACTGCACATCTTCGTGCCACTCGAAAGTTAACCATGGAATGGTATGCAGCAGAAAACAAAGCTAAGCCACTAGCAGTTTATGAACGCAGCCAGACGAAACAGCTTTCCTTCTACATGCTCGCAACACAATCGCTCGCAACATTTATTGTCGCTATAGCTTGTGTAACGTTTTCTCATGAGCAGCAATTTTGGTTTTTGAACTCTTTGTTCTGCGCTTCCAATTTCTTGTTGCAAGCACCGCTTTTGCCATGTGCATTAAATGGAGAAGGGATAGTAAACAGGTGCAATTGCTGGCCTATACCACAAACAGGAAGTCTATGTAGAAGCACAAGAAGGTGAGAGGTGCCTTAGATGGGCGACCACGCAGCTACGGCCCGAAGAAGGGCGGGCGAACACAGCGTGGAAGCTCGGTTGAGTGGAAGACCGCTACGTTGGATTTCCCATTTTTTAGATGGCAGGAAAATATTCATGCAGTCAAGTGAAGGAAAAAGCGCTGAACGTAGCCTAATGCAAAGAATGTCGCAGGGAGTGTGCTAAGCCCTTTTCTTTTTAACTGCATGCGTGATGGCGGATTTCCCACGAAAGCTCTCTTGTGCCTTACACTGTTCGTTATATGCCGATGATGTCTGCATTTGGGTCTGCAGGACTCATACAGTCTACCTTGAAAGAAGGCCTTAATACCCTTGACTACTTTTCAAAAGAGAGAGGGATGATGCTCGCTCACGCAAAACCGGCCGTTCTGTTGTTTACTCGTACGAATCTTAAGGATTTCTGTCTCTGCCACAATTGTCAATCTTTAGCGTCTGCTAAGTAGCACCGTTTTCTTTGTGTAGCTCTTGATAGACAACACTCTTGGGCTCATCATAGAAAATCTATCGAAGACCAGATGAACTTTGTTGTGAACGTGCTACGCAGGCTTGCAGGTACGTTTTGGGGCTATTCTTCATCTCTGCTCACAGTGCCCAGTGCACTCATTTATCAAAAAATCGCGTACTCCTCACCAATTCTTCACGGCCTGTCGCAAACTTCCGAGGAGCGCCTGCAAAGACTGATAGCTAGGGGTCTCCGTGTGTGTTTGGGAGTTCCTCCAGTGACTTCCAGCGATCTTGTGATTGCTGAGACACGGCAGCTTCCGTTGTAAGTGTTGCGAACAACAGAGACCTGCAGGCACATTTTCTGCCTGATAACCCAGCATGAAAGGCGCCCATTAGCTATCGCGTTTCATGAACTGGATGGAAGTCATATGCATCAAGTGTTTCAACACCACTGCTAGCTACTTCCAAGTAATGAATTTTAGAAAGGAGACACAGAAAACTCCCCATGGCTTTTAGTTACGCCTACAATACAGTCGTCTGTCGAAGAGTTAATTAGGAAACGTGACATGATGATATTCGCTGTTCAGCAGTTAGCACTTTACCAGATACACATGCGGCATCGCGGTTACATTCGTGTGAATACTAACGGTTCCATATTTCAAAATTCATTAGCGTCCGCATTTGTGATTCCTCACCTGAATGAGCGACGGGCATGTAAACTGGTCACGCGACAGAATCAAAGACTGCTGAGATTTAAGCTATTTATTTGGCTTTCTAGTTCACCTCCTCGGTGCGAGACCCGCGTATGTGGGTAATCTTTAGCGATTCCCAATCCGCACTGTAATCACTTGACAGCGCAAGCTCCGTACCATGGAAAGCTAGACGGGTATAAGAAGTTCGCAAAGAATTATCCAAGGCTACCAAAAAGCAGGTTATTATCACCGGCAAACGTAGCAGGAAGCGGGAAGCACTGCCGTTTGCTAGATAAACATGCCCACGCTCTCGTTGGACTGCAGTGACCTGGAGGGAAGGGCAATTTAAGCATTTCCCTTTCTCTTGCTCGAGCTGAATGTGGCGAGAAACTCACGGTGAAAAGCTGCCCTGTTGGTGAAGGACGCCTCGTGGTTCTCGAACCACGTTTTCGCGGAGTCTTTCAGTGCGAAATACACAATCATCAGCTTCCGCGCGTTGTCCCATTGATCGAATGCGGCTACACAGTCAAAACTGGCCAACCAATCTTCGACATCCTCGAACCAGTAGGCGTGCAAGGATGGTGGCGACCGAGGTGCGAGAAGTACGAACGGCGGGGCACTTCCGGAGTACTGACCTGCCCTTCTGCCAGCGGTGGAAGTCATAGCTCGCACAGGCCTTGTCAGTGGCTCAAACTCGGGTTGCAGGCCTCGCAGGCGACGGCTGGCTTTGTGGACAGGCGTGGCGTCCGTCCGCCCGTCGGGGAGAAGCGTCAAGGATATCGTCGAGGTTAGCGTACATGGGATACCCAGCCCCTCCACTAAATGTCACCTACAAACGTAGCAGGAAGGGGGAAGCACAGCGTTGTACTAGAGCGAGGCTTACCGAACCGCCGCGCTCATTCGAGACAAAGAAGACGCTCAGCCACGGGCTCGGAAAAGAGGTTCGGCCACCAGGTGGCGACGGCTGAGTGTCAGCAGTGTGGCAATATTATAATTTTCAAGTAGATACTCGGACATTGCTTTTTTCCTGGAAACAATGAGGCGGATGCAGCGGCTAGGCAAGCACACCCGAATGCCCTCAATTCTGGCCTGTCGTTATCGAGTGAGTGAGTGAAAAACTTTATTTCAGGGAGGAAGCTTGAGGTAGCCGGAGCAACCTCTCGCAATCTCTAGGTGGGCTCCTCATTACAGGAGCCCATTGGCGACCGCCGCGACTCGGGCTCGGTGGACCAGGGCCTTCTGGCTTGCTAGGTCCGAGCAGCCGAGCAGGGCTTCCTCCCAGTCCTCCCGGGTGGGGTTGGGTTTGGGGGCGAGGTTCGGGGTTGACTGGCATGCCCACACCATGTGAAAGATGTCCGAAGACTTCTCCGCACAGTGTGGGCATTCTCCTGTACAGGCAGGATCAAAGTGTTTTAAAACTTCCGGGTACAGCAGCGTTTTGGTGTAAAGGCGGAGGAGTGTGCGTTCCTCCACCTTTGTGAGGCCCTTACAAGGCTTGTGATAAATTGCATGGCCGAATTGGAATAATTCAGTAATTTCTCGAAAAGTGAGGGCCGGATTGGGTTCGGGATCCGTATCCAAAGGGTCTGAAGGCGTTGCCCGGAGAGTGAGCGCGCGGGCGGTGGCGTCTGCCGTTTCATTGCCTTCGAGGCCCATATGAGCTGGAGCCCATACAATCGTTCGAGACGCGGGGGCCCCGAGGTAGTTACTGTTTTGAAGGATGCGATGCGCAAAGAGAAGAATGTACCGCTATTTAATGTTTCTGCAGGCCCCTCTCGAGTCGGTGACGATCACTCGCGACTCCTGGTCTGCGGCGGCTAACGCGATGGCAACTTCTTCCGCATGTGTTATGTCTTGAGCTCGGAACGTTAGGCCATTCACCACGATTTTTTGGTGGACGACTGCGGCCGTGTACCACCCCCCATGGTGAGGGCCTGATGCGTCCACGTAGAAGATGCCATGTTTGTTCCCATAGTGACGGGCCAGTGCCTCCGCCCGCGCAAGGCGCCTGCCACTGTGGTCGTCACGTGTCATGTTGGCCGGAAGAGGGCGTACGTGCAGGGCGTATCTCCAGATTTCAGGAATGCGTACGCGCTCTTCCGTAAGTGTTGGGTGGTGGATGTGTAGTCGGGCTAATAGGCGGCGACCCGACGGCGTTTTTGAAAGCCTTGTGTATTGATTTGTCAAGTGCGCCTCCCGGAGCTCCGCGAATGTGTTAACCATCCCCAGGCCCATGAGACGCTGGTTGGATGTGATGATCGGGAGATCGAGGGCACGCTTGTACATCTTTCTGAGAATCACTTCGAGGGCGTTCTCATCAAACTTGCGCAGGTGGAGGTAAGGAGTCGAGTAGAGGACTCGACTGGTCACGAATGCATGCGCCAGCCACAAAGCGTCTCTGCACCGTAACCCCCCGCGTTTGTTGGAAACCCGGCGGACCGTCCGGCCCACCTGGTCCCCCACCTTGCGTAGTTTTGCTAGTGTGGTATCAGCCCGTCGATGTTTGTGGATAAGGAGACCAAGTACTCTATTCTCATCGTGTTCGGGTATCGGGCCGCTAGCCAGAGATAGTTCCATTTTGGTGGCGCACTGAAGCGACGGGCGAATGTGCACAAATTCAGATTTGGACGGTGAGCACTGAAGGCCACAGCGGCGGGCGTAGGCGTCCACGATCTCCGCCGCTTGCTGCAGGTTGGCCTCAATGTCTCCAACCGATCCGTGTTTGGCCCAGATGGTTATGTCGTCGGCGTACAGCGCGCGCTGGATGCCTTCGACCTTCGCCAGCTGAGCCGGGAGTTTCATCATGGCCAGATTGAAAAGTAATGGCGAGAGGACCGCACCCTGTGGGGTTCCTCTCGTTCCCAGTCTATTATCGAGAGGCGCATTGGGCGGTTTCTTGAAGATCATGCGCAATGAAATCAACGAAAAGATGTGGTTTGAGCCAAACCATACATGTCCTGATCTGCATTTCATCGGTCCGTCGCTGCGGTTTAACATCGATTATCTATCAGCAGAAGTTTAGAGACGCCTTCAGCGCTTGCGTTTAGGAACGGCTAACACGAAACACTTTCTTCATATGACTGGCCGCGCAGGTAGCCCACGGTGTGTGTGTGGTCAAGAAAAGAAGGATGTGGCTCGCCTATTGTTGAATTGCCGAGTGCCCGGAAACCTCAGGTCGCGATTGAAGAAAGACTTGAGCGCTCTTGACAAAAGACAGTTTTAGTTCACCGGAGCGACGGTCCCGTTCCGCTCACGGTAGCACGGTAAGTGGTAGCGGAGCGCTGAGACGAAATCGCTTTTAGTTGCGCGTGAAACGAATTTCCCTTAGCGGAGGAGACTCGTAGCGCCCTCTGTGCAACTCAACTGGAAGCACTACATTTGATAAACTATATAGTGTCATTATTTCTTTCTATACTGTAAAACATACTCTATACTGTACCATTTTATATGCAGCTGAAAATAATTCAGGCAGCAGAAATGTTTTTTTAACATATATTGATGCACTTCGACAGGTCAGGTTTTCTCGATATCCAAAGCAAGCCAACAGCAGCCCTAGCCAATATTGTACAAGTTTATCGCGACGTTGATGTTGATTTCACGAGCCACCGTACGCATGCACGTACATCTTCTACATTTGCTACATCTACAAAGACTATGTCAAAGCCGAATTAGCCCCGCTGACGGAAATAGACGACGACGAACTCTGCGTGCTTGCCTAGCTGGGGCAGCCATCTTACTCCGCTGCCGGGGAACGTCTCGCTAGGCTCGCTCCGCTAGGGTCGTCAGCGAGCGGAACGGGAGGTGCGCTACGGTAGCCCGCTCAGGGCCAAGCGGGCTGCGCACGCGCAGTTGTGTTCCCGCTGGGCTGCCTGAGCGGAGCGGGACGCCGCTCCGGTGAACTAAAACTGTCTAATAGCCCATTAAGTCTGAAAAAGCTGTGAGGCCTGTGGCCGACATGTGAACTGCAAAAGCGAGCACTTGTGGCATTGATAGCACTCCTGGAGGACAGCGGTATCCTTGGGAAGTACTAGCTTTGTAGAATTAGAGTCAATGCTAGAGCTCTTACCTCACTGTGTGCGATTTTCAAGATCATTGTTATTTTCTTTTGCAGTGTTAGCTGCAAGCTTTTTTTCTGTTTTTGGTGATTGGGTGTTTTAATAGCGTTGTTATCTATTTTTTGCTGTGTGTATTGCAAATCAGCTTATTTCTTGTTCTTCTGTCCTTGTTTATTCATATCTCTTATGTATATTTTATTGTGTACTTTTCTCTTAACATTCAAGGTATTTTTGTTCTCTTATTATTGTTACGTTTACTGACGCTTGTACTTTGTTTTATATGTTGCGTACGGTTTGTGTTTATTTTATGTTATGTTGACCTGTACATCATCGGACCAAGTTGTTGCTACGGCTTTGTGAAAAGGAGTAGCCGGAGCCGCTATGCAGCACCAACATCTCCTTTACTGTTCGTGTAAATAAAAAAAGAGCGGGTAACGCTGTGGCACGTGAAGCAAGGTTGGAGGTTGAGCGCTCTGCCGTGTGTGAAAAAAAGTGGCTGTGGCTAAACTCAGCTGAGCCAGTATATCCTGGGCGAAACCTCTGTCAAGCTTTCAGTTTAGTTAAGGTTTGGCTTTGGTTCAACTATATTTTTTCAAGACTTCAGCGAGTTCAAATCAAGTGATGCATTACATGCCAAAAGTGCAAGAGCGAGCGTCCTGAGCGGCGGTCGGCGCAGCGGCGGACGTGAATGCTAGGCGCAAGAGGGAATCACGTGACACATAACATGCCACAACTGGCGAGGAGAAGCGGCGTAGCAGCAGCCAGTGCAGCGGCGGACGTGACTGGCAAGCGCCCAGCTATGGCGTCGATGAAGAAGAAGATCGAGGCACCTTCCACGCGTGACTTTGCACAAGCGGCGCGGCTCCCGTTAGAGGTTAAATCCAAGAGCCAGTCGACCTTCAGGCTCAGCATTGGAGGAGTAGAGCTTTTCGCTCGAAAAGATAAACGGTTTAAACTTACGGCCCACAAAGCCCAGAACCTTTCGTTTGGTGCCGCTGAGCGAGGTACCGTCCTGGTAAATGATAAACAGCTTGAAGTGACAGCACATAAAGGTGCCGTTTCTTTATCTGTCAGCTTTGCTAGCACATAAGGAATAAAAACAGACGAGGGTCGTCAACGGCGCTGTCCAGTGGAAAGAACTGACAGATAGAGACGGCTCATTGAGGGAAGCTATGCTGACCTTTACGGAACGTCGCAAGCTAGCTCCATCTGTGGGCTGATAGGAGCAAAGAGTGAGTAACTGAACGGGGAATAATTTGATTACAAAATTGGGGTGACACATTGCACGAAGATATTTATAATGAAGTCCTATTCTTGGTACATGTTGCTGAAAAGATAAGTTCAATCATCAGTCTAAAAAAATCATAGAGGGTTACATTTAATGTTTAGGGCATGCAGCAAGTGCGGCAGTCATGCTATAGAAGCGTTTCTCCAGATCTCCTGCTCATGAATGTGTGACGTGCATGTCAAGGAATCGGAAGCGTCGAAGGCCGCCGCCCGTCCAAGAGCAAAATGACCTTGCGAACAGCCAAGCGCCGCTACCAAATTTTATAAGGTGTTCTAAAATGTGCTACCCTTTTCCTGCAATGCATTTCAAGCTCACAGGTTCCCTAGATGGCGACATGGACTACGGTTTTTATGTTTTTACTTGTTTTGCAAGCTGACCGCATTTGATATATGCGGCCATCAAAATGTATTATTGGTCTGATAGACGAAGAGGCGGTGCAAAGCAAACGCCCGCAAATGTATTTAGTATAGAGATACTCCGGTACACACAAAAGGACAACGGAGGCATGATATTTTCTACTAAACCAAACCTTTTATTCCTTTACATGACAAATTTTGGGCACCAGATCTGTCCAGCATAACTTCCTTGTCAAGTTTCTGTTTGCTGTCATCAGTCCATCATTAAATATAATCACCGCATCTCTCTTTCGCTAGTTCTGCACTAAAACCTGCAACAATAGAGTGTAAGGTCACAATATTTTTCGCCTTTATCGCTGTCACGTGAAATGTTCAAAGTCAAATGATGGGGTGTGTTGCTGCTAACTGAAACGAAGCGACGAAATGATATGTGCCACGCTAGTGGCTCTAACTAACTAATGAGGGTAAAATATCGAGAATGGCTCGGACGCTATATGAATGAACATCCACACACTAAAAGTGCACAAAGAAAAACGACTAATGAATGTACGAAGCCTTTATTTGTTATACGCCTAATGACTGCAGCGATCGACGGTACTCCAGGAATGGATTTGGATTGAATTGAACCGAATCAGTTTATATCCATAAATGTCCAATTTTTTGAAGGATATAAGAAAAACGTTGCAAGAGAGCAACTTGTGTAGTCCTTAAACCTTCTCGTGGCAGTAACAGCAGAACCGTATGGCATAAGCATGTAGTATGTGGCAAAAAGAAAAAAGAGAGAAGAAAGAGAAAAAAATACACGAATATTTTGATACCAGTGTTCATATGACGTCGCAATCAAAAAGACCTGCTCAGTAAAATGAAACCTACGTGTACAAAAAATAAAGACTAATAGGCACAAAAATGTATTATTCACGCATCTTTACTTCGTGAAGAAGCATCAATACCACCCTGAATTAGCTTATTTATAAATTTCGGCAAACTGTATAAGAGCTTTTCCGTTGCATAGTTTTGTTTAATTTTGTTTATGCGGCGATAAACATTACAACTACAAACTCAGTTAAGCACGCACAATGCTTTCTTCACCATATCACGGTACGTGCGGTTGCACATGACCTGGAGTTTGTTTAGATTACACAGCACCTCGACACTACAGGGTAAATCTCGGTGATGCTATAACTGCGGATATGATCGCTTCAAGGGCAGGCACAACGCAGCTACTGTCGCACAAATTCGCTTGTCGACGTCATAGGTGCAAGACATACGTAGAATAAATTTGAGCATCGAATTCAAGCCTGCATGCCATGGTTATAAATCATTCTACAAATCACTAGCGTCGTACACGCTCGTCCACCTTCTCGAACAGTTCCCAACTTTCAAGTCTCTTGCACTCCGCAAGAGACGCGGGTGGGCTGAACGTAAACAAGTACTTCTGGACCCGACAGGTACGCCCGACGACCGCATCTGCAAGGTCGACTTGCAGCAATGTTACGGTTTGTAGAGGTTCTAGAATGAACCATATTATTCCATGGAGGATCCGAAAGTGCACAAGGTTCTAGCCGACTGTCACACGATGATGTGACGTGTTCCTTGCTTGAAAACCTTCTCCTGACGGGTCGATTTTCAATTGGGAACCAATATTACGAGTGGAAGTGGCGTGTTCCGTTTGTAACAAATGGGCGTCCAGTCATTGGGTTCCACTCCTGACATCTTGCAGGTCAACACTAGATTTAACTCAATCTGTATCGGCAATGGAATGGAAAGGATGGCGCTTGCGGGCATTGAATGGTGCTTGAAGCGCTACTAAGCTTGTTTGGCTGGTAGGTCCGGGTTTCGACCCTGATGATGGTCCATGACCAATGCGGTTGACCCTCTTACGTCCACTGAACGCCAAAAACTTTCGACGCGACTAATTTTGCCGTTGTTCCTAGATGTCCAAGGCGCTTACGACATTGTAACACTCAGGATTTTGCGGATTCTTTTGCAGGTTTCAAAACTGGAAGTCGTGTGTTCAGCTAGGTAAGGAGTTTTTTATCGGACAAATCAATTTTTGCGCACACTGAAGGTTCAACGTCTTGTGGTTACTCTTAACGTTATAAGCTCAGCAGGATGCACTGCTAACACCTCCACCTGTCAATCGTGAGTTTTTCGGAATTGTCGACATACTGGTACAACCGGCCAAAGTCTCCGTGTCCACAGGCGGTTGTTTCTGGGCATAAGGCGTAAAGGGCCCCCACGTTAATCTGAGTCATCAGGAGCGGATAGCATTCATACTTTTTGTCTGGGCGTGCAAGACTTAGAAATTTCTGTCCACAGGAGCCGCTTGCTGCCTTTACATTCAAATAGTCACACTGTAGTCTGTCGAGCATGGCGGTGGAGAGCAGAGTGTTGAAGGAAGGAGAGTGCACTAACGAAAAATTAATGTGGCCATGAGAGCCTAATTTCGCGTATACCCTGCTTATTGCTATTAATCCCAAACTCGGTAAATTACAATTCCCCGCAGTTTCAGTTGATTCTATGGGGAAAATATTTTTAAAACGAATTTTGTTCTTTTTTTTGAACTGCTTGCTGGTCTGGCAACCTCTGAACGCTGATGTCACAAAGGCGGACCCGGCCCGCGTCGTCTGCTGCGCTCTGTTGGCTACGTCGAGGTGCTTGCATGCACTTCATGGACGGCGCTTGACCGAAAAGTTTTTTTTAGCTTAGCGAAACAAAATGCATTTTCAGTATTTTCTTTTCAGAAACCTTCAGCTTAGTACGCGAGCTCATTGTTGAAGAAAGAGAAATCTATGCACCCCTGCGTTATTATTTACATGAAGTATGTTATTTTTTATGTTATGACTGTGGTCTCTTTAGAGCAGTAAGTAGTCCGTATGCGAAAATTAGCACGTGCTGTGCATGCCTTCGCCGATGTGCTCTTTGAAAGGCGTGGCGCTCTGTCCCATGGCTACCTAGTTCTTGCTCGGTAGTTGTCGTCTAGGCAATTAAACTTAAATTATCAGATGCTTGAAATAAGAGAAAAGTACCGAATGCCAAGGCTTCCCTGCTGTGTGTGTGTGGGGGGGGGGGGGGGGCCTGTGTGCATGTCGAACGTACATTCGTTTCGGCTCGTAGAACTATTTGTGCTGAACCAAACCGGTGGTAAAACCCAACGCGTGTCGAATATTTCACTGTCCGCTCAGACGAATAGTGACCGCCGTCTATATGAGTGCCTAAAGATAATAGTACATCATTCAGCATTTACTGTTCGTGCGCAAAGTGCCCCAGTAAAGCGACGATTACAACTGCAGCCCCGCGTTGAGGTTGTTTACATAGCGTTGCACAAACAGTACTGCTCGTTTGCTTGGCATGAAAGACAAGGTGGGCTCCTCTTATCTTAAATATTATCTATTATTGCTCTGGAATTGTAATTTTAGTCGTTTGCACAATACGATAACACTGCAATAAGCGTCGATGATGCTATCGCATGCTTGTGAAGCTCTTTGCGTAGACCCGACGCTTCACGCTAATCTTATCTTCCTTCGATGTCACCAATCCTTCATTTTTGAATCGCTTTACCTAAAATTATAATCGCACAACACTTCCATTAATGAAAACAGCCAAATTAGCCGACCGGATAGTAAGCAAAGTACCCGCCGTGGCAAGTGGCAGGTAAATTAATGATTGGTCGCTCAGGAAGAGCAACCTGGGCTCCACAATGCCCACCGCTGGGAGCCCCTGCCTTCGCAGGGCAGTGGCGCATCGCTTCACCGCTGCCCCACTGCGCCAGGAGGAGTATGAGGACTACCAACGATCTATGAATGTAAACGAGATAGTTAACTTCTGCATATATGTGACTTAACCCTGTAAGCTATGGCGTCATTCCCTTAAAGCGGCGTTTCAGTGTCCCCTCCAATTTTTTCAGAGCCCTCCACTATGGAACCTTTTTCTCCCTATCTCCTTTACTCTCTCCTTCAGACCTTATCTTACAGCGTGGTTGTAGTGTCAACCAGGAGGTGGGACAGTTACTGCGACATTTCCTTTCCTCATGAACAAATGTCGCTCTATGGAGTCAGCACCCGGGTCCAGCCGCCAATGCGGTCTCAGACGATGCCCTCCGAGTGACGTTGATCAGGCTTTGCAGCAGAAGTCTACCAGCGGTGTAAAGGTGGTACTTAGGGTGACTTCTGCGAATTCCCATCGCCTTCACAAGCTCGTCGCTGATCCAGCATAGCTCCTTGTTTTCCTGTCGAGACGTGGCAGCTTTGTGTTGTTTTATCGCCCGAGCCACCGAGTAATCATTGGGCGCTTGAGCGAGTGTGTTTTGGCGTAGCTACGACGATTATCAGTATTGTATATTGTGCTCTGCCTAACTAGAAAGGCGCAGTGTTGTTGCAACCTGGTGGAGGTTCCTCCGTAGCGCCTTTGACAAACTAGCTTTCGCGATAGCACAGAACTGTGCAAGTGTGTGCGCTGTATATTTTTTAACCACGACGCGGCTAAATTTGTTTCAATGTAAATTGTAGAGTTGTTTTGCTAGCCCATAATAAACGGTTTATATATGCTCCATTGGTGTGTTATTTGTCGGGTCATACAATGCATTGGTGAGCCCTTAAAAAGAAAAGTTCCTGCAAACGGAGCGGAGCCGTTTGTGTTTTGGAGCCGTACAAATGGTGTGGACATGGATAAGATCATTTACTTGAAAAATTTTATGCAGTTTGCGCAGGCTGCTCATTGTTTTTACTGCAATATGTAAATAATAACGAGTAGTTTCTTCTGTTGCGTAAATCATTAGTTAGAATTTTATCTTAACAGCGGCAGCAGTATCCAGCTCCATGTAAAATGCTCAGAAGATGTGCTTAAGCACGGCACTTCCCGATGGAAGTTTTGATATCTCTCTCGACTGTCAAAATAATAAAAATTTCAACATGCTACATTATAATAAATCGACGTTTTATTCTTCCAGTTTTGAGGCATATATCTTTCGGACCATCTGTAAGATAAAAATCATTCCTTGGATTCGTACTATCTTAGTCCCCGAATTGTTTCACAACCACTAGCTCTGCAGAACTTTCAAATATATGCGTTACCTTAAAAATCTTCTAAAATATCACTTCGTCACCTCATCCTCTTTATATCATCTAGACAGGGAAGCGCAAAAATTTGCAAATCAATTTTCGAAGCCGCTTCGGAGGAAGAATACTTTTTTTATTTGATCAGTGTTCCATGAGGTAAAAGTTGAGAAATGAGGAATAGAATGCAAGAGAAAGAAAGTTAAAAGAAAGAGTGAAGTCCAGTTTCAGTGCTTAAGTGCCACTAATTTTAAATTTATGAGTTTGGACTTTAGTAGGGCAGCATTGTGAGCACAAGCTGTTTCAGTATGTAGCATAAATTTTTTCCGGAGTAAGACTTCCCCGACTTCACGATAGTACCCTGCAGGATTTGACTTCATGTTCTTCTTTTGAAGCTGCGTGAACGAAGCCGTAGTATAGACTTAATGCTCGTCTTCTATTGGCTCAATGAATGGCATATGGGTCGCGTAAGCAGAAATAAAATGGTCTTAACTGAGTCCAGTTAAGTTAGAAATACTAGAAAGTTAAAAGGCCAGCTGGAACGAAATTTTCCTTCTGTCATTATGGCTCCTAATGTGTTTGGTATAAAATAAAACTAATCGTGAAAAAATCTACGCTTGTTAGAGAACTCGTGCTCTTTTTACAAGCGTTCAAAAAGCATTTTAGGAAACTGCCCGTGCACCTGTCAGCATGTTGCGCTGTTAGGCACCTTACAAGATGTGATGTAGTGCCGTTCTTAATCCGGACCCACTGAAGTGAACGTATTGTGGGCGGCGTTACAGGCGGCTGGCATGCGGCTTGGCAGTTCTACGTTTGGTACTGCGGCATGTTTTTTACAAGTTTGAGAAGAGATTACGATGTCGAAATGCTATGCAACCATGGCGGGCGCGGAGGAGCATATTGGACATGAACGTACAAGTGGGACCCGTTTCCGAAGGGCGGCGACCAGGAAGCTTATGGCGGCTCGCTTTATTTCATGTGACGTTTCGTTCGCGTCCTTGCCTGGTTTGGTGTCAATGATTTAAAAGCATGCGGGCGCTGTTGGTATTTCGGTAAGAAATCAGAGTTTTCGCAGAACCCCTAGTAGCAGCCTGATCTCTCGTTTTTGAAGAACAAAAGCACCTTCGCAGAACAAATGCTTTCTCTGTTCGTGGGCGTTTGCTCGCAGTGCGGTGAATTCACACTATCGGTGTTCGTGTCACTCAGAGTACACGCTTCCAACGCGTGCTTGCGCGCTGCAGTTTTTATAGCCAGCAGCTAGCAACCTTTCCCGCGCTGTCTCAGTCCTCGAGTGGTCCAATTTTACGAACCCTTCAGCACTTTGTATAGGCCGCCGTTTTTCCAGTTTTTTTTTTTTAAGGACGGTTTCTGCGAGCCATTCCCGTCTCTGTCTCTTGAAATACTGCTAGAAAAATGTCTCTTTGGAAGTCTCGTTGAAAAAATAAATTGTTGTAATAACCCTTTGTGTACTGCACCCTTTTATTCCTTCGTTTACAATGTGTATTGTAGTAATATTCGTCCCTCAGCTGCATAATGTCTGCTGCTTGCGGTGCGCTGTGGTGACATCATATGTCGGAATATGCCTCACAAGGTTACGTTTCGAATGATGTCGAAAGCTGCTACAATCCCAACAGTGTAGTGAACACCCTCTTCAGCTGAACGTGGGAGCTTTAACTTCAGCCGGACTATCAGAAATGGGACGATACCTTTCACTCTTGACAAACTTGAGCAGTCGGCAGTAGCCCTAAGGCGCTAGCTCACCTAAAGTTCTCGCTTTTATTTATTTACTTATTTGTACGTACTGCACCCCTATTGGGCTATTGCAGGGGTGGGTGTAAACAAAACAATGCAAAAAAAACAAGGAGCACAACAATGGCAGAGAGACAATCTGAGTAGAAAAACAAATGCAACTCACTGCAACTGTGCCCATTTTGAGTAGCTTCTCGAAAGAATACTAAATTCTGCTTTTTTTAGGTGCACCGGAACTGTGTGAAAGATAATTTGCACTACATATTAAAAGTTGACGGACGATTACGATAGTCGGTATTGGGAAATTTTAGAGCACCTCTTCACACGCCACCTTCCACCGCCGGCAGGCGGCGTGTTCCGGTGCTACCCAGCCCCTGGGATCTTCCCGTAGTCGCCACCTACCGGTTGTCCAATCTTCCGCTCTCGCTGGGCAGGTGGCGTTTCGCTCTGCCGTCACCTGCCATGGTTGTTAGGTGACGTGTTATGTCCCCTACACCGACAACGCCCACGCCTAGGAGGACGACTACGGCGCGGAATCCACGAACAAGCGCCTAATAACTGCGCTCTGATACTGATCCCTTCAAGTATTAGGTAAAGAACAAGGTCTTCTGACAACAGCGCGAAATGGACGGGACCACGCACAAGGAACACATAAAGACAGGACAGGCAATTGTCCTGTCTTTACGTGTTGCTCATGTGTTTTTTCCGTCTAACTCGCGTGTTTCTTAGACGATTTTGTAGCGTGAACCAGCTAGCCTAAACAGGGAGTGTCATTAATTGATGCAAAGCCGAAAAAACTACCGGGCGTTGACTGTCGTGAATTATGGTGAGTCCGCAACGGATTGTAGTAAGCATGACCATGTTTTACAATGATAACCATATCACAGAATTTTACCGTTTACACGATAACAAGCAGGATTTCGTCTTGAACCCTTATATACGTTTTGGTAAGCGGGATGTCCCTCTCTCCGGCCTATTACTTCAGTGGCGGCTATCATGGGGAAAGCTCGAGATTGGTTGCAGTACTTCTAGCGTCACTTCCTCCTCAAATGTGAGGACAATCTGTCTTCAACGTTCTTTAGTTTCTCGCTGGACTGGAATCTCCAGCCCTCTGGAAAAAGTGGCGCAGAGGTGAAAAAGCTTGTTTTACTCACCCAAACATTCTTTCTCGCATTCCCAGCAGGTATTAAAATCGTTTGAAGTAGTGTTACATCCTGATTCCAGACGGTAGATGCCACAGGCGCCTAAAGCAAGGTTGAAAAACCATCTTGGTGGATGTGGTGGACGTGGTTCTTTTTTGCAGTCAGCGTGAGGCGCACAGCATATTGGGTTTACGTTGTAATCTGAATTATGGAAAGAAAAAGCAACACTTACAGTCAGTAACCTAAAGTGTCCTTTAGGAAAGCCGAATAGCCAAAGATACCGTCATGCCGAAATGAATTGCGAACGCGCATATACTGTGCAGTTCTACTTTGCCACGAGAAATTTGTTTGCAACGGTTTATGGATGTGTACTTGGGTAGATTCTTTACCCAGACACATGAATCAGGCTAAATTTACACTGCCCCCAAAAGGAGTAAGGTAAAATATATTGTTTTGTTTACACACGCTGCTTACATTTCTTTCCGGTCCGACTGTAAATGGAAGGCGGTGTTTTCATTATTAGCTTTATGAGATCAGCTACCTCTGCTCAAAGATGAGTGCCTCTGACATAGATATCCATTTGTGCCTCTCGTGCGCAAGTTGCTGCCAACTTATATTCCTTTATTTCTTCATTTCATCGGTCTACATGACTCTCAGTTGATTCCTCCTGTGTTTACCGGCTATTCCAAACACTCCGTTATCCTAACCGACCATCATTTATCTATTTACCTGACTGAATACTTCCTGTCTAAGTACATTTACTCTTCTAGATTTTAAATAGGATAACAATTACTATCATTCATTCAACGACCCACTTTTCTTGCCTTTAACCTTCCAAGGGTAATGAACGTTTTCGATGCGTCTCTCCTGTTGTCGGCAATTCAGATTGCAAGAGCTTTTTTAAGGCTGCAAGTTTTCTCATTAGGTC
Source organism: Amblyomma americanum (assembly GCA_030143305.2). Lineage (NCBI taxonomy): Eukaryota > Metazoa > Arthropoda > Arachnida > Ixodida > Ixodidae > Amblyomma > Amblyomma americanum. The sequence continues at coordinate 77,578 of JARKHS020013398.1, read as the reverse complement.
ATTAGGTGCAAGGGACAACCGTGATCAGTTGGTTGTATTACTGTTATCATCAAATAAAAGTGCTCCCTGGAAAATCTCGTAGAAACCGCAGCGGTAATAACGGAAGTTAGGCTTTTGTTGCCGAGATTGAAACATGGCACCAACTGTTTCTCAACTGACTGAAAGTTAGAATAAGAAACAAAATCTGAGATTCAAATGTTCGGTTTAAATATGAACGAGCCTATAATTTTCATTTGTTCCCGGAGGTTTTTAGGAATGCAATTTTTATTGTCCTCGATACATCAAGCCCCTAAAACCTGGTTTCTTGGTCAGGGACATTTTATTTTTTAATCCTTTTGTTTGTTACAGCAGACTTCAGAAAAGACGAATTCTTGCAAACACTACAGAATCACCCTAATTTGTCATGCAATGAAGAACTACATTTATTCAGGCGACAAAACCACTGAGGCGATGTGACGTAAGAAAATTGGGGGTTAATGCGAATTTCAGACAGGTGGCAGGGTGCAAGATGCCGATTCAGAGCCTTTAGTAACACCTTGGAGAGATGCCTTTTGCTATGAGTGTTCGAGAACCCTGGTGCAGTAAACGTTCGTGGGGTGTGGAGCCGGCGTTGAGGAGAGGCTGCGTGAAATGTGGATAGGGGTAAAGGTTGGACGCGCGTCACTCCCGACCAGGCGGCACGCACTGTCAGGGACGATTACTTGTTCATGCATGCATATCCACCAATAAAAGCCAGCTGTCCGGCGGGACAGGCGGAACTACACAGAGGAGGTAAGCATAGAAAACTGCACCGAAGGCGCGTCACGCTAGACGACACAAATGTCTTAATTATGTTCGGACCAACCAGTGGTTGATATTCTCGCCAATTACTGTTGCACGTTCTCTTGAAGACATGCCTTACATCCCCATATTCCTACCAGCCAGCGTGCCGTTTGTCATAATGTCATATGCTTTCCTTTGGATATGTCACTGAGAAAAATTTGCGTAACACTGCAAGAAGAAAACGCCTGCCCCGTGGAAGCCAACTCTCTTCATGCCGCCATTGGTGCGTGAGCGCGGCCAAACCATTAGTTGCCGTACACACCTATCGAAAATGAAATACGCCTCCACGTCAGGCACTGACGAAACAACTAACGTTTCTACGGGCCAGTCGTCATTATATCAGGGCATCGTCCCCGAGTATCCCCTCGACTTGTTTCACAAGCCACTGCGTTCGTAAACAACGGTGCTTTTCATCGCGGGCAAATTTGAACCTGGCTCTGATAGTTATGTCCAAATCGCCTTTTGGACGAAAGATTTCAAGAAATGAATTGATTCTGTGAAACAGTCTTCAGCATATGTTTTGTTATTTGCCTGTGGCAATGTGAATTTATTCCCGTGATGAGCAAAATAGGCGCAAAAAACTTGGGTTTGGACTAGTTCGATCTTAATTTCGGGACAGCATTTTGTGAACGCCTACTTTGCCTTTTGGCTAAGGGAGTTTATTTATTGGTGCGGTAATTACAAAAGTTAGGGCTTATTATGTATTATTGCGTCTTGGCTTATGATTTCAGCAAAATGGTCTATTTCCGTGACCCCGAATTTGCACTTCGCAGCATTAAGCGTCAGCCCGGCCTTTTCAGTTAATTGTAAGGCTGTACGAGTACGATTATCGTGCTCTTCCCTTGTGCGTTCCACTATAAACATCTCGAAGATTTAGATTCGCAAACCAGGAGCCTGGTAAAATATTTCCTTCATAGTTCTTCGAAAAACTTCCGGCACCGAAGCAATTTCAAAGGGAAGTCAACAGAAACGGTGGGGCAAAGGCGGCTTCAGGTATGCAACTACTTGCTGTAGCTTCACCTAAGCGGATATGACGAAAGCCAGAGTGCGCGTTGAGGCATGAAGAGAATCGCCCCGGCAAGTTGAACCTCAGTATTCTTTCTTAGACACTTGATAATGCTTTCGATTTAGACACTCGTTAATGCGCCTTGGGTCAGTACATACGCGCAGTTTCCTGTTATTTTTTCTTGCTGCAACAAACGGGCTGACCATGTCTGTTGTTTTTCTGACTTTCACCACGAGGCCTGATCGTTCAATGCACTCAAGGTCTTCTCCGAGGGATTCTAGCATCACCAAGTGCACCCATCACACCGGCTACACGAACGCTGTTGCATCCTGCCACAGAACCATTTGTTACTGGCGTGGTAGACAGCCGATGCCATTAAGCAACTATGAAAATTTCTTAACTACTTGGTTAGTGCCGTTTGTGTTTAAATGTTTGACGGAACGTGGCACCAGTCCTAACAGATCCGTGGCCTAATGCATTACCCCCTGAACAGCCTTCAGGCCTGCGCGTCACGTGACGCGACGTCAAAGACGTCACTGCTCGCCGGCTGAGGGCCGCGAGCGATTGCCGCGCGCTCGCCTCGCGGGAGCTGATGCCACAGACAGGCTCGTCGACCGCCAGGTCCGTACGAGTTATCAGGGCAAAGACAAATAATTATTATTATGGACAGAGTTATACATATTTATTTATCACAGCAGAATCTGTCTGTATGCATATTTACAGATATTTACGACTACACATGGTTCGCGGCCAAAATACATGACAGACAGGAAACGATATTGCGCTGTAATGTAGACGGATGTTGCCTTTTATACTGCGCGCTATAAAATCGTAAACAACTGACAGCCGAAACAAGTTGCTGCACCGATAAGGGATACACACAGTTACAATACTAATCTGTATATTAAAGTAGGCCCTGTGGCACGGTGCGAGTTTCAGATGAATGAGAGGAAGCAGAGCATAGCACATTGCAATGCCAAGAGGTAGAAAACGAAAACCATACTCGCATCTTAACTGTAGGTTAGAAGAAAATATTATTTCTTCCATTTTTCAGAGCAGGTGGCCAGCCTTCAATGGCATAAAACACAACATATTACTTTGTAGAGTCGAAGACATGCAAAGAAATCACAGTACATTAAACACCCTTGTGACTAAAGTGTGGACAAGGTTATAATAAATAAGTGGCAAAAAGAACCACTTATTTCTGTGCACCAGGTGCAGGAATGCACAAAGAATCCACTGCACAAACTGCATTCCACAATAATATATACACTAATACAATAATACATAATAAATACTGCAGCAACAGTACAATAATAGACACTGCACAAGAAGAGCACATACAGACAAAAGGTGTGACAAAAAAGTCATTCACTTACCACAGCAGGCACTGTCTGAGGTTCAGCTCAGTAAAAAAAAAAAAACATTGCACTTAATTGCGAAAATACTTTAAAATTTCAGATTAAAAACAAAGAACTGTCATTTAAACTCTGGACTAGAAAGCATGCATGACGCAAACAAAAGAAGGCTCATTGAACTACAACAGGCAGAAGTTCGGCAAAGAAATCACATGAGGAAACTGCAATAACATTCCTGCAGTGCAATTTAAAGTAATTAAATGTGCGGTCTACAAGTTATGGAAAATTACTTTTCAAGAAAGATTTGGGCTTTTCTGTTTTTTGCGTTCTGTTCATTTATAATATGAAGTTGCTCATTCCTTTGTTTGCATAAGTTGTTAAGCATTATTTTTGCTGCACAGTTTGAAACAAATGTGAAAAGGAGCTCGTAGGCATGCCCATTTTCACGTGCATCTATGTCCTCAAGCTCGGTAGAGAGTTGAGCATCAGTTGCCGAACGACATTCCTTTGGTTGGGCCCATGGAGAAATTGTGTGCAGGCACTTTGTGTAACAAGCTTTGTAACTACAACCTCCGTGTACATGACTATTGTAATCAATCACAACGGCAGAGGGAAACTTGAGTCCACCTCGGTCCAGTTGTGCGATTAAGGAATGCGTGTCTTCTTCCATTTCCGTCTCACTTCCGGTAAGAACCAAGTGTCCTCGGCAACTTTAACACTTTAAAACTTTCATTGTAGCATGCGCACAATACCCGCCAACATAACCAATAACTGGCATTAGTTCTCTGAGTGCATCAAAGTCAGCGTCTACAACTTGAACACTAAAGGAGGTTCCTACATCTCTGACACTGTTTGTCTCTTCGATGTTTCTGAAGTCATGAGTGCTCATCTTTGGCAGGGCATTTTGAAGGCGAATCCTGACCTGTCTCACGAAGCTGTCGAACAGATATGTGGCACTGCCCACCAGCCATTTGCCGGTACTGTTCAAAACGACTCTCGAGACGATCCGTTTGAACTTTCCCTAGTAGGACGTACTTAAAATGAAGTTCACTTATGCAGTACTTTGCAATGCCAGTAAGGACTGAGCAGATAGCCTTAGGGCACTCAATGTGTCCTGGGTAAGGACCCAAGTTTCATGTCCATAAAATTTCCAGACATCAAGCCAGGTAATGAAACTATTCAGAAAAGCTACTTTTGGGTCATCTGTACTGCAAGACATGGGTTCTTCGTAAATAGTACGACGATGGAAGCTTTTATTTGGCGTTTTTACGCTGAGAATATTCCACCAGTGAAGAATGATTTTGATGAAATCTGCTGTTGCTGCCGCATGTTGAAAATCAGCTTCACCACTGCGAGCTGCCAGGGGTGTGGCTACGTGCGGATTAAAAACATGCAGTACCAGCTTCACATTTTGCCGTTACAAGTTACTCGGATTAAGTGTCTTGGATGTCAAGCCATACCCAGACTTTATCAGTGGAGATGACTCCTCTTTATGTAAATCTCTCAAATTCTAAAATGTGGCAGTCATTTTGCATTCAGGACGAACATCATTATTGTCACAAACAACGGCTATGACCCTGTACCCAAACTCTTCTAAGCGTATGATCACATTCTTCAGTATGGCATGAAGTTGGTCGCCCTGTATGGTTTTTTTACCGGAAGAATGTGTGCTACCTCCTTGAATGAGCTCAGCAGACTTTGTATCATAAACACGTGTACAGATGTGGCTGCCTCGCTGGAATTCACTGCAGCGCCACATATGCTGTCCCCCTTATAATCAAAACAAGACTTGATATGAATTTCGTCAAGCATTAAAGTCACTGTTTTTTAATGTGGCTGCAGTTGTGTGAATCTCTGGGAAACATACTGAAGAAACTTTGCATCACAAGAATCAACTTCTGGGAACATTTGTACAGATGAGCACACTTTCCCAATAGTGCTCGGAGGGGGCAAGTGTAGTGTACTTGTTTTTCTCAAATACTTCTAGGCATACGGCGATATTGTGCGCAGAATGCATGCAAACACCATTACCTGTGTGCTGTACTGAACACGCTCCGCAGAGAGCAGTGTTGGCTGTTCCTTTAAAAATTTCACAGCCCCTTTCTTGTTTTTATTAATGCTTGCTTCCAATTTGTCTCTAAGGGAATTTGCTGCAAGCGACAAGTGGCGAGAACTACAACGCTAGCCAGACTCGTCAGACAGCATGCACAGGTTGTTCAAAATTTCCAACAAGGAGCTTACTTTGCAAACCGAGTCTGGTACAACAGCACTACCAGGATTCTTGGTCGCGGATCCTTGGTAGCAGGCTGAGACTTGGAGGTTTTCGAACACTGTCAATGACGCCTTCAACCAAGCTTCACGATCGTTGGTGATGTTCAAAAACATCGCGCACTTTTCTTTATAAATCACAGTCCACTGCACTGACACTGACGCCACTTGCAGGCGCGCCTTTAGTTCTTCGAGTGACGAAAATTGGTCTCTCTCCTGCTCCGCTTCATATGATGCGCCAGTTATCCTTTGACCGCACGGACGAGTTGGGAAGCGTCTAGTCGGCTCTTCTTAGCATCAAGTGCTTCTCTCTTGCTGTTGTCTGGTGCTGAAAGGTACGAAGGGCAGTTGGGAAATACGGTAGGCACCGATCCACGGCGCAACCGCGGTACTTCCAATGGAACTGTAAGAACATTTCCTGTTCTTGGATCCGTGTACGATGTCGTCGTCTCGATGCATGAAGCGTCGAAATGATCGGCGCAAACCTGCGCAAACGTACGAACGTTTCGTAAACATATCAGAATCCACTTATTAAAATAGCCTAATGCTAGCCCCTTTGTCTTTAAGCGTGTTTGCAGCAAATAAATGTGGCCACAATCAGTCTATATTGGCTCCGGAAGTTTCACAATAAACGTGCTGATTACGTAAAAGCAACCAGGAGCACATAACAGTACCATAAACATTACTTACCTTAGTGTACGAAGTGGGCACGAAGTCCTTCCTTGGAATGGCGCGTAACCACTTCTTGAAATTATCGTCGTCTTTTGGGAAAGAAAGCACTTGTATCTTCCTGCCCGTATCGTAATTGCCGGTGCACCCCGGCACACAACACTTGTTCGGCATTTTAGTATAATTTTAGAAACAAAATTGCCTCAAAACAACGACGAGAGACGACAAACGCGACCACGCCGCTGGAACCAACCGGCCCGCGTGGCGCAGGGAGGGTGAAAGAAAAAAACAGCAGGGACTAAAATCATGTCGCTGGCGATGCGGCTTCTGCAAATGTCAACCTGCCGGATGGGAAGTCAAAAGTTTGGGCGCAGGCCTGAAAGCTGTTCAGGGGGTAATGCCCAATGTCCCAGAAGGGCCTGGTAGCACTTCTTTGCGATAAAGAAGTCAAAGTGCCCGCTTCGCTCGTTCACAAGAACTTGTGCTGTAGCCACCACGATATACATGATAACGTCGCCGCTGCCTGAGCGAAGAGCGGAGGGGCTTGTTCTGAATCCTTTGGAGACCAGATTAATACTGTTCAATACAAAATTTGATAACCAGAGACTAGAATATGTAGGAGGAGGATAATTCTAAATGATCAGTAAATCAAAGTTCTTTCCATTCTTTATAGATTTTTAAATGATTCCAAGTGGAACTGACGCGACTAAGACGGTGCGAAATGCTTACTTTTGGGATTTCTTCGAAAATTTGAATTGAACATGAGCTGCTCTTAAAAAATGCTAACAATAGACTCGAGTAGAGGGTGCCATAGTCCTTACGAAGAATACGAGTGAATGACATAAAACAGAGTGTGTACCTCTGTTATTTGATTGCAATGCGCGAGCTAGTGTGCGGTCTTATGCAAGCGAAATCCTTGAGTTGTTTAAAGACAAGCACTGCTTTTTTTTAGAGATGATGCCGCGTAAGAGGCAGGGCGGCCATGCTCCCATTATGAAAATTTGCAGCCTCGAGCACAAAGCATTTAGCTTACTGCCCTAAGATTTTTAAAGTGAAATTCTCCAAGACTAAGTCGATGCCGAAGCATTAAAGGTAATCGTACAGTGAAGGTGCTCTTTTCGGTGACTGTTCGTATTCATGATTTCTACCTTGTTCAGCTGTATACGAATTTTTTCTGTGATGACTTTTTTACTCGCACAACACGCACTATTGGGCTACTCATATGCTTTTTGAAAGGTCAAAAGCTGAGTGGCTCTCAACCGTCGGCGTAGTTGTGCTACCGCTCTGTTCTGAATCATCCTGCAATTTTGAGTTTTCTGCCATGGGTTATATTCTATGTAGGTTCAATGCTTTAATTTTTGTTTTCTCCTTGGAAGGTTCTTGTTTATCTAGGTGTGACGAAAGCTATTCATTCTTCATCGCATGAATCGAAACCTCAACGCTTGTGGCAGGCCGCTCTTCAACGTCTTACTTCTGCATAAAAAATGCTTGCCCCGAATATTTCTTCCTCTATTTAGGATAATACGTTCGTTGATACGTATGAAGTACAGGAACGGCGATATTTACACGCACAAGTAGTCACAATAAAACTTCTTTTTGGGCTAGTTTGTGCATTTATTAACCAAGGAAAAGGAACAGCGCAAAAGCATGCAACCACACAAGAAGAAAGGACATGCCTTGTGTCTTGACCTTTCTGCTTCTGTGCTTGCATGCTTTCGCGCTGCTTTTTTTCCTAAGAGTCACAAGTAACGGAAATAAGACTGCGCGGCTTATTCCATAATATGGCCTCTTGTGCTAGTTGTACCCCTTGGAATCATTATTTGTGAAACATTTTGTCGCGTTACTTTGTGTTTGACAAAAAAAAAACTACTTTGAAGGAATAACATCAATTTTACTTGCACCTTTCGACGTGATTAAAAAAAATAAAAAATATTTTCTTTTAGATGGCTTAAGATAGGACGTGGCACAACGCGATGGTGACAGCACGGCGTGCGCAGTTTCTGTATGCTTTTCTTGCCTACTGGCAAATGTCGGTAAGGTGAAAGGCCGCCAACATATGTTGATGAATTGCTAAATATTATAACTACGGTAAAAACAGCAGAACGTTCTCGCTCAGTTCAACACTTGTGGCCTCTAAATTTTGTGGTCCCAATTGAAATCACCGGGCATCAAAAAGTTAAACCAAACTACTACAGCCTACAGCCTACAGACTACAACCTTTGAACAAGCAGAATGAGACAACAAATTCGCTTGTCAGCCTATGTTTCCCTTCAGGGACACGAGTTGCGAAGCCACCCAGGTGTTCGTGACCTAATCGGCTTTCGTGTCAACGGGGACGTCGAGCTTTTCTAAATCTTCTTGCTCGTGGCGTGCTTCGCTTACTTGAGGCCTTTTCTGGCACCAAGAAGAAAAGTGTCCAGCGCCACAGTATCGGAAACATGTTTTCCCAAGTGCTGAGTATCTGCCACATTCGTGTAAGCGGCTGCAGCTGAGAATATATGAAAGGCTTTCTTGTTTTGAACTGAGACCAGTTGCAGCTCTGGTTGAGACACGTTTTACCGATAATATTCAGCACATTGTTCACAAGCTCATATTTTAACTGGTGATGCGTTTTGATTAGTGCTACTTGCTTCTACGCTTGAGCCCATGCATTCTTTTGCTTGACGCTGATCTCTTCCGCTTTGAATATGTTGTCTGCTCTGAGTAATGTGAGGTAGTAAGCGCATAAAGTTCGTTTAAGTGGTTTCCCATTGAAGTAAATTTAGCGCGAAAACGGGACACAGTAACAAAGAATAGACAGCCGGAGGGCTACTAAGAACTGGAGCTTTATTGTAGACACATAAAAGTACAGAAGTTGTAAAACAAAGGCAGTGAGAGGTGACGCTGTAACTTGAGTTACTGGACTTGCGCCACCTTTTCGCGCAATTTCAGATTAATTGCGCTAAATACAGCCTTGTTACTTACCATGGACTCACGTAATGTTTCGAAATTGCTGCTTCGTGCTAGCTTCTCAAGGCTCGCCCTCAGCTTACGTTCTTCAGGGGAGGACATACCACTCGTTCACATCGTTCTGCCGCTCTTTGCTTCTTCGTAACTGTTCAATACTTTCTATTGTTTTCTTTCTCCGAAAACAAGAAGTTGTTGAATACCTTTAGAGCGTCATCCGAGGAAACGGTGAGCAAAAGTGCTCTCTTAGCTGCCTCCGACCACGACTCTTTCGTCTACTCTTTTGTCTGCAGGAACAGATTTGACCTCTTCTTGAACATGATCCAGTTCTTCGCGCTGCTCCAGAATTTCAATACTGGCTATGGAGGGTTCATGAAATCAATCGTGCCAGTACCCGGCGACACACTTTCTGCCTGCGCGTTACTGTCTACGTGCGCAGAATCCAACTTCTGACACCATGTTCTTGCGTCCAACAACGAACACATAACGTGAAAGCAACAGAAAATCGCATTGTTCGTGAGAGCTTGTAGATATATACAGCCTCCAGGCGACTGCATGATAACAGCCACGTGGTAAAATATCACTATAGGCAAAGGGCTTATACAAAGAGCGCACGCGGGGCTTATACAATACAGAAAGGCAAAGAACTTGCCCATACCTCTCTCATTTCAGTAACAATGGTTTTGCTAAAGAGCATGCTGCGAACTCAGACTGCAAACAGCAGAACACAAGCACCCGTTTCAATATCTCCGGGGAGGTTAGGCAGTGCAACTAAAGGTGCTCACAAGAAAGAATGTGCGCAAATAAATTGAAATTTTTTTGCAAACTTATCACGCAACATTTACCCGGAATGAAAACTGAAGAACTTGTTGAGGCACAGGTTACAGCCGCGAAGCTTAAATCTGGTTCCTGGAAGGACTCGGTACCTTAAATTTTTATTTCGTGCCACGTTATAAGAGGGCTGCAACGTCGGTTTAAAGCATTGTTCCAGTAAAATAGGTCAATGTTGTAGAAGCTAAGAATGGAGTAACCAAACTGAGTACAAAATTTGAAAAGGTACTTTCATGTAGCAGCGGTTCGCGACAGGTCGCTAACGGATAAAAAACAATAAACACTATTTTCACGCCAGCCATGACGCCGGTTCATAAATATACTTTTCTTCTGTACTTAGAGTCAGTACGTTCAGCTCCTAATCTGTAGGTGTGTATATTCAAGGAAGCTGCATGTAATTACGATGCGCACTATTATTTAATTAAAACGCACCCCGCTAGATTAGAACACTGATCTAGCAGAGAAAAGGCTGCTTATTTTTGTCACTAATTTCCCTTTTCTTTTATAACAAATTTAAAACTGCTTACCAGGCTGGTCTTCTACGACACAGGTCAATCTGAGTGTTGATGATGGTTCGGGGTTGCCCAAATGTTCCCCGGCGGTAGACTCTGCAAAATTTGTAAAGATAAGTAGCCTCTTAATGAGACAATTTAAGTCATCTGGAAAGTATTGTATATTGTCACATATATTAAGGAGCTTAAATTAAATTTTAAAGGAAAAAGGTGTGAAGAAGACGACGCGGATTAACCGAAGAATAAAGAAGAGGAAGAAGACGCATTCGTTGAGGTGGAGAGAGATGATTGGTGGAGAAGCATTCGGTGAGGTGGAGAGAGATGATTGGTGGAGAAGAGAAGAAGATGACGACGAGGCTTACGTGGACAAACACCGAGGCTGTAAAAGGGCAAGTGAGAGCGAGGCACAGGGGGGGGGGGGGGAGGGAACAGCAGAGAAGCGGAGGCTCCGGCGGATCAGGGACACTTTGGCTGGAAGAGAGCGACGCCGGCTACTGCTCCGGTGAGCTCGCGTTCTACGGCAACGCATCGTAGACTTCCCGCCGTGCCTGAGCCCGTTCCGCGGAGTCAACAGAGGACGCTACCACCTGCTACGGCCAGGGGCATCTAGAGCGCTGTTGCCACCCATTCGGGTGGTGCGCCCAAAACCAACAACACCGGCATCACCTCCACGGGCGCTTGGACCTGGAGCTTGCACGACACAGCCAGCGACGCCAGCCCAAGCATGTCGAACGCCGCCTCGACGCCGGATACGGGATCCATACAACGCCGCAGCTGCACCGAACCAACCGTGAGCACAGAACGCCGACCACGAATAGTAGAACGCTAGTAGCAGACGCTGGTAGCAGTGTGCCCGGGTCGTCTGTATTTAGAGTCTTTGTGTGTTGTGTTAGTTTTGTTAGTTTTGTGTTCTAGTGTGTGTGTCACGTAGGGTGTATTAAATGTGCGTTTGTGTGGGTACACCCGTCGCCTAGTCCATTCTTTCAGTCCGAGTGTTCTCCGGAGAAATCCGTGACAAAGATAAGTGGCGAGCCTGTGCCAGGATTCATTTCCTTGTTTCGTTTTTGCTTTGTCTCGGATTTTTCCGATCTCTCGACGGCAGAAAGTATGAATTTGACAAGAACGTTAGAACTGGCGCTCAAGCTTGGGTTAACCAAGGAAGAGGCGATGCGTCTCTTCGACCAGCAGAAAGGGGAGACAGACAGGCAGAGAGAGGAAAGGGCGCAAGCACGCGCAGACGCTCGCGCAGTTGCTCGCGAGGCAGAAGAGCGAGAGGCTAGAAGGATAGAACGGGAGAAGGAGTTTATTTTGTGGAAACAGGCGCATGTCGTGGGGGGATCTGAGAAGGTCACGGATAGTGATCAGCGTTCCTTAGCGGGTAGAGAATCTCCTAGACCGGCCAGAATTTGTTCAAGGAAGCTGATGGCTCCTTTCAATGACAAAAGAGATGATATGGATGCATATCTGCAACAATTCGAGCGGATAGCTTTGGGGCAACGCTGGGAGCGCTGTGAATGGGCCACGGCATTGAGCATGTATTTAGTCGGAGAGGCGCTGAATGTGTTTGGAAGGATGCCCGCTGCTGATTCCATGGACTACGAGAAAGTCAAAAAGGCACTCCAAAGATTGAGGCTTACGGCAGAGGCTTTTCGCGAGAGATTTCGCAGCGCGAAACCTGAGGATTCGGAAAGCGCTAAGCAGTTTTCCTGCAGGCTATCCAACTATTTTGATTGGTGGCTTGATGTGTCAAACACAGAAAAGTTTTGAAGGTGCGCGTGACAAGCTGGTCACAGAGCAATGTTTACCGTGTTGCAGCTAAATGCTGGCGCTATTCCTGAAAGAATGAAAGTCGTTTTCGTTGGAAGAGTTCGCCGACACTGCAGACCAATTTCTCGAGGCTCAAGGGTTAAGAAATTTGAGTAAGGCAAAGGAGGAAACCCAAAAGACCGTAGAAACAGATGCGGCAAAACCAAGATCATATGGCGGCGCATCTAAGGCGCCAGTAAGGTATTTTCTCTGCGGCAAGGTGGGACACCGTGCAGCTGACTGTCTGACTAGTAGCGCTGCCCAAAAAAACACAGGTTGTTTGTCAAGGTTGCAAGAGGAGGGGTCATACTCTGGATGAGTGCCGATACAGAACGCAGGACCGAGCTGCATGCGTTGTCGACTCAAAGGTAGAACTTGTCACGCCACCCGAAGTTCCACAGCTGAAAGGAGAGCAAACGCCGCTGGAAAATGAGGCAGTGAGTGGAACACCCAAGTCGAAAGCATCAATGCCAGTGGTGGTTGGGCAGATAGGGGCCCGTCCTATATTGGTGCTTAGAGACAGCGGAGCTAACACAGTCTTGTTTCGTAGAAGCCTGGTCAAGGACGAAGATCTTACAGGGGAAGCGTCGGTCGTCACTCTGGTAGACAGCACAGTAAGGTACCTTCCTGAAGCCTGGATTCTAGTGTGCACGCCATATTATACTGGGCAGGTAGTGGAAAATTGCGTAGACCAGCCCATCTACGATCTCATCTTGGGGAACATTACGGGTGCAAGTGTCGAAGACCCCGATCCCGAGTGGAGGATGCTCGATGTTGATGAACATCCAAAGGAGAAAAGGCCCACGACAGCTCAGACAGGTGCAGTCAGTTCTCGTCGGCAGTGGAGACAAGCGCTCAAGCGACAGCCCGAGCAACGCAGCGTCCGGTCTTTACTCCTGTTGCGATGTGCCTGAGCGTAACACCAGGAGAAATTGCAATTAGGCAAAAAGAAGACCTGAGCCTGAAGACCTGCTTCGAAACAGTCGGGGAAAGAGTGAAAAGAAACAAGAGTCGTTCGTCATCCTAATATCAATTCGTAAATAGTCTTCTGCACAGGGAATGCATATTTAGTTCAGGAAGGCGGGTCCAACAGCTGGTGTTGCCGAGAGATATGCGAGAGACAGTGCTACGCTTAGGACATGACGCCATTATGGCCGGACACCAGGGTATTCAAAAAACGGTGTCTAAGATCACCGAGGAGTTTTTTTGGCCGGGTGTTCAGAGTGACGTTAAGCGCTTTGTTCGCTCATGTGACGTGTGCCAGCGCACAGTTCCGAAGGGAAGAGTTGGTCCCGTACCTCTGGGCAAGATGCCAGCCATCGACCTACCGTTTCAAAGAGGGGCTATTGACATTGTGGGGGTGGGATAAGGCACTAGTAAACCCCAATTTCAATGAAGACAGAAGATAACGTTGGAGCGGACTTCATCAGTACAGCCAACTGAACAGCTCTAGGTATCTCTTATCTTGTTGTTGTTGTTGTGTTAATGTATCTCTGGGATTTATCTTGTTGTTGCTGTTGTTGGTGTTATGTGATTATACAAGGGAGTGTGTTGTGGACACGAACATGTTTATTAAGGACTCTGTACGGAAAGCGGCAGTGGTGTGTTAGTGATATGAAAACGCAATTTGGTGTGCTGTGTTAGTGGTGTGCGTTTTTTGTGTGCTGGACATCTGCGGTGTGGTGTGTTTTCGGTCCATAATCGCCACAGAAGATAGTCGGTTGGCTGTATGGCTTGGAGATGAGGGTGACGTGAGCAGTTTTTCATGGAAAAACTCTTGAGAGAGGGGGCCCTTGTCACATATATTAAGGAGCTTAAATTAAATTTTAAAGGAAAAAGTTGTGCAGAAGACGACGCGAATTAACCGACGAATAAAGAAGAGGAAGAAGAAGCATTCGTTGAGGTGGAGAGAGATGATTGGTGGAGAAGAGAAGAAGACGACGAGAAGGCTTACGTGGACTAACACCGAGGCTATAAAAGGGCAAGTGAGAGCGAGGCACAGGGGGGGGGGGGAGGGAACAGCAGAGAAGCGGAGGCTCCGGCGGATCAGGGACACTTTGGCTGGAAGAGAGCGACGCCGGCTACTGCTCCGGTGAGCTCGCGTTCTACGGCAACGCATCGTAGACTTCCCGCCGTGCCTGAGCCCGTTCCGCGGAGTCAACAGAGGACGCTACCACCTGCTACGGCCAGGGGCATCTAGAGCGCTGTTGCCACCCATTCGGGTGGTACGCCCAAAACCAACAACACCGGCATCACCTCCACGGGCGCTTGGACCTGGAGCTTGCACGACACAGCCAGCGACGCCAGCCCAAGCATGTCGAACGCCGCCTCGACGCCGGATACGGGATCCATACAACGCCGCAGCTGCACCGAACCAACCGTGAGCACAGAACGCCGACCACGAATAGTAGAACGCTAGTAGTAGACGCTGGTAGCAGTGTGCCCGGGTCGTCTGTATTTATAGTCTTTGTGTGTTGTGTTAGTTTTGTTAGTTTTGTGTTCTAGTGTGTGTGTCACGTAGGGTGTATTAAATGTGCGTTTGTGTGGGTACACCCGTCGCCTAGTCCATTCTTTCAGTCCAAGTGTTCTCCGGAAAGATCCCTGACACATATACAAAAGAAAATTGCAAAAAAAACAAGATAGTGGCGTTCTCATACACGGGGAAATAGAGCCGCGCTTATGCTACGGACACCCAACTAGAATACGCCTTACCCTTAAACAAATTTCTTTAGACAGTCCGTAGGCTGCTTACATCTCTATGAAGTGTATAGAATTTCTGCAGACAAATCCTATAGACTAGTCTGTAAACAGTCTATAGATTTATGGTCATACACATTTACTAGAATTTTCTCTATAGACAGTTTGTAGACAAATGTCCTCTTACAGTCTAATAGACTAAGTTCTATAGCCCATCTATAGGCTTATTGTCATACACTTCCTATACATTTCTCTCTATAGAGAGTCTATAGACAATTTTCTATTGAAGGTTTATTAGACAGAGGTCTATAGAAAATCTATAGACGATGTATAGACTTATGCTCATGCATTTCCTGCAGATTTCTGTCTATAAACAGTTTATAGACAAACAAATTTAAAATGATTCGCGAATGCGAGATCAAATGAAGAGCGTTTGTTAAACTGTTGTCACAGATTCTTTCGACAAATTCGGACACCAACGTCCACATCACAAAATATGGATTCGTTTAGTACCATCCGCATCCCTCTGCGACCACTGGTTCGCCCGCCACGGTCACTCGAAGGTCGACCCCCATTACGCTTTCGAGGACAAA
This sequence comes from Amblyomma americanum, assembly GCA_030143305.2. NCBI lineage: Eukaryota > Metazoa > Arthropoda > Arachnida > Ixodida > Ixodidae > Amblyomma > Amblyomma americanum. The sequence goes on along the minus strand of JARKHS020013398.1, from coordinate 62,070 downwards.
AGGTCGTCGGTTCGAATCCTTCACACAAAATGGGCTTCAACTCTACTAAAAACATTTTGCGCCGAATCGCGCCGATTCATAGGCTACCACTCCGACCCTCGGCGCCAAACAGGTGGGCCACAATTTTGTCACTAATGGCGACACGAGTGGAGCCTATCTTGGCACCCGCTCAGACACAGGGATCCCAGCAGGAGAATATTCTCATACCCGCTATTCAACAAGCGCTTCAAAATACCCTGCATGAGGCCTGGTACGTACGCCGATGCTGAAATGGTTACAAGCCGTGCAAAACCAACCAGGCAGACGCGAACCAGTTCACCAAATTTTTAAGCCCGTAAGTTGAAGCACAAAGGCGGAACAGCACACTCATGTATCAGCACGTGCTCTTAAAAACAAGAGGGTTGCAGCTATTCCTTGCCGCGCTCATTATCCAGAAAAACTCAAACAGCACATTGTGGCTGCAGCTGCGCCGTTTTAGAAGCATACGTGAGCTTGAGACAACATACGCATTACTGTCACGAAGGAATAGCGTCTCAAATTCACTTTGTTTTTTCATGTGCAGCCCGAACAGAGCAGTAAAGAGGTGGTTCTTGCATGCAGGTACCTAAACCTAACGCTGCTAGGAAAATAAACAAAAGCAGCGAACGCACTCTTTGAAAACTATTTCAGTGAAACAATAAGCGTCATCAACAGGTGCAGTCATAATAACACAGCTTGAACTGAACTGAAATCGTGGCGCAAAATAAGCGCCGAGTTACACTGGCATTTTCGTGTTGCAGCAGACTGAGATCAGGAATGCACACTCTGCCTCTCGCACGAATGCTGTTGGAAAAATTTGTGCACGCTTGAGTGGGGTTCATGAACGAGCCTCTCGGAACGAACAGTAAACCATCTCTTGTCGCGACGGCCTTTACTGAACCTTCCAAATGGAGTGCCCACAGACCAGCTGCTGCGGCCAACGGCTCGGATATTAGGGATGGACGAATCCATACATGTGGAAAGAAAATAGAGACGGGATGCAGCTCGTAGGTTCTTCGCGGTGTTAGTACATGGTGGTCATTCGCGCCGGCAACGACTTTTATTCAACCATCATTCATAAGCAATCCTCTAGCGCCGCTTGAGTACTGCTTTGACACACGTCCCGTTCTCCTCTATAGCTTTACAAAACATATTTGGTGAAACGTCGCTGTCCACGACGCGCACCCGGCGAGAGTCTACGCGTAACAAGCAATGCACAATTCTCAATGAACAGCACCCCATGGTCGGAACTGGCGATAACGCAAATGTTAAACAATAAATGTACACCTCGGAACGTGAGTGTGTGTATCCGGAGGTACAAAGTAAATCGAGCTCACACGGCGCTAACGAATAAGTCCGATATCGGCCGTCAATCACTGGCTAAACGATATTTCTGACCACGCATCCAACATCCAACACGAAAAAGTCGGTAGACAGCTCGCGAGGAGCGGCTTATCATCGCAGATTTCGCACCGACTGCCTTTCCGCGCATTGGAAATACAATGCGTCACAGACATAAGGGGCAGTAGTCAAGAACCCGATGGTTTCCGCTACTTATAACGCCGCTTGCAAACGACGATGGCAAGTTTGTCGCTGCGCACATAATGTCTTCTGCACTTACAACTCGGCTTAAAGTGGTTTAGGAGCATAAGCTAATAAAAAATAATGGTGTACACTTACTGCAAGTGGACGGGTAAGTTGGATTTCGATGGAAACGTAATCCACGAGATAACATGCCGACGACATTGACCAGAACCTCCTAAAGAATATAAAGGAGGCTATTCAGCGACCTAGAGTTCCCTAGTGTGCCCTAGAGAGAAAGTTGGCGGCTTTTCACTTCATCCACCATGGACGCCCGAGGCGTGCTGGGAAGACAGCAAACTTGATTGCCATCTAGTGACTTGTTGACTGTAGTACGGATTTGATTTTTGCAGCGATAGCTACATTACGCTACCACTTTGAGCCTTCAGCGTGGCACCCCTTGAGATGCGTGGCCACCCTTGAGCTCCATGGCGGCACCGTGGCTGGTCACGTGGTTGGTCACGTGGTGCAGAGCAGCTGCTGGCGGCGCAGCGCGTCGGCTAAACCGATTGGGGGGGGGGGGGAGTGGAGTGGGGAGAGAGAATGAATCCACGTCCAGGGACGAAGATGAAGAAGGAACGCCCAGCGAAACGGAGGGGCGAAAGACTGACTTTGCAAATCGACTGAACGAATTACACTCGGCCAGCTGTAGCTGTCGCGTCACTCGAGGTTTAAGCAGAGCTAAACCACAGCCAAGTTCTGTAGCGAAAGCTACACTGGGCTACCAGTCGAGCATTTCACGGTGGCTGGGAGAGACCAGTTGTTCGCATGTGCCTCTACCAAGGCAACCGGAGAGGAGCAAGGTGCTGCGTGCGCTTCGCCGTCAACGCGGCCGCGCGCCCGCTCCAATTCGGAGCCGAGAGCTATGTCACACGGATGAGCAGTTGTTCGCATGCGCCGATACCATGGTAACCAGAGAGACCCCACAGCTGAGCCGTGCTCTTCGTCGCCACCTCGCCGCACGCCGCTCTATCACTCGAACCGCGCGTCGTATGCACAGCATTGCGTATAAAAGGCGGAGATGTAATGGGCATCTATCACGACGTTTGACATGGATACAGAGGAGAGTCCAGCCGCTGCTAAACGGCGCCATGGAGAAGAGAAGAATAGCTCATCGGATCCTGAGATTGTCGCCTGGCACTTGGCTACTCATCAAAGAGAGGAAGAGCATCAGAAGGCGAAGAGAGCAGCGGAGACGCCCGAACAGAGAGAGGAATGCCTTGCCAGACGGAGATCCCAGACTGCCAAGCGTAATAGACGGCGCAGAGCCGCCGAGATAGAGCCTATGGAAGGCGTCACTCAAAGGGAACCAACCGAAGAGGATGTGAGGGCTTGTCGTGTGACTGATCACACCATTTGATTTTCCGAAATAGAAGCTCAGGCAGGGAAACGTACCTCTCGCAACGTATATCCTGGCATAGACGAGCTAAGCCACTGCCAATTTTGTTTTGCAGCGATAGCTACATTACGCTAGCACTTCGAGCCTTCAGCGTGGCCGCCCTTGAGCTCCGTGGCGGCGCCGCCACACTGTCACGTGGTTGGTCACGGTGTGCAGAGCAGCTGCCGGCGGCGTGGCGTCCGGCGAAACCGAGAGGGGGGAGAGAGCGAATCCACTTCAGGGACAAAGATCAAGAAGGAACGCCCAGCAAAACGGAGCGGCGAAAGACTGACTTTACAATTCGACTGAGCGAGTTCCACTCGGCCAGCTGTAGCTATCGCGTCACTCCAGGTTTAACCAGAGCTAAACCACAGCCATTTTTAGTTGTTCGGTTTCGCTTTTACTACTGCAGTTTCACTGATGTTTTGTGAGCTTTGTGGTTGTGTACTGCAGCTACTCGCCAGTCGATTTGAGATCCGAAACATCCGAAGGCGCTTGACTCGAAGTGATCTGAGCACAGTGCCTGGTGCCCGTTAGGCCTAAATTCTGTATGTCCTCTCACTGCAGCCATTTATGCAGCAAGCTCGGTTTTTCTCAGCAGAAACCTGTGCTACCTGTGCATTGAAATCTGAAAGAAGGGAATTTTTTTGTGTTTGTGAACTGAGAACGCAACAGTCTGCTGCTGTGACCACTGTTTACATTTCTCATATGATCCTCGGGGATATTTTAAAAGCGCAAAATTAAGCACTCCGACAAGCGCAGCTTACGTTAACCGCACTCGACGAGGATTGGGTTTGATTTATTTCGAACACTGGCGGTGGCCGCGCATTGCATGCAGGAACACTTCCACTTCATGAATTAATTCACACAAATACCCGCATGTTGCACTCGTCAACATGAACACGGCCGTCACTCACTTGTGGTAGGAGAGCTAGGTTTTGCTTATTAATTTATGCTTTGTAGCGATAGCTACATTACGCTAGCACTTCGAGCCTTCAGCATGGCACCCCTTGAGCTCCATTTCGGCGGCGTGGCTGATCACGTGGTTGGTCACGTGGTGCGGGGCAGCTGTCGGCGGCGGGGCGCACCGGCAAAGCCGAGTGGGGGGAGTGGAGAGGGGGAGAGGGGGGAGAGAGTGAACCCACATCCAGGGACAAAGATCAAGATGGAAGGCCCAGCGAAACGGAGCGGCGAAAGACTGGCTCTGCAATGCGACGGAGCGAGTTCCACTCGGCCAGCTTCAGCAATCGCGTCACTCCGGGCTTGACCAGAGCTAAACCACAGCCATTTTTTCTTGGCAAAATATTTAAGCGCAGCGCCAGAACATTCCGTGATCCGGCACCTAGTACGCGCAAACTACTTTCTCATGGAACAGCGGGGGCTTGGGCAAGCTTCTCAAGGCGTGGGCGTAGCCTATGGACGGAACAACGTTGGCATAGACAAAGGTCGCGTCCCGCCATAGCAGACTAAACCAACGAAACCTTTGTAGTTTTCACAATACGAAAACAGAAGCTTTTAATGCGTAGCATTTTAAGCGCTAACATTTTTTTTGAAAGAATATTGGCTGTGAAAAGTGTGTCAAACGCAAAAAATCACTTTGCATGGTTAGCTACATTTGGCGCCATGAAGCGAAATCCTTCCATAGCCATGATCAAATTGGGTTATTGTTTGCTTTTTTGCTCATTTATTGCAATATACAGCACGCATATTTTATTACAGGACATACTGATTGCAAAACATGGCTTCCTTGCAACTTAACAAGGTGATGGTTCGGGCTAGTGGGTATGCGCTATGATCCATAGCGCAGCAACAAAACAGGAAACAAACACAAGCGCTTGTGTTTGTCCCCTGTTTTGTTGCTGCGCTATGGATCATATTCCTGGCAACGTATAATTTGTGAAAATTTGGATTTCTGCAGTCGTAGTGATTTTTTAGCGCCAAGCCATGTGCGCCTTGCTGTCTTCCCGGCAATTCCATGGTGAATGAAGCGCTCTTTCGTGGGTCCTTCAGAAGCTCGTATTGACGGTGGCGCCAGCTTTCCATCTAGGTAATTTTTAGGACACATCTGCACACAGTTGTTTGTATCCCGAATGATTTTCCACCGTCTCGCCGTAAAATGGGTAACACGTGAAACAGAAACCCTTTTCACGGTCCTTTATTTACCGCTCGCACTCTTGCATTGTGTAGCTTGATCTGGTATCCAAAACGACACAGGGTAATGGGTTTATAAGCTTAAATTCTGCACTCGCTCTGTAAAAACCTTAAAGTTTTAGCGAAAACAAAATCGAAACCTTACTACTAGGCCCATACGCGCAGCATCTACCACCGATCAGCATGTGACACACTTTTTTGTAATAATTATAAAGTAGCATTACATAACGTTTTTGCGTGTGTTCGTGTTCAGAAAACTGGTATGGGCGACAGCAGCGTGTTACTGGCTCCGAAACAGCAGGTGTATGGGGAGGGACGAAAAAATACTGGCTTTGCGATTGTTTGCAGTACCTTTTCACGTGAATTCAAACTGGAAAGGTATAAATGACAGATGTTAATCGGGCAGAAGACCATGCTCTTTTAGGCTCTTTTAACGGTGTTTCTATGAGACGGGCACATCCTTAAAGTCTTACACCCGTATTTCCCTCTTTATTTGCAGTTTCTCATGAAACGTTTCTGAATTAGGTGCGTTGAACAGTAACGGCCAAAATATGGAATGGAATTCTCTGTGGCGATTCCTTAAGGCAGAGCGTTTTCGCTTGATGTAGAGTAGTTTGCGGGCACCTTTTTTTGGGAATGGCTGCGTTTCCTCGATTTACCTGTTCGAATTAAATATACTTGAATTGTCTTCACTACATACGTCACGGTATAACGAAAAGGAGCTTTTCAAGGCTTCCAAAAACAATATACACAGCGCGTTGCGTTGTCCGCGCACAATATTTTTTGAATTCCCGAAATAGCGAAGGAGGTGGAGGACTGTAGCTATATTTGCGGTCACCAGGTGCAGTTCCTATCAGCATGCAGTGTAAAGTAATGACATTGATCTGGAAGGTGGTGTATACTGCCAGATAAAATGAAATTGGGATTCTTATAAACTGGTCTTTAGACTATAGACTACGTGTAGTCTATAGACTATCTGTAGACTATTTGCTGTTTATAGTCTATAGACTATCTGTAGACTATAGACTGTTTATAGTATATAAATTATCTATGGACTTTCTGGCTTTTATAGACTTTAGTCTATAGACAAAATGAAAGTTAAGGCTGTATAGTCCTCAGTCTAGAGATTTTCTATAGAAAGTATATAGTCTATAGACAAAAGGAAATTAAGGCGGTTATACTTCATCTGTAATTAAGAGGTTATAGACTTTGGTCTATTGATAGTCTATAGACCGTATATAGACAAAAGGAAATTAAAGGGGCTCCGAAACATATCTTCAGTGCATTGTTTTGCCTATTGGTTGCATAGAATGAGTTATAGTGATGCTGTTAGCATCAGTCGTACCACGTATACTGCGGTTTTTAATATTTTAATCAGCTTGCAAAAAGAAATTCGTGGCGCTGACGGTGTCACCATACAGTAGCGGTTTTTAGCAGCGGATAAGAAATCACTTCGTGGGAGCTTGATGATTGGACAAAGAGTAAATATTCTACTGCAAAATGTGTGAATAACTAAAGATACGTTTTTGTCAGGTTTTTGTGTTTTATATTACATTAACCAAACCAACTTGTTTCCCTAGAAAAATAAACAGTAAAGCAAGTAAAACAAAAATACACCACCCGAGGCTCTGGCTACTTTTTGCATTGAAGGACATTGCGCCTCTCTGTAAGCATCTTACGACCTAGCATTAAACACTTATGGCTACTCTCTATGTATCTGAGAGCGGCTTTGCGGAATCGATCCTATCGAGCCATTGCACTCTATAAGCATTCGTTTCGGTCCCAAGAAAGGATGCGTTCGTTTTAAGTTTAGCAGGCAGTGCGCATCGTCAGCTTGTGGAGGATCACCGAGCGGCGGCGCCAGATGGCGCCACGTTCCCGTCAACAGCGCGCGCTCCTTGCTCGCCGTGACTAACCAGCGCGCTAGGAGCATACGTTTCCTTCTGCGCCGTCGACGTGACGCTGAAGCATCTCTGGGTCAGCTGGGCGTTCACATGGTTGTTGTAACCATGCAAACGGCGGTGCCAGCCTTGGCATGAACGAGTTACAGAGAACAGGCAACCATGGAGTGTAAACTTCCGCCACGTGCTCAGATAGGCTGTTTTGATTGGTCGCACTAAGTGTCGTCATCGGGAGAGTGAAATGGGAATGGGAAGCTTCGCGAAAATCAAGCTGAGGGCAGGATTTCGTTTGCTTGTATTTTGAAATTTCTTATTGTATAACTCCCGTTGCTATGCATCGATTCTCGTAATTCTTTTTGAGTCAGCATCTGTGTGACGAAAAGAATCCATCTGGAGTTTAACCGGCATCCGTTCAAGCGGTGTTTCGCAGCCCTTTGATGGCTGTTATTCACTTTAGTCTAAAGATAGACTATACAGCGTCTATAGACAAACGAAAATTAAGGCTGTTATAGACTTTAATTTATAGTAGTCTATAGACCATCTATAGACAAAAGAAATTTAAATTAAGGCTGTTATAGACTTTAGTCTATAGTAGTCTACAGGTCATCTATAGACAAAAGAAAATTAAGACGTTTGTTGACTTTAGCCTCTACATGGTCTATAAACTATCTACTGGCGAAAGGAAATTAAGGCGGTTATAGACTAGTCTATAATTGTCTATTGACTCTCTATGGAAGAAAGGAATTTAAAGCGGTTGGACTTTTTTCTATATGTAGTCTGTAGACCATCTATAAACAAAAGGAAAATGTCTATTATAGACTTCTGTCTATAGATTGTCTCTAGACTGTCTACAGACAAAAGGAAAAGAGGCAGTTAGTCTTCATATATACATAGTCTATAGACTAAGGAAAATAAAGCTGTTATAGACTTAATTCTTTAGATGGTCTAAAGACCGTTTATAGACAAAAGGAAATTAAGGAGATTACAGACTTTCCTCTACAGATCGTCTATAACTGCCTATAGACAAAGGAAAAGTCTAAAGGAAGGCTATAGAGCCTCTAAAGGTCTATTGACCACTTTTGTAAGGTTAGTGTTCTGTCATTTATAGAAGCTTGAGTTACTGTCTTTACTCAATCGATACCTTGAACTTGGGCAATGCTATGCTCGATGATATAGAGCTTGCACTTCAGCGCAAATTCTTGAGCGACAGCCAGTTCAAATATTACATTTGCGAAGATCAGTACACTGCGCCAGACAGAATATCATATTTGGTTGGCATGGACCTGTTACAAAGGTTTTCGTACAATGTAGAACTAAAAAAAAAACAATCACCAGTGCTATGCTGCGAGCAGTTTCACACTGCGGCTGCCATACAGATTTCACTCAAGTCATGTCTTCTCAGTTGCTTCTCCAAGCACCAATTACCGGTAGCTTAGGCCTCTGTCACGCGCTCAAATCTGGAATGCATGGTCTCTGTGTTCAGAGTCACTCGGTTGAGGTAGCGAATGGAAATTTAACCGAGCATGATATATTTAAAGCAGAGCGAAGATTGAATTTCAAGCACTGCAAGTAGAAAAGGAGGAGGTACAAAATGGCTTAAGTTTAGCGCCGACTGATTCCTACTGGCTGTTTCCACAGCAGCTGACCACTTTTTCTATCCTCCAGAACTCTGCTGGCGACACGACCGCGTGCAGAACCTACCGGTTAGAACAGTGGATGATACTTAGTGTACCCTGCATTACGGTTCAGCACACCAGCTAAAGTGTGTATAAATCCACATTGCAATTTACATCTTAGTGCATGAACCCTTGTACAGTCGCCAGCACGCCTGTCTAGAGAACTGGAGCGGTGTGATGAGCAACATAAAAATTGTGGCTCCTATCCACGCTGTGAAGGCGGTTGGACCGCGAAGCTGTAAAACGGCACCCAATTACCCATTGCGACGTCACTTGAATATTCACACGCGTGGCTCTGCGAAGAGTGAAACCAAACACAAGTGAAATGTACTTATATTACCCTATATTACTTCACAAAGACCCACATGACTGCTTTATGATCAGTATGATATACAATTTCTAATGCTGTTGGATACTTTTCAACACGAAGTAGGATTCTATTTTTAACCTGGTGTTTTTTGTTTACGATGACGCTTGCGACGACACGAAAATTTCCTCGGACGGTAGAAGTATACAGCTTCTGTGTAAAAGAGAAATGGCGCCTGTGTCGCTCTATAATTGGTACAGTGCGTTTGACAGGGCTAATAGTGTTAACATGTGTCTGCTGTCAAACGCCAGCATTGTCTCTAGAACAGAGCACCTGCTCGCAACTTTCACTTTTTTAGTGTGACAAGGCAGCGTTCAAGCGCCCTACACTGGTGTGCTAACGACTGTGCTCCATCCCATCAGCGAATCAGCGACTCTACCTAGGTGACTTAAATTTTTAACGCCTGTCGTTTCCTCTCCGAATGCAACCAACATCTTCCAATATCCCTTACAGCAGCTGCGGTAGGGAGGTAGGAAAATATAAAAACATATTGGACATGGTTCCCAGCCTCAAGCGAGTGAAATGCAAAAAAAAATTGCTAATAGAAAGAAAGAGCTGGGTGCTTAATGAGTAATCATTTACGGTCACTTTAAAAGCTGTTAATGCTTTCCTTCTAAAGCAAGAAAACCACTTTATTATCAGCACAGTTTAAAGTGCTGAGCTGGCCCCTGCCTATTCCCAGAACATCTGTCTGCCTGAGGCATTATTGATGACCAAACGCGAGGCGGGAAAAAGGAAAAGGCGAATACAAATTTTTCTAGTCAAATTTAATATAATCGAAAAATAACCTTCCGCTGTTTTGCTTGTCAGGGTCAAAAGCAAGTGGTTAGTATCGAATGGCAGTCGCCAGTTACCCAGCTAATTCTGAAAAGGATTAGCTGGGACGCTATATATTGGTTTGCAGATTGACAGGGTTGGTGAATAAGCGTAAAATTTTATTTGAAAGAGATCTTACCTGTAATATGATACGTTTTGTACATGGAAATAGCCCAGTTTGTTTAACGATGACAAATTATTATGATGGAATTTTCAACAAAGCCTATTTGTGAAAAAAACTATTAACAGTCAATCAGCGAATGGCGGAATTGTGCAATGCGCGAGAATCGCACCTTGCGAAATAGTATTATGACGCCTTCCCTGTGTACGCTATCTGTACCTTGCTCAATGAACATGTTTAGCCCCCTGCGGACGGATGCGTAAGTGAATTTCAGAAGCTTCCGCACCTTCAATCGCCAAGTGTATCATGTGCATTGAAGCTAGGAAAATAATGTTTAATTTTTTCTTTACGTTTGCTTTTTCTGTGTGGCGCTGTTTCAAGCACAGGAAATTTGGACAAAAGCGTCCAGTCAGCACGGCTACCACCACGGGCCGCGTGGTGTAAATCACTCAAAATTAGCGCGGAAATTTGAATTTTTGTGTACGCCGCACTGATATTCTGTCATCGTCCTAATAATTAGTTGCTGTGAGCGCAGGGACTAATAAGTCATATGTTACAGCGAGGAGGAAACGCCTGTCATGTTAACCAGGGCGCTTGCAAATATCCTCACGTGATTTCTGGTTTCCCAAAATTATCTGTTTAAAATAACCCCACTAGGTTAATTGGTATTTGCGACTGGGGTTAAGCACATGCCGCTATAGTTGCTTAATGTGGAATGAGGCTGGGCTTCTTTGAGCCGCTGGTGAAAAGAGCGAGCATAGAAGTTCAGAATGGCCTCCGCCAGCTTCACAGACGCCCTAAAATGCTGCAAATCTGTGATCAGCTTTGTCCACAGTTGACTCTTTCGATGATCTAGGTAGCAGAGACTCTGAGGATGCTCCCTCATCATCCACCTTTAGTTGAGCGCGCGATCAAAACTCAAGGAACCAGCTTTGAACATCGGTGGCAGCGCCTCAGTTAGTTTCTTATTACCGGACTCAAAAATGATGTCATCAGAAGAAGTTTGCATAATGATGATTTCAACTGCGTACAGAAAAAATAACCACTCAAGTGGTGCACAGCCCTAAAAGCTCAATCGGCTGCATGGTTGCTGTGCACAGCGAGAATCGACAAAATGATGTCGTTACTGTTCACAAGGAGCGGCGAAAGATCTTTCCCATGGCAGAATCTAGCAGAAGGGTCGATGAGCGCCAGAACAGAAACTCCCTTTACCGAAACTGCGGTAAGAGTTTCGAGGAAGAAATGAGGCCATTGACATTTCACTGGAGGCGTAGTTCTCGCCCCAGAGACTGCACATCTAGCTTTCCTCTTGCGGAAGAGTGCAGCGAGAGAAAGTTTATTGGCGGGAAAAGCAGAGAGGTTGGCCTGAAAAATAAATATCTGGCCTGGTACTGTGCACTGGGGAACGGGAAGGAGAGAAAAAAGAGGCTCACGATAGACATGAGCCGCAGTGAGCGCCAACGCAGGCAATATAAGCGCCTGATGAAAAGGCGGAGCTACCAGGTGAAGGAAGCGGCTCTGTGGCAGCTCGGCTGGCACTGAGTATTGATTTTGAGGAGGCGAGTAGCCGGCAAATGGGGGAGAGGGTGGCCATGCTGGCACTTAACGACGGCATTGCCGGGTCACCTGGCCGGGCAATCCGTAAGAGAAAGGATTACGCAGTTTTGAATTGTACGCCTAGAATTGAAGAATTGTGGAAGCTGTAGGAAAAAGACTTCGTTACATGAGGATCTTGATGAATTTGCGCTTGTAGTGCTGCGTAACTGAGCAGTACTTGGGTGACCTCGGTCGTGCGTCGGCGTCAGCGTAGGTTTGTGCGGTTGAGCTGCTGGTTCTGGCTCGTGGACGAGTGAAAGGTCCTTAGCCTTAGTGCAGACATGACGAAGGTCCAGGTATGGAGACGGCCTGGGTTGAGGCGGCAAAAACGAGAGCTGACAAGCAACATCCTCAGGTTTCAAGTCATTATTCTGTTTCATAAGCGCCGACTCGTTAAGTGCAGTCGGCAAGCGCGGCGTGCTGTCGAGCGAGCAGCCTCTTCCCTCGTAGCTCGTCGTAGTTTTGGAGCACTGACAACTTTGGAAACGATCTAGAAATATCGCTACAGCAGCATCTGAAAAGCGTCTTTCTCAATTCCTCTTAAAATATGCTTTATCTCGTCAACCCGGGACATGTAGACGTTGACGCGCTAACAGACGCTGACCATATCGTTAGTGTAGCTTGCGAAGGTCTGTCCTAACTGCTGTAAATGTTCGCGCTGGCATTTTTCGGCGCGTTGCTTTCGCACAGCAGGGAAACAAAACACTTCGTAGAGGTTCGTCTTGATAAACGCCCATGAGGAGAGGGTCAGTTTCGTCGTAACTGCGCCAAAGGTTGAGAACACCGGTCAAATAGAAGATGACATTGTTCAATTTCGTATCGTCGTTCCACTTGTTATAGGTACTCACCTGTTCGTATGATGTGAGCTAGTCTTAAGCGTCAAAGTCGTCAATCCCACTGAAGGGCAGAGTGTCGCTGGCGGAGGGAATCAGAACACAGAACTACCGGGACAAATTGCACGGCTTGCTGGTTGGCCTCTATGGGCACACTGGGGGTCGGTAGCGGGCAGCAGCGGAGCTCCAGAGTGGTACGCGAATGTCAAATCGTACCTTCACATATTGTATGATGGGTTTAGATCAAAGCTTAGGTCAACGGTACCAGTGGTAAAGCGCAGTGCGTCGCCGGGCAGGCTGAAGAGCCTCTCGCTTTCAAGCATTCGCAGTGAGGCTGGACGAATGCCTATCTTCTTCACATAGCTTGCTTCTAATGATATATTTAAAACATTCAACAAGAACCCGAGAATAAGTTTACCTGATTTTATCAAAAAGCAGGCAACCATTACAAGAGGTGGTCAAATACCCTCATTTTTACTTTTGCTCCCTCACGATCACTTTAGAATCCGTGACCCTCCCCCGCCCTCGCCCTCATTTTAAAAAGTTATCCAGACCCCCCTTCACCCTCAACTTCACTTCCAAAAACTTCTTGGCCCTCACATCGCCGGCCCTCTCTTCACTAACAATCGTATTAAAACTCGAGTTATTTTTTGTAGTCGGCAAGTTCTAGCGATACTAGAGAGTAATATAGATATAAGCCAAGCCCTCAAGGCACTATTGGACGTGATGCTAGATGCCTATATAGTTTTGTGTGCGTGTGCGTGTGTCAGTTGGAGAGGCATGGGAGAGCCCTTTGCCCTGCAATGGGTGTAGTAAGGTTGACGATGATGATGATGATGATCGTGTCGGGTACGCTCATTTATGGTTGCACGCTCATTATGGTTGGAAGCTCAGTTATGTTTGGTTCAAATTGGCCGACGTCAAATTTTTGGGCTGGTCCGGGCCAAATTTAAAGACTGCCATCGTATCGAGCACATCCAAATTAGCCTGAAAATTGATTTTGGCCTATATCATGAAGGTAAATTTTCGGGGGTGGGATGGGCAACATTTCGGAAACGACTCGGGTCTAATTTGGAGACTCCATCGCATTGGCCATAGCCCAAGTATGCTTGTCATCTGACTTAAAGCTGTTGCTATGAAATCGCAAAGTGCGAAGGTCACTTCAATGTCATGTACGCACACCGGGCTGAAACTCAAGGTTTGCTTTAGCTATCTCTCTGATACTGCAAAGTACGCCGCACGACCCTCAGCAGTACTGAGCCCATTTTACGCGCCTAGGACGCTCCTTCATTAGTTAAAACGTGGTTGCATTTAGCTGGACAGCTGTTCTTTTTACATGGAGAGAGAGAGAGAAAAGTAGGGCAACAATTCATCCCTTTCCTCAACAAGACATTGGCTAGTTCGAGCACATACATTATATACACAGCTGTAGAATACAAGCATTTGCGATAGACATGGTTGTACGCACAGATGCACAACCGAATAAAATGCATTAAAACAGACAGGAATGCCAGCAAAACGATCCGATATGGAATTTTACTAGCATGACGGATTTATCTCTTTCAGACATTAATTGAGTGCTGCTGTGAAAAAAATTCAGAAAATTTGCATGTGTATTAGCCGATGCTGGCAAAATACTCTCTAAACTGTTTTGCCAGCCTAATTCTCGAACGTTAGTATAAAGACCAATCTAGCAAGCCATTGCAAAACATTCCTGCATTTATAAAAGAGTTCATTACCCCCTACATATGTTCGATTTTGTTCATAATGGCCAGAATAATGTGACTGCACTGCACCAGCGCTTTAATAGAAGCTCTCTATATTCGCATGTAATATGTTTGGTGATGTACGCGTGGTGTTATTCAACTAGTTATTCAACTGACTTCAAACTTTTGCCACCACTAGTGAGATCGCAATGTTTTTTTCTGTTTTTCTGCGATAATAGTCAAGAAAAACAACGCGCAAGCAGACGACAGACGACTTTCACCGCCCCTTCGGCATCTCCTTAGGGCTCCGCCGCCGCCGCCGTTTTTGGTTTTTCCACGCGGGAGAAAAAAAAGGCACCGACGTTGAGTCACGTGGGAGAACGAGTGCCCTCCCAAACTGGTTCGCCGGCGTCCGGCGCCTCTTTCGATTAGAACACCAACCGCTCCGTTGCTGCCGCGGTTTTCGCCTCCGTCGCCGCGGCGCAAAAGGGGAGGCCGGCAGTGAGAATGCCATGGAGTTTCTTACTATTAACTAAAGGGAAAGCTGGCGGCGCTGCGCCTGCACCTCCATGGGCGCGCAAAGCATCATGGGGCGATGACCTACTTGGTGCGGGACAGTAGGTTTTTTTCAGGAACACCAAGTGGCGTTACTTAGACGTCCCATTCCGTATCTACGGCGCGCTCCGCGCGCACACGACTTCGGCGTAAAAGTAGTGCGCAAAGCCATAGTAGCGAAAACGCAACAGGACACGGCGCCAATAAGAGATTTTTGTTTTCCGAAATACTGTGGAAAACCCTTTTAAAATGTTGAAGCGACAACATTTTTTTCAAAAATGTGCGCCTGTTAAGCACGAAATATTGGCTTTTGTGGTCTGCAATGCTTGGACATTAGGATAGCAAGCGATTGCTTATTTTGGGCAAACTTTATATTTACATGCTTTTCTGCTCGTTTGTTGCGATTTATAGACAGGGTATTAAACGCTAGGGCATTATTGATTGTCAAACAACGTTTGTTTTTTCATTATTTTTTGGACAAAAGTTGTAGTTCTGCAGTCGGTAGCTCTCCGCCCCATGATGCTTATAGCGCCCACAGTGGTACAGGTGGTCTTGAGGAAGCTCCATGCAAACTCCCGTAGGTGGGGCGCCAGCTTTCCCTCTAGTTAATAGTAAGAAACTCTATGGAGAATGTAGCCTAACCAAACTGTCCTCTTACGTTAGCGCAATCGCCGCATTATCTGCTGCTGCTGACAGGAAGAATGAAATGGAAAGTGCACGGGCCTGCCCACTGGCTCAAGCCGAGCCACAATCGCTACCACGTGCAGATTATTAGGAGAGTTGAAAGATGGCATAGAAAGACAAGCTAGTAAAGACGCGCTAAAGACAAGGCCGATCCCGGAGGTAGTACAATACCGAGCCAACCGGTGGCGGAAGTAAAGCAAACTTCAAACTGCCCGCTCTCTCTGTATACATTCGTTCCGCTATATATTCTCCAACAACAAGGGACACCCATCCAGAGACAGTTGTGTAACGAATTCGGTAAGGGAATAAAACCGTATGGGTTGCAGTTAAGAAATAAAACCACAATTAAATATCAGGTAAACATTGTGTACATGTAATTACTAATTGAAGTCTTACCGTATCGCAGCGCAAGCCGAATTCTTGGCCCACCTTCACCCCCCCCCCCTCCCCCAACGAAGCAAATTCTGTTTGGGACGTATCTTGCGAGGGTGTAACTCGACAACAAGTAGACGTGCTTCGTAATTTCTCTGATAGATGGCGCTAGGCGTCGATCGCTCCACTGGGCGGCGTGCGTGCACGTGTAGTCGAGAATGGTGGCAATCCACCCCCTTTCAAAGGGGACGCTCTTATGTTCCATCCATACATCCATACGTTATGAGCCGTCTCCCTCGGGAGCGCCTCTCAGATGCGCTCGTTTCGCCGATACGTTCACTACCACAGTGTGTTTGAAGAAGGACATGGATGTACCTCCTTTTAACCTCATTCATTCATATCAATTCTAGTAAACCAAACAGCCAACGCTCGTTACTTCAACGTCTTCCAGATGGTGGCGGCCCCTTTTTTGTCATTACAGAAACTGCGGTGAAGGAGCTCTTTGAATTCTTGCATTCTCTCCCCAAAGCAAGCTCAGTTCTTTCGCTAACGAAAAAAAGTATCAGCATTTGAATCAAACCAGCACAATGAACATAAAGATTCTTGATCGGAAACGTGGTAGCTTTGGACCACTTTCTGCTGTTAGGATGAGCAACTGAGAAAATTCATTTATACCGAGGACGTTAAATAAGCAAGGCTTACCCAGCACAAGCGTCAGGCTCAGAAAGACAGCGAGCATGGCTTGAGCGTTCATTTTTTGCACGCTGAAACTCTCAGTGCTGCTCGCTTTTATGCTTCAAATCTATGTCACTATTGTAGCTGGATTGTGAGTTGGATTCAGCTGTCAGCAGGCAGTAACAGATTTGGAAATACACAATCATAAGACCAATAAGCAAAAACAAGGAGCCAAGTGAGGTTAAAACCTCACGCGTATTCTTTTCTACAGCTGTAAACTCTCTAAGAATGCAAGTTTGACATGCTACATTGACTATGCAATTGCGTTATGAATCGCCCTTCTTCTCAGTTCAAAAACTGGCGGCAAAGCTATTTCAGTATAAAAAATAAATGTAAAACCATTTTTGAAGCAGTTTCTTTTTCTGGTACACGCAAAGTCCTGTTTTAGAGGAGGGCAAACCGGCTCAGTTTGTCATTTGAAGTGCAGCTGCACAAGATTTATTTGCGTCGTCGGCGAGCACACAGAAGACCACACTCGCTTGAATACCTGAAAGCTCCGGCCCCAAGTAAAACATTACGCCCCTTATAGCTTTTGTCCTCTTGTACAGAATGATACTTCAGCACAAGAGCACAGACACTTTCAGGGACAATAAACTGGAGGCGCCATGTGCTGTATACTTTGGAGAGACCCTGTTTGGTTCTATTATTGCAGAACTCATTCCAGGACAATGCATCATTTCTAAGCAGACAGAGTTGACGGCTCCGCAGTCGTATTCTTAGAGCTTTTGCGATGCGCCCCAGATGGGATGCGGTAACTAAACCGTAAACATGTTTTCTATTCTGTGTACCCTGCGTGCTTCGAAGATGCACTGAATAAAACGACTATATAGTGTAAGTGATCTACTGCCGATCCAATGTAAGAAACTCATTATACGCCCTTATGCCCGGTATTTTAGAAGTAGCTTGAGCCTTTTAATAACAAATGCTAATGAATGGGAACATCTTACGCTCTATTTGTTATTTTCGTCCAGAATACACCATTCGAAAATTTTGTTTTCGCGTACTGTATGGCCATTGCGGATAACGTTGCAACTGCATTTGTTTATTTTCGGCTTATTTAAACGCATTGAGTTACCAGTGCCTAGAGGAATTATTTTGGACCCTCGCATAGCCTCATGCTTATGCAGCCCTATCCAAGCCGAAAAAAGTAATGAACTCTACCTAAGAGCACTAACGACAAATAAAAACACCCAAAGAAAATTTACGACAAAATCCTGCGTGTCCTTCACTGGCAGATAATTTTAATGCAAATGTTCCTTTCTTGGAACACTCGTCAGTACGAGCCACCAGCACATGTTTCTACGGATTTCCACTCGAAACAGTAAGACAGTTCAAGGATTAATTATGAGGTAATTGGAAACATGTATTTGTTAATTGTTCAGCTAATACTCTAGGATTTATAGCTACATGAGTGCCTAGTTCCTCGTACATCTTAAAAGCATAAGACGCGCTGAGGCTAAATTTTTAAACGCTTTTAGCTTATGCGCTTTTCATACCTCAAATCACCAACACGTACTCAAGCTTCCCAGACCCATGGAAGCATTAAAAAGGGCTACACATTTATAGAACTGCCGTTAGCTGCGCCCACAGAGCAAGATAGAAATGAGAGTCGTCTCCGCTGATAAAAAGAGCTCAGTTTTGCTACATAGGGTAGAGTTTGTTGTTTCATATGATAGATGGCACCGGAATTGGGAATTATAAATCTGCGGTGGAAGTTTACAAAAACCGATTGGAAGTTTTGTGGCTTAAAAAAAGAGGTGTTTTGAGGGTAGAAGTGTAGGACTGAGAACATATTTAAAGGTGATTACGAATTTTAGGTGCAATTGATAACACAGTTAAATAAAAGTAAAAAAAAGCCGAGCATGGCGGCAACTGCTACCAACATTTTTCTAAGAGGACGCTCCTATCCATCCATCCATCCATCCATCCATCCATCCATCCATCCATCCATCCATCCATCCATCCATCCATCCATCCATCCATCCATCCGTCCGTCCGTCCGTCCATCCATCCATCCATCCATCCATCCATCCATCCATCCATCCATCCATCCATCCATCCATCCATCCATCCATCCATCCATCCGTCCGTCCGTCCGTCCGTCCGTCCGTCCGTCCGTCCGTCCGTCCGTCCATCCATCCATCCATCCATCCATCCATCCATCCATCCATCCATCCATCCATCCATCCATCCATCCATCCATCCATCCATCCATCCATCCATCCATCCATTGATCCATGCATCCAACAATCATATATTTCTCTTATTTCTCTTATATGATATATTTCGCCTGTGTCACACCCGACCACCTGCCAAGAATATGGAAGATCAAGCTGCGATTTGCCACAATTTTCATATGGTAATGTGGAGAGCGGAGACATTCCTCTTATCTTTCAGGGGAAATGGAGACTACCAAGTGGTGGCCATAGGAAGAAGCGTGTCACCTACCAAAACTGGTACTCAGAAGGGCCAACTGCGACCCGCCACTTGTCGTGTTTGGCAGGCGGCTAAGTGGAGAGAGGAACTTGTGGTAGTATGTGTGGTCAAGTATGGCAGCACACTATGAGTCTCTGATGCCACCGTATTTCTAGCTAATGGCACTTAGATGCCGTACAAGTTTTTTATTCGTCTTTATGGTAAGCTTCCTACTCCATGATGAGCATACAAGCTATGATGAGCATTTGTATGCTTGTAGTTCAACGAGAGCATCGAATCTGGCAGTCTTGATGCCGTATGTAGCATACGAGGGGTCTCGCACGGCTTCCGCTCTCAACGGTCGACTACGTTTCTACGTGGCACTCGCGGTAATACAGGGTGTACTGCGTCCGCTGCTATGGACGAGGGTGGCGCTGATGAACACTGTCAAGGTTAGCTTACACTGCACATTAATAGCCCCGAAAGCAGCAGATTGAACAACAGTCGCCGTAGTTCAGTAATAAAGAAAAAAGTAGCCGTAACTCAGTTGGTAGAGCACCGGACGCGAGATTCGGAGGTCACGGGTTCGGAACCCACCGGCGGCATGCGGCTGTTTTTCTTCTTTTCTTATGTGCTTTTATTATTCACCCATTGCCGAAAAACTGCAATATAAGAGAACATACACCCCATATACTCTATTTTTCGTGGCTGCTGGCCCCCGTCATTTACTCCGGTGATGAGGATTTGGTGTATTCATCACTAGCCTCTCAATCATAATCCTCCTTTGTATTCTTTTACAGGTTGTTCATCAAGTATTTTGTGAAATTCTTCCTCATTATTAACTACCGTAAAAAAGCGATTACCTTTATGTTCTCTCTGAAGGACATCCCGTTGAATGGACACATTTATTTCATACATTCTATAGCCTAAAATAAGCCTTAAGAGTGTTTCCTCACGGTGTCCAAGTGGGTGTAATGTTAGGCTGCTGATCCTAAGGTCGTTGCTTCCATCTACGGCCGCGGCTTCCGTACTTCGGTTGACCATAGATACAAACAAGCCTGTGTTGTGAGCCACGCTAGCCCAAGTAGAGAACCCCAGGTGTTCTAAATTCATCCAGAGCCTTCCACTGCGGCGTCTCTCATAGCCAATATGTAGCTCTTGGAGATTGAACCCAAAAATTTAGATGTTGATATCATATGTGCCACTCTGAGAGGATAATTCATATAATTTAGAGTTTACAACATCTGAGCACATTACGGCTTGTGTATAAATACATTAAAATCGCGCCCACGCTGATGGTACTAGCTGCAGCTAATTTAAGCGCCTAAGCGTTCGTTTCCGTTTAATGGTCCAAAAAGTGAACTTTTCAAAGTTTTAACTCTGACTGGCAAGTTACCTGTGCCCCTACACATATTAGACCTTACGGGCCAACGTGGAATCAATTTCGGGGTGGAAGTGTTCATGATTTCCTTTCGTGATGGGATACATATCGTGCACCGGTATGACCGCCACATATCCAGGGCTTTGGATGCTATCTTTCTGAGATTCAAATATTCTTCTTGTTTTTCAGTTAAAGTAGATACTTATGACGGCCTACATTTTCGTAATTAGTGGTTCTCTAGACGCAAACTAACGTTTCAAACCGCCCTACCAGGAAAGCCTGAACATTCCCGTTTAACAAAAGAGTCTGTAACCGCAATTTTGACTATCCTTTCAAGCGTTGATATGGGTCAACTTTGCTGAAATGCTCTTTTGCCCATTTCCATGTCATCTTTTATGTGGCAGCCCCACTCCCAGCATGGTAGCTGAAGTACACTGGATTCAGAAAAAAAAGCTCGGCTGTCCTGACTTTTCAGTAACGATACCAAAGCGACAGCTTTAAAGGTCCCGTTCACAGGAAAACCCGGTGTAGGCTTTGCCAGCGTATGAGTTGTGAGCGAAAATAGCAGGCAAGGCTCTGGCCGTCGGTCCCCAGAGAGCAACCTAGGAGGCGGGTGGGTCATCTAGGTCCCGCGACCTTGCGGCGTAATCACAACGGCCGTATACCGGAGAGTGAGCAAAGTGCTCACCGTGACAAGTGGTAGTTAAATTAAGGGCTGGTCACTCGGGAAGAGCAGCCTGTGCGACAGAAGGCCCGCCGCTGGTAGTACCTGCCATCGCAGGGCAGTGGCGCATCGCTTGACCGCTGCACCAGGAGGGGTATGAGGACTCCCACGATCTATGAATGTGACGCACATGATGACCTTCTTCATATATGGGAATTAACCCATTACTTTATCCCGTCACATCTTTAAGGCGGAGCTTCAATGTCCAGTCAAATTTTTAAAACACTTGAATTCGTGCGTTTTAAAGGAAGTCTGTTTCTTTCATGTTCCTGAGGAACGGGCTAATCTGTGCATGGACCAGGCCGCAAACTCAGTGGAAAGGAGTCTGTACAATGAGTCACCAAGCAATTAAAATTTTCTCAGATGTCGCTGAAGAGCAGGCGATCTAATGGGCGAACACAGTGGGAAAACACTCGCGGTTGCTTCTATTTAATATGTTGCCTCCAGGATACAAGGCACGCGTCAAGAGACCAACTTATGGTCTTCGAAATGGTACCTCAAGAGGCAGGAAGGGAAGCAGCTTCTTTTGTAGCAATACCTACATTACGCTAGCATTTCGAGCCTTCAGCGTAGCGGCGCCGTGGCCACCGTGGCGTTGGTCACGTGATCGGTCACATGGGTTGATCACGTGGTGCGGCTGTTGGTCACGTGATGAGGAGCAGCTGCTGCTGCCGGTGGCGCGGAGCGCAACCGCTGTGTGCATGCGCCGTGTCAAGTGGCACGAAGATGAAGAGGGAACGCCAAGCGAAACGGAGCGCCGAAAGACTGACATTGCAATTAGACTGAACGAGTTCCACTAGTCCAGCTGTAGCTATCTCGTCCCTCCCAGTTTAATCAGAGATAAACCACAGGCTTTTTTTTTATTTTCAATGTTCCTTGCCGCGCTACAAGATATACATAAACATTGTCGAGTCAGAACCAGAAGATATTAGTCATTAAATGCGCGCCGATAAGAGAACTCGCAGTGCAGTAAGAAAGAAACTTTGCCCTGTTTACAAGATACATACGTTCCGCTTAAGACATTTAAACTCCTTATCACGATTTTGTATCTACTGTAGAGAACAAAGAAATCTACTTGACATCAGCCAATGAAATTCTAGATGGTGTTCATTTTGCATAAACAAAATTGAGCAGTAATTTTAGGGATGTTCGAAGCTACGAGAAGATGTATTGCTTAATTCATCAAATTTATTTAAAATTTTGGTATATTGTTCACGTTTAAACCGAGTTAAATTGAGGAGGAGGAGGAGTTTTCTCAAATTATGTGCCTCGTCGACAGTTACATAAGATGACGCAAAAAGTTTTCCTGCGACCATAATTGGGATTTTTTTCGTGACCCAGAAAACGTGCTGTGAATTGAGATAGCACACTTCTTTTTCAGGTAATATGCATTGAATATTTAGCATGATGTCGACGCACCGCAGTGGACAGAAATGGACACAATTTTTCTCGTTTTTCATTTTTACCGATTTCCATGCTAGCATACTTAGCACGTCACTATTCCAGGTCGCCTTCAAATGAAAAGAACATCTTTCATGGGCTATCGTTGAAAAAGTGTTTAGCTTGCCTTTGCTAACCTGGTTAAATAATAATGGTCCTCATAAGCGTCCTTTTAACATCGAAAAACAGGCCTAGGACGAGTTACGCCAACATAAAAGGGTTAATCCACAACGATGTTCTCTCTTCTCTGCCATTCGAGGCATTTTGCATGTGGAGAAGCTTTTTGTTTAGTCACTCTCAGCGTTTTGCTACCGGAGATTGAGATAACGAAACCATAAAATAGGTGTTTGTAGAAAAAATCTTCTTTCACGATCAGTTCACAAGAAACCTATGGTATTTTGCGCGCAGGATAACTTCTTGTAAATTGAAATCATGACCTCTTGCATGCTCGTCAGGTTATCAATGTGAATTAGTTTTTTTCGCACGCTCGATCTTCATATTCTATTACGCCTGCCACTGGTCCCCTCCCAGTGCACTTTGGCTCGGTTATCCTGGCCTGAGAGTTCTCTATTCAACGTTTGTAGATCAGGCTGGTGCTCAGGCGCGTTATATCTGCCGATGTATGGAAAAGAATAAACATATCTACTCTTCTTGATTCAAAGGCCTAACCTGGAGACTGTAGAATGCCTGAAGTACTCAAACATTTTGCAGCAGGAATGATCTGAACAACTTGCTCAGTAGATCAGAGGAAAACAAACTTACGTCACTTGAGTTAAATATGAATGTGGACGTGTACCCGTTTAAGAGACCTCCTCCAGCCCGCACCTTTTATAAGGATGTACACGTTGTGCAAGGGGCATGGCAATGCTCTGCACGCTTTTTAATACATTGTTATTAATTATCCTCTCTTTTTCGTTTCTATATAAGTAAAATATGAAATTAGATTGAAGTGAGTTTGCATTTGTTGTTTTCTAGGCTGCTCTTTCTTTTTCTACCCCCATCTAATTAACCCGCTACATGAGCAACACAACAGCCCTCATCTTGTCTAACATTTCACGGTAAACCGTTATGAACTGGTCACCGCAGGATGCGTTTTCATTTTCGACACACAAATCAGGTGAGCCTACCCAAATGAACTTCACTGAAAAATTGCTTCACTCATTTCAGTAACACTGGCTGACCTTGAACTAACCTTATTCTTTCATGTGCCGTGATCACTGTGTAATATTTTGCCAAGTACTTATTGAATGTCCCAGCGATTGCAGATAGTTTTTTCTCGTGTATTCGCTAACTTAGTAGAAGAACAAATTCAACAAATTTTTCTGGGAAGCTCACGATTCGCCATTAAGAGCAGCAACTATAGAGTACGGCCTGAATGTGTTTTGCTGCACAAAATATATCCATCTGCTAGTGAACAATATATAGAGGTTGACAAAATTTGTTAAGTAGTCCTTACTTATCCTACAAAGTGTCCCCAAAAAGCTGAAGCCTTGCATACTATTTCATTAAACGATAACAATATTTTTTGATGCGGGGCAGGGCAGAGTGGCAGGATCAGCTAAGAATTCATGAGGCATTTCATCAGGCTTTTTCTTCAACCGAATAGCCTCAATGTGACCCATGTGTCCTTTCCACTTTACTTTCTATATTTTATTATACAAGTAGCATTTTTTCCAGTGCTATTGAGTAGTGCTGTTTTTTCAGTAGGTAACGCGCCTCAAAGTGGATTTATGTTTCTTTAAAGTATCGTAAGGTCACATGGTCGACTTCAAGAATAATCTGGGTGAAACATTCCACTCAGCTCCTGTTAGATGTTATTTTGTAGTCGAATTTGAAGACCTGTTCAACATACCGCGTATCGAGTAGGATATCTGTTTGCAGTTCCTCGCCAGATACTTTCTTTTCCTTGCAGGCTTTGGTAAAAACAAGTTTAGGTCTCGGATGTACCCAAGAAATACGGCAATGCTTTGATAAAAATACTCCAGTGAAGACTTTGTCATTCGCACATCTGGTAGCTGGAAAATGCATTCCACTCTTCCGTTGAACTCATAGTTCGGGCGTTGATATATTCCAGTGTGAATTCACTGCTCTACAGCCTTTGAATGTGGCAACAGCCATTACCCCCAAGCTTGCTCTAAGAAAATAAAAACCGGGATTTTTCAATAAGTGATTGCCCTAGCCACGTGCGAAGCACTATGCCGACTTCGGACTGCTGTTGCCTTCTGTACACTTTTTTTTCACGTAGAGAAAAAGCATGCGCCTTGCGAACCGCAAAATGTCAATGAGATAACGAAAGAGCATTTTTAGCAACTTTCCCTGTGAGCGCTCTCTAGGAAAGAAGCAACTGCCTCTTCGCTGCGCACAATACACCAACTGCTTATTTTAACAAGGATGGACATTCAAAGGAGAAAAACTTCTTGTAGCCGGTCACCTCACAATTTCGCTTAAGGAAATTACTAATTTTTGGCAAAATTGAGCAACTGAAAGCGACTGAAAGGTTGACGGTAGTACGATCGCATCAGAAATATCGAAATAATTTTAAGGGCCAAACTCATTGCTAGAAGTTCAGCAGCAGCATATTGGCGCATAATCTGGGACCCGGAGAGATTAATTCCTACCTAGTGCAACTGGGAATGAATGCCTGCTGCCGCTTTTTCGTTATGTTGAGAGGTATTTGTGAAAATGGCTGCGTGGCTCGGATAATGGAACCGGTATACCCCCAGGAGACCGTTGTTAGATTGGCAGTCAAGATCTTCGCAACATATTACAGCGTGTGGTGAAGGCAATCTACAAGAAGTATGCTTCCCCATTCAAACGGAACTCGCTGCTAAGCTTGGTAGGACTCATTGGCGCTGTATTGTTTTCGTGGTAACCATATTAGCGTGAAATAAGACGGCTAAAAAATGTTATTAGGGAATTGAAGCTCTAAATGACCGCTCCTCTCGTTATCTTAAAGAATTGCTAATAAGCCTACGGCACTAAGTCTTCCTGCGGCAAGTGTGACGTGTCTCCACGAAGGGTTTCTCCCCCTAGCTTTGCCGATAGCTCTTCAGCTTCGTAAAAGTGTTTGTGAAGGCTGGATAGGGTATTTGCCACATCAGAAATAATCACATCGCATTGGCAACTCAGACGGTTTTTAAGCTAGATATGCTGCTTAGGAAAAGTCGATATGATCATTCTAACAAGACGTCGAAGAAAAATTGCAAAACAATACTGAAACAATAAAAAATACTGTTGCCATTTTCAAAACTAACAAGGCGAATAATTTTGGCATCCAACCTCCAATTCGTTTTTCTTTGACGAAAATCATTGGCCCGGAGAAAGTCTACAAAGTACCGCTGGGAGTAGCTGGAAAGGAGCAGCAACTTGTCATGCTCAACACGTGAATCATTGCCTGAATGTTTCACAAATGCAGTAAAATATCAGCAAAAATTTCTACTCATTCCTTCTGAACAAAAAGAGTGACAATTTCATTATCATAAACGAAAAGTTAATTTTCTTCATTGACGATTCACTCCAGGTCCTCAACACAGAGTGTCTGCATGCATCCTACTACAACTTTTTCTCTGCACCACTAGGCTCCTTTATCAATAGAAAACAACTAATATAAATATAAAAGAAGACTATACTCTATTTAATTGGGATTATCCCAGGTAGGTGTTCCACCTTGTGGTTTCAGCGTGAGCGTGCACACCTGGCTGCAATACTCCGCCGTTTAGATCCTCGGCTCCTTACTGAAGCCAAGATTATGGGTCCTTGGAGTAAGCCTTCATCGCAGAGTACAGCTTTGAAGGCACTTTTAAAGGTCTTGAAGGACTCAGGACTGATTTCAAGGTTGTGAACTATCAGTGTGTACCCTGTGTACCCTGCAAGTAATGGCCAACGGACATGTGGAAAAGTGATCATCTCTCTTTTTTCTCTCCCCTTTCTATCTCTCCCTCCGTTCCCCATCCCACGTGTAGGGTAGCTTACCGGGTGCTACCTAGTTAACCTCCCTGCCTTTACGTTGTCTTTCTCTCTCCCTCTCTCTTCGCAGCTATGTTTGGAACTGATCAGCGATGAGGATGTGTTCCGGATTTGAGAAGGTTAGTGTCCCGGACTACGTGCACGAGTTGGTTACTTTATCGCGCCCCCGTGGTGCAGTGACGCCAAGACATTTGATGCGTTTAGGCTGGGAGCCCTCGCGTTATGAGCTAACTGTAAAAGCAGAGTTACCGTAGGGATCGAGCTCGCCCCTTTGGGGAACTCCACCGCGGAAAAAGGAGCACCCAGGGATAACTCTGAGCATAAATATAGACATACCCTATTGTAACTACGCTTAGCGCATATCGTTGGCTGCACTGTCATGTAGATAGGCGTTTATTTCAGACTAAAACAAACCGTTCATGTTTGCTAATTGCATTAAGGCATTGCAGTTCTAACAGCAGCGCAGAGAGAGATTTGCCAACTCAGGAAATTCATGTGGTTACTGTAGCACATGGTTGCCCAAAGATGACACAGAGCGGCTCTTCATTGTGTGATGCTTCGAGGCAAGAGCAGCAATGATACCATGCGAAGGGAGAACACTAAGCCAGTGTCATCTTATGGCGCAATCTACCAGCTGCCAAAAGAGGTACATGGAAAATAGTATTCCACAGCATGGAACCTGTGTAAAACACTGTGGTAAGAAAAACACGCATGTAATCTGTGCGTAATACTATGATGAGATGTACGGCGAGCGCCTGATCCAGCGGACAGTCGCGCTAACAAGAAGGACAGACTTTAGATGTGTTCGCACTGCGTACGGCTTGCAGACATTCATTGACTAGAAGCGAAGGGCCCTCAGTGTCTGTCACTAAAGGATTCAGGTGCACAAAAGAGTCATGGTGCCTACCTCGCTAGACTCCAGGGAACATCGCTTAGTGTCCGCTGAAAAAAGGATTTAAGAAGATAGGACGATTTGGTAACCTCTTAAGCAATTTCTGTACCTCAGTAAAGGACACAGAAATTGCCTATGAATTTCCATGCACAATCTGCACCCAACTGAGTTCATTCCAGTGAAGGATTGCCTCAGAGTTATGAAGTATTCTTTGCCACCCAAACTAGTAAAAAAAGATTCTGTTGTTCGGATATCATATTAAACACTATTTTATATTATCCCACGCTGCTCCTCATTCCGAAAGTGCATTGGAAAAGGCGACTTCGATTACGTTTTTCCGCGCACCAGTAATAAGGTATAGCTGCAATTCATAAAGCCTACCTCCTAGTAGTAGACCGACTTTATTCATCGCAAAGTGTGAGGAAGGGAAGCACATGATATTGGGGAAAAAAGTTCATGGCAGGCCCTCTTCCATAACAGAGATCAGTGAGGTGACTACACCGCACAGCCTTTCTACGACCTTTTAGGTCCTCCCTATCGCAGGGAGTTCTCCTTACGGGTATCTTCAAGATAATGGACTCTCTCATGCTCTAGCATGGAGAATAGCAAATGTTTCGGGAGCCTGTGCTCGTGGCATTGAAAAAGAATGTTATTGACAGTGGGTCTGGATGGGATGTGGGCGAATTTCGAATAAATCTACGGATTTATAGATGCCCTGGTACCTGCCTCCAGACGACTCGTCACCTTTTATTGAGCGAAGAGTGAGGGGGATGGACTAAGTCTATGAAGGGCTCCGCGTGGAAAAGGCATTAAGAATTCCATCCAAAATCAGACGAATTGAACTGCTCTCTGTTCTAGCTACTCCAGCAGTGAGAGAAACAAAAAAGCCAATCAGAGAATGAGTCAGTGGCGCGGTAGGAAATTCGGATCTCCGGCCGGCTAGAGAACTGATGGTCTTGAACCACAAAATCAGTTCCCACTACAGAAGCCTAGCCCGTAAGTAGCCTTCATCCGTTACAAACCGGCGCTCTTATTCGCCCCGTGTGTCAGTTTGGTGTGACCTCAAAAGATACATTACGCGCAGTATATTTGTGATTTTTGTATGTCGCAGAGGAAAGTAACCTTATTAAAGCCAAACATACACACAGGGCTCCCTCAATATATAAGTACATCAAAAATCAGAGAACGGCAATGTACGGCCACCATTGCCACTCAACTTTATATGCCTGGTCATTCTACGTGTCTTTGTACAATGCTACGCCCACAACACACAAGCATGGTGACGACGACTGCCACTCTCTAACATTAAGCAAACGTCTGTTGACACTCAGAAAGCTTTTGTATGCATGTTTTCTTTGCAGCGGGAAATTTTGGACAAACACGTTGAGCAAATCTAAGTAGAGAGGAACACTATTTCTATTTGTTTTACATAAATTTTACGACAAGAAGTTAGAATTGTCTTTAATATATATTGGAAGCTGTACACGAAAATACTTTATTGAGGGAGATGGTTCCATGTGATTAAGCCGTGCAATCGTTTTGCGCTAGCCCCAGAATTTCAGCAAGCTACCACCACTACTTCGTCGAGTAACATCATCTGGTCGACATCGGGTGGCACAAGAAAGATAAAATCAAATTAACGGATAAAATATATAATTGGTACAAGCCTATTGAATTTTGCTCCTCACGCTCCTACTTCGCAAATTATGCTGCGTTTCGCCAAGCTTCCGTATGGGGGTTCTAATAGAGTGGCGTCTCGTTTGAGCTGCACACTCCGCTGTTAAACAGCAAAAGTAGCACGTTGTTTGTGTGGGCTCCGTTGTGACTAACTCATATCGATACTGCACGTGCTACGTAACGCGGCAAAGGTCAGCATTTAATTTGAGTGTTCACCGAGCAGAACCATCACTGGAAATCATCTTATTAAAAGGACTTCTGAATTTTTTCATTTAAATTCCTACAGTTATACACTTGCTCCAATATCGCCTGGCACTGTTTTGCACACGCTTCAAGAATGTTCAGGACTAGGCATTTTGTGCCTTCTTAGAAATGTTGCTTGAGCCGAAGCCGAATTTTCTTTTTTTCTTGGCCTGCGCCTTCTGAGAAAGCTCCATTCCAAAGCATTTGCTTTGGTCTTGTACGCCGTATAGTTTCTGAATACGCATTATATTTTTTTAGCGCATCAGTATGGTACGGGATGCTGAAATCGAACAAGATCTCCACTATACATTACTTCGAAGCTCCTGTCTCACATACTTCCAAATGTCAAGTGTTTTGACAAATAACGTGAGGGTAAGGTCTTTGCCGAAGATGCTTTGCTGTAGACCCGACAATGTAAAGGGGAATATATCAAAGAGTGAACTTTCAGTTCAGTTTAAAGAGGGTGAATGCATTTTCTAACATATGTGCAAATTCCAGCGCCTTCAATAAGGTGTCGTTTGTCGCACATCTACGGCTCTGAAAAGGCACATTTGAGAGTTGAATTTCTGTTCATCAATGTCTTGATTGAAAACGAAATATTTGGAGAGCAACTGCTAACCGGCACTATAGTCTATCTGAAAGACGCTCGAAGGCTTTAGACTTTCACCTCCAAGCGCGTCCTAAAACGCGCGGAGGGGCACATTTCAATGAAGAAATTCAATTTTTCACCGCACATGAGGTCTTACATGCTGCTCGTTGGGAAACAAAATCCAATCTTAAGAGCTCTGAGTGTCCCTGTCACTGATACGCCCAACAACTAGCAATACTCAAAGGGCTGCTTTCAGGGTGTTTTGGATGAGCTTGATGTCTAATGCAATACCATGCATTGGAAGCCTACACTCTGGCGTCCAAACCGCTTGGAACGTAGGGTCATACGTTAAAAACCCAATTTGCGGATTGAGCTAATCATGAATTCTAAGTGACCCAAGTCTGCACTAGAGCAGAAGGTGGTATGAACACCGCATTAGTATAGTTCAGCATAGTGCAGAATAATATCCTGGCCCTGATATACAGGTTGTGTTTTTGCATCGCTATGCTGCAATTATTTCGAACTTACTTTTTTTGCTGTTCAGAAAAGCACGCTGTCATCAAAACTTCCGATTGAACGGAAGCCCGCTCTAGTTGTTCGCACCTTTAAGAAAAACGACTGCTCTTATGTACAAAGTTACCGTCATATTTCTCGTGTCCGTGCTGCAAAAATGTTGCAACACATTATTGCAAAACATATATTTTTTTTTCAAGAACACTCTGTATTAAGCGATTTTCATGTTGGATTTAGGGAGCGCGTTGCGACAGTTATATAATTAGTTACAATGGCACATGTTTTTGCTAAAACAGTAAATACCAATATTCAGATTCACCCCTTTGTTATGGACCTCAGCTAAGCATTTGAAAAAGTTTATAGCGAAAAACTTTTTAAAAACCGGAAGAAATTATCCTCCCGATATATTGGTATTTGGATTGCAGATAATCTTAACAATGGAGTGCAGTTTTCTTTACTAAATGCATGCAGCTCTAGTTGACCCCCACTCACCTTTTCTGTGCCCCAAAGAAGAGTCTTAGGGCTTTTTTTCGTCTTTTTATTAATGATATTGCTAATGTGCTTACGACAGTAACACATAGACGCTTGTTAGCTGATGATTGTGTGGTGTGTCGTCAAACTGCGTGTACTGCGGATCAAAGTTAACTTGATCGGAGTCTAGAAAATGCGCTTGAGTTGTGCAGTGAGTTTGCTATGTTAGTTGAAACTGAGAAAACAGGTTCCCTCCAAAGAAGGCATAAAAAAATCTAATGAACAGCGTGCATACTCTTTCATCTGCACTAAGGCATGCTATAGCTAAGAATAGCTAGGGGTAACAATAACTAGCAGTTTAAATAGCTACATATAACTATTTGTAACGATAACAAACAATATTTCGAGTAATTTGCACATAGAGAACATGTTCGTCTGTGCTTAGAAAGCTATGTTTCCTGAGGCATGATCTTAGAAATTACACTTCAAACGTAAAACTGTTCACACCTAACGCATACATCAGGCCAAAGCTCGAAAATGCTTCGGACTTATGGGATCCATTCCCTAAACTTCACATTACAAAATAGAGCGGATTCCAAGAAAAGCTGTTCGGATTATTTATTCCAGTTATAAAACCCGCGAATCCCTCACTCAGCATATAGCGGTTATATGTGTTGAACCACTTGAAAAGCTAAGACGAAAACACCGTTTCGACTTTCTGTATTCTCTGATTAACCAGAACTTCGCTTTGGATCCTGCTGAGTAATTATCCCTTTTATTTACCCGACATACTTGGCATGATCCCATCCACACACCGTATTTTGGAGAAAACTGACTGTTTAAATTACTT
This sequence comes from Amblyomma americanum, assembly GCA_030143305.2. Taxonomy (NCBI): domain Eukaryota; kingdom Metazoa; phylum Arthropoda; class Arachnida; order Ixodida; family Ixodidae; genus Amblyomma; species Amblyomma americanum. Next base: position 30,419 of record JARKHS020013398.1, on the reverse strand, counting down.
TTTTGTGTGACAATATCCTATTAGAACCATGTTATTGCGCTTTCTCAGTTTAATCACACTTGTCAGATTTTTCATATGCATATTTGGATTGCTTTGTTCGATATGTTATCGAAATACTTTCATCGATACATGCCTGCAATGATTGGACCCTAGGAAGAGTTGGCAGTATGTACTTAAGAAATAATGAAATAAACGTAAAAAATATTTCTACGAACGATTACATTCAGTTCGTAGTGTATGCTTACTGAGTTGGCTCGAGTTCTTCATGCTCACGTGGGACATTTGTTGGCATTTATTTTTAAAGCAGAAAGCGAATACACGCCACAAACACTGTATAAGTAAATGTATATATATATGTAAATGCATCGTATACCATCCTACTTTCCCCTAGGGACATTTAGCAAGTATTAGTTCAACATACCATATATATAACTGGTGATGTGAGTTAACAAAGAAATTGAAAGGAGAGATATTATTACTTCTTTGAGTGAAGCAATACACAGCGAATCCCGGAGTAATGAGGCTGTTGTCGATGTATGGACGCGAAATGGACATTTCTCCGGCGAAAGTTTAAAATTTTAGCCATGATAAGCGCTATTGCGAGCACCATTTATGGTTGGTGCATGATTACGGGTGGAGAAAGCGATGCTAAAAGAAACAAAACAAGAGATTAAGAAGTAAATTAAAACTGTTCTTTACTGTCTGGGACATGAAGACAAAATAGGAAACATAAAATGAATTAATTGACAAAAGTAAGGCTAGAAAGCGCATAACGCACAGACAAGGTGACATAAGCGCTTAAAAATCAGGGTTGCCAAGACTGGTAGACATGCGTAATCTTAAAGCACTGCATATGATCTGCCTTACCTGAAAGCCTGGGCCCGGCTTGGCTCGTGAGCAGTGCCGGGCCGGGTACTGGAATGTTTGCCGGGTCTGGGCCGGGCTCTGTTTTTGGGTGGCGGGCCCGGGTCAGGCGCAAGCCTTCTAAGCTGACCGTCCTGAGAAGAGATCAAGCTTGTGCCTCGCTTCAGTTCCAATGCTCGTCAGGTGATCAATGTGAATAAAAATATTTAGTTGTCGTGCGCTACTGCTTCGCATCCTTGTACTCCTGCCACTGGGCAGGAGAACAAGTGCACTTTGATTGTGTGATACCGATCTGATATTTCTCTGTTCGCGCTTTACAGATCAGGCTGATACTGCGGAACCTTACATCTGCCGATGTGTAGGAAAGAATAGAGGCTCCTGTTTGTAACAGCCTACAGGCTACTCCTCCCCTTTTCTTGAGCGAAGAGTGAAGCCGAAGGCCTTAAAGCCTACAAAGTGCACCGTATGCAAGCAGCGGTCATAATTATATCAAAATTACCGCGACAAAGTTCTGGCCAATTAATGAGGTATGAGTTCTAGCTTCCTTCAGGAGTTATGAGAAACAAAAGCCGACCAGCATGGTAGAGAAATCGGTGACCAGGCGGTGGGCGATTCGTATCTCTGGTCGGCCAGAGAGCGAGTGGCCTTGTACCGTGAAATTACTTCTCACTACAGAAGCCTAGCCCGTAAGTAGCCTTCATTCGTTACAAACGAGCGCTTTTATTCGCCCCGTGTGTCAGTTTGGTGGGACCTCACTAGAAACATCACGCGCAGTAAATTTGTGATTTTTGTAACCCGAATAGGAAAAGTACCTTTTTAAAGCCACATATACCCAGGGGTCTCTCAATATAGATGTACATCAAAAATCACAGAACAGCAGTGTACGGCCACCATCGCCACTCAACCTTATAGGCCTGGTCATTCTACGTGTCGTAGCGCCATGCTACGCCCACAACACACAAGCATGCTGATCACGACTGCCGCTCTCTAACATTAAGCAAACTATTGGTGGCACTCAGAAAGGTTTTTTGTGCGTGTTCTTTATTTACTCTGGCAAAGTTTGGACAATCGTATTGTGCATAATCAAGCAGAGCGGAATATCGTTTCTATCTGTTCTATATTTTTTTTTTTTTCACAAGAAGCTATAGTACTGCTTTTAATAGGTATCGAACGCCGTACGCCTGAATATTTTGGAAAGAGAAGTGGTGGCGCCTGATTAAGCCTTGCAATCATTATGCTTTCAGGCCAAATCTTCAGCAAGCTCTAACCATTTGTTCGTCGAGTAGCATTGTTTGCACCACATTGTGTGTCAGAATAAAGCCAGAAACAAATCAACAGCTAAAACCTATAATTAGTGCAAGCCTTTGAAGTTCTGTATCGCGCGTTCCTACTTCGCAATTTTTGCATTGTTTTTCCGACCCTCCGTATGGGGGCGTTCTCAAAGTGGAGACTCTCCTGTGCTACAGAATCCGCTGTTACACAGAAAGGTTGCCACGTCGTTTGTATTTGTGCTGTTGTGGGCAACTCTTCTCGATACTGCACGTGCTACGTGTTTTCGGTTTAATTGCGGCAAAAGTAAAAATTTAGGTTCACTGATTCCCGATCGAAACCATGATTACGAATTATCTTAACAAAATGGCTTCTGAGTTTTTGTTAAAAATGTGGTACGTTTGTGCTCTTTGTGCAATGTCGCCTGAAACAATTTTGCGAACGTGTGAAGATTGTTCAAGAGTAGGCATCTTATGCCTTCTTGGAAGTGTTGTGTGAGCCGAAGCTTAATTTTTTTCTCTTAGCCTGCGCATTCCAAGAAGAGTGCAGTCCAACGCATTTGCTTTTGTCTTGTACAGCGCATATTTTCTGAACACGCATTTTTATTTTTTCTAGCGCATCAGAGTGGTACGAAATGCTGACGTCGCACATCCTCTGCACTATACAATCCTTCCAAGCTCTTGTTCTCACATACTTTCATATGTCAAGTGTTTTGACAAATGCCGTAAAGGTAATGTCTTTGCAGAAGATGTTTTGGTGGGGACCCGAGAATGTAACGGGGCATATATCAATGACTGAACAATCAGCTCAGTCTAAGGAGGGTAAATGCATTGTCTAACTGACATATGTTCAAATTCCAGCGCTTTTAGCACGGTGTCGCTTGTCGCACAGCTATGTCGTTGCTAAGGCTCATTTGAGCGTTAAATATCTGTTCATCAATTTCACGATAAAAAAGAAATTGTTTGGAGAGCTACTGATAACTGGCAGTTTAGTCGCTGTGAAAGGCGCTCAATGCCTTTAGACTTTCATCTCCTAGCGCCAAGTAATACGTGTCCAGGAGCGCGTTTCTGAGAAGAGATTTAATTTGTCACCCAGCAGGAAACCTGACATGTTGCTCGTTGAGAAGTAAAATCCACTCTTAAGAGCTCTGAGCGTCCTTCTAACTGACAAGCTCACCAACTTGCAAGGCACAAAGGGCTGCTTTCAGGGTGCTTTGCGTGAGCTTGATGTTTAATGCAATGTCATTCTTTGACAGCCTACACTCTGTGACCAGAACCGCTTGGCATGCAAGGGTCAATCGCTGAAAACACAATTCGCCGGTTCAGCTTGCCATGAATTCTAAATGACGCGAGCCTGAACAAGAGCAGGAGGATCGTATGAACGCCGCATCAGTATAGATCATGAGAGTGCCGATTAGTCTCATGGCCCTAATAATTGACCGAGTGTGTTTTTTGTAGCGCTATGCCGCAATCCTTTCTAAGCTACGTTTTCTGCTGTTCCGAAAACAACTGCTCTCAACAAAACTTCGGATTGAACGGAAGCCCGCTCTAGTTCACATTTTTAAAAAAGACCACTGCTCTTTGCACAAAATTACCATCAGACTTCTCTTGCGCATGCTGTAAGATATTGGAACATACTCTTCCAAACCATATTAATAAATTTCTTCAAGTACACTCTCTATAAAGCGATTTTGAGCGTTGAGTTAGTAAAGGCTTTTCGAATGCGAGAAAATTGGTTTAATACATATCTTTGCTAAAACAGTAGATATCGAAGGTCAGATTTACGCCTTATTTATGGGCTTCAGCAAACCCTTCAAAAAGTTAATAACGAAAAACTCCTTGAAAACAGAAAAAAATTATCCCTACAGATATTTTGATATTATGGATTGCAGGACATCTGATCAATAGAGTGCAGTTTGTTTCACTCGATGAGCGCAGCCCGATACAGTTATTTCCGAGTCACCTCTGGTTTGCGCCAAGTAGGTGTCTTAGGGGCTTTGTTTCTTTTGGCTCTTTATCAATGATATTGGTCATGTGGTTACCTTAGGAGCACATATACGCTTGATAGCTGATGATTGTCTGGTGTTTTGTCAGATTTTTTGTACTGGCGGTCAAAACTTACTTGTGAGTGTAAAAAATGTGCTTGCATGGGTGAGTGAGTTTGCTGTATTTGTTACCGTTGAGGAAACAGTTTCACTGCAAATAAGACATAAAATGATTACAATAAACTGTGTGTATACTCTTGCGTCCCTACTACGGCATGTTAATAGCTACAAATCACTAGGTGCAAGATTGTTAGTTATCACAATCTTTCCTGCAGTTCACACATAGACAATATATGTTCGTCCTTGATTATCAAGTTGTGTTTCCTGAGGCATGAACATAGAAATTCTACTTAAACGTAAAACTGTTGACATATATAACGCATACATCAGGCCAAAGCTCGGATATGTTTCGGAAGTGTGGGATCCATTCACTAAACTTACCATTAATAAAATATAGAGAGTTCTGAGAAGAGCGGTTCGGTTTATTTATTCCATTCCCCCCCCCCCCCCCCCCCCCTCAGATTATAGCTGCAAAATACACTGAATCACTTGAAACGCCAACCAAAGAACACCATCTCGACTTTCTTTAGAAGCTCGCTTTCGATCCTTCTTAGTACTTATCCCCATATCCACCCGACATACTCGGCCTCATCACATTCACACACTAACACCGTGTTTTGGGGAAACTGGCTTTTTTAAATGTATTTTTTTTTCGCGCGACAATAACCGATTAGAATCATGTTATGACACTGTCTCTGTTTAGTCACACTTGCCACATTATTCTTATGCTTGATATTGTTCTGTATGTAACTGAAGTTCTTTTATCGCCAGATGGCTTTAATGCTTGGGCCCAGGAAGGGTCGGCAGCAGGTACTAAATAAATAATTAAATAAAAGCAAAAATATTCCTACGATCGAATACACTGCGTTCAAGCTCTGCTTGCTGCGTTGGTTCGCGTTCTCCATGCTTATGTGGGACATTTTTTTGGCATTTTTTTCAAAGAAGCAAGCTAATGCACGTGACGGACACTGGATAAGTGAATTTACTTGGATCGTATACCATGGAACTGTCTCGTAGGGGCATTTAGTAAGTTTTAGTTAAACATACTATATATTGAACTGGTGATGCGATTTAACAAAGGTATTGAAAAGACAGAAAATATTACTTCATTCAGAGAAACAATACTTAGCAAATCATGGAGTAATAATCTTTTTTGTCGATATATGGGCGCGAAATGCACGTTTCTCCGGCGAAGGATTGAAATGTTAGCCGTGATAAGCGCTGCTGAAAGCTCTATTTATGGTTGGTTCATAATTAGGGGTGGAGAAAGCGGTGGTAAAAGAAAAAAGCATTAGATTAGAAACTAAATTAGTCCCATTCTTTACGGCGCAGACAGAACTAGAGGAAATGAGGAAAAGGTCGCCACCGTCTAGAAGGCGTTGAATAAACGAGTCTTAGCTGTTTAGTTTACTACAATTCACGTGAATGAGATTAAAGGGAGGTACACAAACGGAAATACGAATTTGGCCGCCCGGCGTTCTCGGAACTATCCTAGTATGTCTAATATCTTTGAATTATTTCCCAGATCTTCTTCGGCCAGTTTGTAAGATGTCGATGGCTTCGGATCATCCATGTCCTTCTTCGAACACACTGTGTAGTCAACGTGAACAAGGAAGGGATGAGAGAGCACAACGAATTTAAATGGCCGCCATCTTGATTTCTAGAAACCGAAACTACGCCGCCATTTCGTGTCCTGACGTCATACTCACGTAGTTTCACCTCTATCCACCATATTGGAACGCGACGTCATCAATGGCACGCAGCGGGTGGTTGTTTCTACAATGCTATTGTACATGGCGCCACAAGTCTCCATGCCAGATGTGTTTTCTAGTGTCTGTCATAGATGGCGCTGTGATCTCAGGGTGGTAGCAGACCCCACGATGTCTCGAAACGTGATGAGTAAGAGCAAACGCTCTTAAAATAAAATAAATTCATTGAAAAAACACAGCATGAAAGCGCATAGCGCTCAGGCAAGGCGACAGATGAACTTCAATATCAGGGTTGCGAAGCCTGGTGGACATGGGAATCTTAATGCACTGCACAGGGTTCAGGCTTACCGGAAAGCTCGGACTTGACTTGGCCCGAGGGCAGTGCCGGGCCGGATACAGGAATTCTCGCTGCTTCTGAGCCGGGCTATGGCTTTTGGGTGGCGGGCCTGTGCCGGGCTCTGGCCTTGTAAGCAGACGGGCCTGGGCCGAGATCAAGCCTGTGCAGTAAGCGTGCAGCTTCACTGAATGCCCGCTCCTTAAGTTCTCATGCTCATTGGGTGCTAAATGTGAATTAAAATTAAATTTTCGCGAGCCACACCTTCGCATGCTTGTACAGCTGCCACAAGACCTTTCCAGTGCAGTTAGGCTGTGTGATACCGGGATGAGAGTTCTCTGTGCGCCCTTTACAGATCAGGCTGACACTCCGGCGCCTTGCATCTGCGGATGAATTTGAAATGAGCAAAGTAACGGCCTCGAGACTACGCCCTCCCTGTGATTCAACGAAGGGTGGGGGATAAAGCCTTTAAGCCTACAAAGAACTAGGTGCAAAAAGCATTCAGAATTCTATCCATTGTACTGCAACAAAATTTGGAGCCAATTAATCTGGTATGGGTTCCAGCTCCCTTCGAAAGTGAGGGAAACAAAAAAGCAAACCAATGTACAAGAGAATTCGGCGACCGGGCGGTGGGCGATTCGGATCTTCGATCACCTAGTGAAGGAATGGACTCGTCATAGAGTTTCTAAATACAACCTAGAGGGAAAGCTGGCGCCATCGACTATGCGAGTTTTCAAAGGAGCCAGGAAACAGCACTTCATCCGCCGTGGGATTGCCGGGAAAACAGCAAGACGCATTTGGCTTGGCCCTAAAACCTGACTACGACTGCAGAAATACAAAAATTTCGCAAATTAATATAGCAAATAAACGTTGTTTTGCAATTAGTATGTCCTTTATTAAAACATGGTAGCTGTATATGGCAATAAATGAGAAGAAAAGCAGTCAAGCACCGAATTTGCCTATGGCGGGAGTTGGCTTTCTCTTCATGCCGCCAAGCTTAGCCATCTGTGAAAAATGTTTTTTTCTTCGTATCTTAGAGCAAATATTCTTGCAAAGCAACCCATTATTTCATAAAATACCACATTTAGAAGCCTCTTTTTTTGCATTGTGAAAAACAGGAACCTTTGATTGCTGTAGTCTGCTATTGCGGAACTCGCCCTATTCCCGTGCATAGGATATGTTCTGGCCGCAAGAAACTTACCCGAGCCACCCCCCCCCCCCCTTTTCTATGAAAAGTTAGCGCGCACTTAGTACCGGCTCTCGGCATTTCCAGGCGCTACGCTTACAAATTTTGCTCATAAAATCATCAATTAGGAAGCGCAAACCTCCCCTACTGCAGGTAAGTGACGACCGTATTCATTCTGACAAGTGCAACATGCGGGTATTTGCGTGACTTAATTCATGATGTGGAAGGCGTTCCTACATGCAATGCGCGGCCACCGCCAGTGTTCGAAATAAATCAAACGCAATCCTCGTCGATTGCGGTTAACGTAAGCTGCGCTTGTCGGAGTAAATAATTTTGCGCTTTTAAAATATCCCCGAGGATCATAAGAGAATTGTACACAGTGGTCACAGCAGCAGACTCTTGCGTTCTCAGTTCACAAAAATTATTCGCTTCTTTCAAATTTCAATGCACAGGTAGCACAGGTTCCCGCAGAGCAACACCCAGTTTGCGGCATAAATGTCTTCCAGTGAGGGGGCAAATGGAATTTAGGCCTAACAAGCACCAAATACTGCACAGCTCACGTCGAGTCAAGCGCCTTCGGGTCTCAAATGAACTGCGTGAGTAGCTGCAGTACACAACAACAAAGCTCACAAAATCAACAGTGAAAACTACAGTATTGAAAGCGAAACCGAACCATATAATCCGTAGCACAGTCAACAAGCTACTAGGTATTAATCCAGTTTTCTGTCTCCCCAGCATGCCTCGGGCGTCCATGGTGGATGAAGTGAAAAGCCGCCAGCTTTCCCTCTAAGGTTTATTAAGGAACTCTATGGGTCTCGAGCTATGAATTTACTTTCCACTACAGAAGCGTAGCCCGAAAATAGCCTTCATTCGTTAGAACCCACCGCTCATATTCACACCGTGTGTGAGATTGGTATGACCCCATAAGAAGGATTACGCGCAGTAAATTTGTGCTTTTCTATCGCAAATAGGAAAACGACCTTCTTAAAGCCACACATACACAGGGCCCGCGCATTATATAAGTACATAAAAATCAGAGAACAGCAGTGTGCCGGCCATCACCGCCACTCAGCCTGCTAATTTCTGCTTATTCTGCTTATATTAGCCCCATGCTGCGCGTACAATACGCCAGCATTCTGACCGCGACTGCGGCTCTCTGACATTCTGCAAACGTATGGTGTAACTCAGCAAGCTTTTTTTTGCATGCTCCTCATTTACTGCGGGAAATTTAGGACAGACAGGTCGGGCACATTCAAGAAGAGAGGAATATTTTTTTTCTATCTGTCCTGTATAGATTTCACCTCAAGAAGCTAAAGTACTCTTTTAGTATGTATTGGAAGCTGTACGGAGAAATGTTTTGTTGAGGGAAATGGTTGCGCCTGATTAAGGCGTGCAATCATTCTACGCAGCCGCCAAAATTCAAGCAAGCTAAAATCATTGCTTCGTCGAGTAGTATCGTTGGCTCCACGTCGGGTCGCAGAAGAAAGCTAGAAACAAATGAACAGATAAAATCTGTCACTGGTACAAGATTTCGAAGTTTTACCGCGCACGCTCCTACTTCGCAATATCTACTTTGTTTCGCTGAGTATGGGGGCGTTCATAGACTGGCGTCTCTCCTGTGCTGCAGAATCCGCTGTTACACAGCAAAATTGCCGCATTTTTTGTATGGGTGCCGTTGTGGCCAACACTTTTCAATACAGCATGTGTTACGTGCTTTAGGTTTAAATGTGGAAAATGCCAACATTTAGGGTGAGTACTACCCAATCAGAATCATCCTTGGAAGTCATCTTATTAAAAGGGATCCTGATTTTTTATTAAGACTCTTATGGTTATACTCCTGCTACAATATCGCCTGAAAATGTTTCGAAAACATTTCAAGCTGGGTCAGGACTAGGCATTTTATGCCTTCTTAAAAGTGTTGTGTGAGCCGAAGCTAAATTTTCTTTTTTCTTAGCCTGCGCCTTCCGAGAAAGCTGTAATCCAAAGTGTTTGGTTTTGTCTTGTACGGCGCATATTTTCTGAACACGCATTGTATTTTTTTTTTTTATTCGAGAAGTGTGCCATGAGGCACACTTGACGTGTGTTGCACCACCGTGAAAGGTCGAGCGGTGTGTGCGGAACTGAACTGTGAATATAAATTGCAGATTTACCTGGGCTGAGGGAGGAGGCGGTGCAACGGCGATCAGGGATAGATGGTGAATGGTATGCGCAGAAACCTGAAAGGCGTGGGAGTGCATTATGCTCTTGCAGTAGGAACGCCCATGCCCTCAGCTTTCCGTCGCGAAGGCGGATGTTCACTTCAGAGGCCTTATTAGCGAAACCTCGACAGTTCCACTGCACCACCACCGATGATGATGCGCTATCCATGACGAGGCCGAAGAGCTTCCACGATGAGGGATGTCACCTGCTTCATCAGCGCTAATATCTTGTCCACTGTCGGGGTAGTCACGGCTAACAGGTGGTCGGCACCTGATTGTGGGCCAGTGCTTACCCTAGGTGATTCCTCTGATGATTGCTCCCGAGTTATGAGAATTCTTCGAGAGGATTGAGAACGACGCTGTTCCCGGCGCTGGGTGAGTTCGTCTAGTCGGCGGCGAGCCTCCGCGATTGCATTGTCTAAAGCTGTGTCTTCATCTGTAGTATCCACATGTGATGGATGCACTGGACGTTTGGGCGTACCATTTGATCCGGGAAGGTGAGCCGCTTGTGCATATGTACGCTGGCGAGGAGACGTATGGTGAGCAGCAGGCTCAGATAAAGGAAGTTCAGGGAAGTCGTTGTCGTCACATGCGAGAGCTGCAAAGCGATTACTTGTAGGGACATCCATTTTTGCAGGCGACTTGTGAAACTTCTTCGCTTGCTTCTTCTTTGGACAAGCGGGGGAGCGAATGTCATGGTCCGGCGATTTGCACAGGGCACAATGAGCTGTTGGTTCATTCATGTCGGCCACAGCTGCTGGATTAGGGCAGGTATTTTGCATATGTCCTTCTTTGTGGCAGTGATAGCAAAAAATACGACGAGGTCGGAAGGGCTGTGGTTTGACGATCGCACCGTAGTAGGTAAGGTACTTCGGGAGAGTCAACGGGCCTTGCAGGATGAGCAGGTATGAGCCCCGGCGACCCATAGGCCGTGCTTGCAGTACAACATGAGTTGAGCAGCGAATATTTGCGCGCACCTCCTCGGGAGGGCTCGTGCTGTCGACATGATAAACCATGCAGCGGAGTGTGTCAGGACCAGATGCAAAATATATTTGCACCGGGACATGCTTGCTGTCATCCAGGGGGATCCGCGTAACTGCGCAAAGTTTCTGGGCGTCCATCAAGGATGACAAGTTTACCGTGATGGTGTTCGATGGGCGATGGACGACAAACCCGCAGTAGTTCGAAGAGCCAAGGGCATGGTCAATTGTGGCTTGAACATTCCGGGCAGGGATGGCAGTCATATCAAAGCGCAATGTAGGCTTGATGGTAACGCGGAACGAGTTCGCAGCAGGCGAAAGAGAGCCTTGACTCACGGGAGGCATCTGTGGAGGAGGCTCAGACGCTGGTGACGGCCCTTGGTGGGAATACTGAACTGGCGCGACGGGCACAGTTTCTTGAGGGAGTGCCACGGGCACGGAGGCGGTAGAGCAGTCCATGTCACAGGCCAAAGTCGTAGCATCGGAAGACGGCGCAGGCTGGAGGCCTAGAGGCGCTGACGATTGCGTGGACGTGGAGGCTGCGTCAGGTGGCAACACAGCGGGCATCCGCGTAGCCGTCGTCGACAACGCAGAATCCATGCAGACGCGTAGCGCGGCCTCGCTCGGCAGCGCCGAGCTAAGCCTAGCTTGCCCCTGAGGGTTCCGGTTGGGTTTTCTCACTTGAGAATGCGCCCGCCGTGCCGGGAATTTCTCCGTAGGGGCGTCGTCAGCATTCGGTCGCACGGAGGGCACTGTCCGACCCACGCCACACACGAGAAGACAGCGAAAAGCGAAAACACAGACCTAGAAGCAGACACGTATCCACCCACTAGGTCTTCGTCTTCTTCTCTTTCATTGTATTGTTTCTAATGCATCAGAACGGTACGGGATGCTGAAGTCGAACAAGATCTCCACTGTACATTACTTCCAAGATCTTGTCTTACATACCTCTAAAATGTCACGGGTTTTGACAAATAACGTAAGGGTAATGTCTTTGCCGAAGATGTTTTGCTGCAGACTCGACAATGTAATGGGGCATATATCAATAACTGAAAAGTCAGTTCAGTTTAAATTGTGAACGCATTTTATAACATATTTGCAAATTCCAGCGCCTTCAATAAGGTGTCGTTTGTCGCAGCGCTACGGCGTTGCTACGCTCATCTGAGAATTCAGTTTCTGCTTATCACATTCTTGATTAAAAAGAAAATATTTCGAGACTAGCTGCTAACTTGCAGCTTAGTCGCTGTGAAAGGCGCTCAAGGGCTTTGGACTTTCATCTCTTAGCGCTCGTAATACGCGTGCAGGAGCCCATTTCTATGAAGAGATTCAATTTGTCACCCTGCATGAAACCTCCCATGCTGCGAGTTGAGAAATAAAGTCCACTCTTAAAAGCTATGAGCATCCCTCTAAATGACAAGCTAACCAACTAGCAACGCTGGAAAGATTGCTTTCCGGGTGCTTTTCATGAGCGTTATGTCAAATACAATGCTGTGCTTTAACAGCCTAGATTCTGTGACCCGAATCGCTTCGAGCGCTAGGGTCGTTTGTTAAAAACCCAATGTGCGGATTGAGCTGATCATGAATTGTGAATAACCCAAGTATGTACTTACTAGTTTAGGAGGTGTCATGAACACGGCATTAGTATACTTCATGACAGTGCGCAATAATTTACTGGCACTGATAATTTGTCGAATGTGTTTTTGCAGCACTATGCCGCATTGATTTCAAAGTTCCTTTTTGTTCTGTTCTGAAACGCACTGCTGTCATCAAAACTTTCTACTGAATAGAAGACCGCGCTAGTAGTTACCATCTTTAAGAATGGCGACTGCTGTTTACCAAATTTTTTTAACCTTATTAACTTCTCATGTTTGAAGATGCACGAACACATCATTGCAAAACTTTTGAACAGTTTTCTCGGAGAACACTCTGTATTAAGCATTATTCAGCGTGAATTTAGCTAGGCCTATTCGACAGCGGCACAGTTAGTTACGACAGTACATACTATTGATAAAACAGTAGATATCAACTGCCAGGAAGACGCCGTCTTTATAGACGTCAGCAAAGCATTGGAAAAACTTAATCACAAAAACTCATTCAAAAACCGAAAAACCAAAGAACATTATTACTCCAGACATTTTGATACCGTGAACTGCAGACTATGTTACCAAGTGCATTAACTTCAGAATATCTTACCAAGGGCAGTTTGTTTCAGCCGATGGGTGCGGCTGCAGTTATCACCGAGTCACCTCTGATGAGCCCCAAAGAAGTGTCGTGGGGCCTTTGTTTTCTCGGCTTTATATAAATGATATTGTTAATGTGGTTCCCTCAGGAACACATATGCACGCCTGTTGGCTGATGATTTTGTGGTATTTCTTCAAATTGTGTGTACTGCGGGCCATAATTAACTTTATCTGAGTCTAAGAAATGTGCTTGATCGGTTCAGTGAATTTGCTATGGTTCTTAACACTGAGAAAACATTTTCGCTTCAAATAACACATAAAACGAATACACTAAACCAAATATATACTCTTGTACGCCCTTAAAGCTTGTTAATAAATGGAAACATCAAGGTTTAACAGTAACTAAAAATCGTTCCTGGAATTCGCACCTAGATAATACATGTTCGTGCGGGTTTAGAAAGCTACGTTTCCTGAGGCGTGGACTTAGAAATTACCCTCCCAACTTAGAACTATTGTCATATAACGCATACTACAGGCCAAAGCAGGGTATGCTTCGACAGCTTGGGATCTTGTTAATAAACTTAACGTTAACAATATAGAGACTGTTCACAGAAAGATGTTCAGTTTATTTATTTGAAGTTTAAAATCTGCGACTCCCCCATTTAGCTTATGGTGTATGATCTTATTAAACACATGAAACACGAAGAAAATACCGTCTTGACTTTCTTTATAATTTGTTCAACGAGATGTTAGCTTTGGATCCTTCGCAGTGCTTATCCTCTTTACCCACCCGACATACTCGGCATCATCGTCTGCACTCACTAGCACCATATTTAGCGGAAACTGACTGTTTTAAATACGTTTCTTAGTCCTGAGACCACAATTATGTAATAAATTTGTTGAAACTTCTTGATTCATTTGAAAATGGCATAAATAAATGAAAAAATGGCTGCAAGGCGAAATATAAAATTGAAAGTAATTAGTTTAATGGTACCTGATTGGGTACTCTGGGAGTCAACAGGTAAAAAAATCTAGAAAAAAATTCTTGTTCTGAAGGCAAAGGAACGCGTCGCATTTGCGGCATTTCACTCTATATTTGCCGTTGCAGCGTTGATTTTGGCATTTCATCTCAAACTTTATCTTAGCATGCTCAGCAAAATGTGCAGTCATGTCGAATCGAACTTCATCAAGTGGTAGAAGAACCACCTTGGCTTTCTTCGGTTGAGTTGGATCTTCATCGTTCTCTTCATTTAGCTCACACTCGCGTGACTTGTTTGTTTAGGATTTTTGAGTACATTTGCAATGTTCCTCTTTAGTGCAAGCAAATCTAGGCGATCCTTTTTAGGGTCCTAGGAATTTTCGCATTCCTTCGTATAATGCACTGAGGTGTTGCAGCTTTCCATGCCTAAGAAGTGCATCACAACGTGCGCAGTGCTCCAAAAGAGCCTTTATTTCCTCATCTGTGAGGGTATTCGTTTTCCCCGCAGACAGTATGCATTTGGAATCTTGTTATCGCGTACTCTTGTTTTAGTAACAGTTGTCACTTTTTGAACATTTCTCGGGATTGTGTTCTGTATGTTTCTGAAATATTCTTATCGATACATGCTGTCCTGCCCGGACCCTGACAGGGGTCTGTAGTATTTACTAGATAAATAAATAAAAAGAAAAATGCTTCTGGGAACGATCGCACTCAATTCTCATTCTATGCGTCCTGCGTTGGCTGGCGCTCTCCATGCTGGCTTAGGACATTTGTTGGCATTCTTTTTCAAAGAAGCATGAATGAACGTGATAAAGACTGCATAAGTGATTGTACTTTAATTCTACACTGTGACATTCCGTGTGTGCTACGAGGATCCACGTTCGACGGCGCGGCGTAGACGGAGACCCGTGACAGCGGCATTATCAATTACCCAGCCATGCTCTTTGAGTGACGACCAGAAAAACCGGACCCGCCGCCGCCCCGGGGAAACAGGCTTTATCCTCTCCAATTTCCGGTTACATTCCAGGACAAGGGAGCTGTCAGCGGGCCAGAGCGCGCCGTACCACAGCCGACGCTATGCGATACCGCGAAGACGACATTCTTTCCCTCCCCCCCCCCCCCTTTGTCGTGGGTTATCGCCGGGACGGCACCCACAGCTTCCCAGAAGGGCCGCGACGGACACCTGTCATGGCGGACAGGCAGTACTCGCCAAGAATGTGGAAAGACAGGCGCTAGTGAATTAGCTCCGAAGAGAGAGCCTGTGTATACTCTCACTTGAGAGAGGAGTGGTGGCGTTTTTGTTGTTTATTTAGTTTGTATTGTTAACAGACTCTGGGTTCGAGGCTAAGCCCAACCCAAAGGGGTGGTCCCCATCTCGCATGTTATTTTGGATTGGAGAATTGATGCTTTGGGCGGGCCACTGGAAATGACCGCCCTTAGTCCTTTGTTAATCAAGTGCTTAAAAAGCACATGTAAACAGATGCATTCCAGTCTGAGCTGGGGCTCCATGCTTAGCATGTAATGTGATGCTACTTAGGCACTAACCTGCCCGGTCGATGAGTAAAGTAGTGCAAAGTTTGTTCTGTTGAAAAATTATGCTCTGCTGTCATCCATCTACAAGCTCGCCTCCTGTTCATCTTCCAAGCCGAACGACACTAGAGGAAGGGTTTGTGAACCATCCTCGAAGAAACGGACGACTATTGAAATTCTACTGCATACACGCTGAGGACGACATCGTTCGCCAAGAGAGCCTTCACTGCCGAAGCCCGACGGCGTGCAGCTTCTGCCAGCAACCGCTCGAGCCCAACTCCGGAGCAACTCCATCGCCCCCATGAAGTCGTCGGCACGTAAGCTCGGACGCCCCAGCCTCTGATGTATAACCTTAACCATAGTGTAATTATTGAATATACCTGTTTGTTTAAACTGAGCCATACGGTGCTCTCTTTGCCTCTCCGTCCCGTGTGGACCTGCGCATTATGGGGGTCATCACACTGGTGTCAGAAGTGGGGTCTCAAAAGCAAATGTCCTCTGAATGCTGTGACATTCATGACTTCAAAATTGTAATCAAAAGGGAATCACGGGACTGATTGTGGGACTTTTTACCCCCATTTGAGAGGCTTGAGGCACTGGAGGGCTTGAAAAAAAAAATGACTGTATCTGAGGGAGCTCCCACTCCACAGCCGTTCGCTCGGAGCAAGCATGCTGGCATTAGGAAGCGTCATTCCGACGTTTACGGGAGATAAGACAGGGGTTCCAATCTGCGATTTCTTTTCCATGCTAGAAGAGATTGGGAAAATGGGGGGATGGTCCGATGCTCAAATGCTGGGAATGGCGAGGTGGTAAGATGGCAGGAGCTGCTCATGATTTTGCCTGGCGAGACGAAAAAGTAAAATCCACAAAATCATTTGCGGAATTTAAGAAGCTCGCGTTTGAGCATTTCGACACTGAACCACGTCACGTGCGGTTACAGAGGTTCCGTGACGCCGGACAGATGGTAGGGGAGGACGTGCGAACATTTGCGTCGCGGCTTCAGCGCCTAGCACGCGATACGTTAAGCAGGGAGGAGGAAGGAGACCAGTTAAGGAAGAAATACGCGGAGGATATACTTAAAGAGGAAATGACCGCTTTGTTCGTGGCTGGTTTGCAAGACCCTGTGCGCCGGTTCGTGCTCTCGCGCAAGCCGAGCAATTTCGACCAAGCCGTGGAGGCCGCATTGGATGAGGAACGAAATGAGGCGTTAACGACAGCCGCAGCGAGAGTACGCGTCATAGAGAGAGCGGTGCTCAACCCTGAGGTTGCTCTCTTGACAGAGCGGTTAGATCGCTTGGAACAGCTGCTAACTCAGCAGGTAGAACGCCAGGTTGAAGCGCGCGCTCAAACAGCGCCCATTCGCTGGAAACCGGAGACCGCCACAAAGCTACAGGCGCGGTATGCGAGATTTTGAAGAAATCGTATGCTTCGCTTGCCAGGGTCGCGGACACATCGCCAGGTTCTGCCAAAACGTGCGCCGTGGGGAGCCACAAAGAGAAGCAGGCGAGACACGCTCTAAGCAAGCCTACAGCGGGGCTCCAGATACCGAGTCAAAAAACTAGTTAGTCCTCCCCAGCCTGAGGAGCGTGGGGAGGGAGCAGTAGATGATGAGGTGGTGGTAGTTTGTGTGGCCGACGAGGCATGCCCTGTTGTGCGTTGCAAGTTAAATGGTTGTTGTATGGAATTGTTGATAGATACGGGGTCAAAGGTGACATTGCTTAAGGAGAGCAGTTTTAACACGCTTCGAAGGAAGGGGGACCGCGAGGTGTTGGAAGCGTCTGGTGGTATGGCAACCAAATTTGTAGGCATAACGGGGGATCCTCTTGGCATAAGTGGACTCTACCGGTTACACTTCTCTCTCGGCGGAATTGCATTGGAGCACCCCTGCTACGTATGCCCGGACACGGTGTCTCTGCCAAACGGAGTGTCAGGTATATTAGGGCAGGATTTTTTGAGAAAAGGGAAGGTAGTAGTCTCATTCTCTGAGGAAGAGGTTAATGCGGGCGGCTCAAAAGTTCCGTTTTTGAACAGGAGAGGGGCTGAGATTCGCATTACCGATATTGACACCCGTCAAACAGTGGGATCATTGGAGAAGGTATATTCGCGGGTTGCCGTCCGGCTGGTCGAGGAGGCGGTCGTCCTTCCTTGGTCGGAGCACATTTTGTACGCGTTTGTGCCTTCAGATGTAGAGAGCGGCGCCGTGGGAGTGCTTGAGCCGGTCGACTCTCTCAGCAATGGCCTGAAGGCAGCCGCGTGCCTCGTGACAGTTAATGACGCCCACAGAGTGCCCCTACGGGTGGTTAACTGTAGCCAGCAGCCACTGAGCCTTCCCAAGAACAAAACATTGGCTTTCTTCACCTCTGCGATAGAGCAACGTGAGCCCACCGATACGGTACTCGCAACTGTAGAGCATGCTAGTCCTTCGGCTGCTCCAAAGGTGTCGTTCGATCTTTCTCACGTAAAATCCAGGGAGAGGGAGGCTCTGGCTGGTTTGCTGAACGACTACTCGGAGGTATTCGCCGCGTCCAACCTGGATTTGGGCTGCTGTGGCGTTATAAAGCACAGGATAGAAACCGGCACTTCATCGCCCGTTTACCAGCGTGCGTACAGGATTCCTTACTCCCAACGTGAGGAGATGGAGCGGCAGGTGCAGGACCTGATTGATCGCGGCATTGTCGAACACTCAAAGTCACCCTGGGGAGCACCAGCACTATTGGTGGAAAAGCCAGATGGCTCGTATCGATTGGTAGTGGACTACCGCAAACTAAATGCCGTAACTCGCATCGATCCATACCCCATCCCCAATATACAGGAGACGCTTTCTCAGCTGGGCTCTGCCAGGTACTTCACGGTAGTGGACATGGCGGCGGGATTCTGGCAGATAGCAATGGATCCGGCAGATGCCGAGAAAACGGCATTCAACACGCCCTCAGGGCACTATGAATGGAAAAGAATGCCGATGGGTCTGGCCAACAGCCCTGCTGTCTGGCAGAGAACCGCTGATGTTATCCTGGCAGGTCTTCTGGGGAGGCTGTGCTTCGTGTATATGGATGACATTATCATATACAGTGGCAGTTTTGATAACCATTTGCGCGATATTGAGCAGGTTTTGGTGCGACTAAGAGCAGCGGGTCTCAAACTGAAGCCCTCTAAGTGCCAATTCCTCAAAAACGAGGTGAAATACCTCGGGCACGTTGTTTCAGCTGACGGCGTGCGACCGGACCCTGAGAAACTAAGGTGTGTCTCGGATTTTCCATCCCCGACTAGCGTCCGCCAGGTCCGGCAGTTTCTCGGCCTGATCGGTTACTACCGAAGGCACATAGAGGAGTTCGCCAAGCTCGCTAAGCCGCTCACCGCCTTAACAGCCAAAAATGTCGCCTTTCGTTGGGACGAAAACGCGGAGAATGCTTTTGGGGCCCTGAAAAGGAAGCTAATGAGTGCACCGCTGTTACGCCACCCGGATTTTAGTTTGCCCTTCGTTATGGCCACAGATGCGTCAAAGTTCGCAGTTGGTGCCGTGCTATCTCAGGTTATCGAGGGCAAAGAACATCCCGTTGCTTTTGCTAGCCGACAGTTGAGCCCCACAGAGCAAAAGTACGGAGCTACGGAAAGGGAGTGCCTCGCCGTTGTCTGGGCAGTAAAGCACTTCAGATGCTACCTTTACGGCCGCAAATTCAAGCTAGTCACAGACTGCCATCCTCTGAAATGGGTGATGAGTGTCAGGGACCCTAGCTCGCGACTCGCTAGATGGAATCTACACCTGCAGGAATACTGCTTTGAAGTTGAGCACAAGTCAGGAAAGACACATCTGAATGCTGATGCACTCAGCCGCACAGCTGCCGTGGCAGCTATAGAAGAGTTTGTCCCCGTAGTCGACCCCGCCGAATTACGCACAGAGCAGTGCAAAGATCCTGACCTGAAGCGAATAATCGAAAGCTTAGAGGGCGCACCGTCTCATCCCGAACAGCTAGGTTATTTCATTGACAAAGACGGCACCCTGTGTCGGCGCACGAGGCCAACCAGGAAAGGGAGACCAGAGAAAACCGCTTGGGAGAGAGTCGTCATACCTCGGTCGTGGACAGAAAGGGTTCTTCGCGCGTTTCACGATGCGCCATGCGCCGGTCATTTTGGCGTAGCGAAGACACGCAGGCGTGTGGAGCGTTTGTACTTTTGGAGTGGCATGCGACAGGATGTTAGAGACTACTGTGCGAAGTGTCATTCCTGTCTCGAAAGAAAAACACCCAAGGGACGAAGACCAGCTCCAATTCAGCCGTTCCCTGAGGTTTCGGCTCCCTTCGAGCGGACAGGTATGGACATAATGGGCCCATTGCCCACGACCACTTCCGGAAACAAGTACATTTTAGTATTTGTCGACCACCTTTCAAAATACGCGGAAGCGGTAGCACTCCCAGATCAGAAGGCAGACACGGTTGCAAGAGCATTTGTCGAACAGATCGTGCTCCGACATGGACCCCCGAGGCAACTCTTGACAGATCGGGGAACGAACTTCGTGTCGCAGCTAATGAGGAGAGTTTGCGAGCTGCTTAAGATCGCTAAGAAGCAGACAACACCGTACCATCCGGCTTGCAACGGCGCGGTGGAGCGACTGAACCAAACCGTGGCCGGGTTCCTGTCGCATTTTGTTTCGCGCGACCAGCGGGACTGGGACTTGTGGCTCCCGTATGCAATGTTTGCCTACAATTCCGCAGCACACGAGAGCACGGGCGAATCGCCATTCTTTCTTCTCTACGGCCGAGACCCGGACCAGCCTAGTGAAGTGCCAGAGGGCCCCCGTCGTGTCCCATACGCTTCACTGGACGACTATAAGGTTGAGCTAGAATCGCGCTTGCAAGTGGCGAGGGACATCGCAAAGGAGTCCTTAAAGAAAGCGGCGAAGCGCAGGAAGGAGGTGCACGATCGCAGTGCTAGAGACGCGCCGTTTGATGTGGGGGACAGCGTGTACATTGAAAACTGCCAAAGGCAGATTGGGCTAGCTCGTAAGTTCCAGACGAAGTGGAGAGGACCGTGCGAGGTTGTCGAGAAGCTTTCTCCGGTAAACTTCAGAGTCCGAGACGTGAACCGGCGTTTGATAAGGATACACGCAAATCGCCTCAAGTCGGCACCGGTTCAGTATTCACGAAATGAGGAAAGGGAAAGCGCGGATTTTGATGGGGACAGAAGTGAAGCGGAGCGCGCAGATAGTTCGCAAGAAACGCCCTCTCCTGCATTTGTTCGGCAGGCGCCCGAGGTGACGGCCGGAATGCCACCGGATTTACTTCATGCATTGCTAGAAGAAGAAGCGCGCGAGGTTGCCGCGCAGATAACGCCAGGAGAGGCTCCTGCCACGAGCCCTCGCGAGTCCCAAAGCAGACAAAGGGGCACAGACTTACTTAGTATGACTCATGAAGGCCGATATCCGCTGCGAAATCGGAAAGCTAAGTCGGACTAATGGCGTAAACAGAGCGGAGTTGTGAACTGGTTAGAATTGTGTAATGCCGCAGCTCATAACATTGCTATGTGCTTATGTGTTAAGTTATCGGAGTTGGTAGTTAAACCTTTCTGTCATTAAGTAACACCTGCACAGGAGAGCATGCGGAGCGCATGCAGAACCTGCCCTACTTCCTTTCGTTATCTATATTTTTGTCTGTGCCGTGATCGTGCTAGAAGTGGGAGCTCCTTTGTAACTGTGGTAAATTTATTTCGTCCAGTTTGGACTAGAAAGGAGAGGCTTGGGTGCTGAGTTTCATGTTTATCTGTAAAAGAAGATCAGTGCTGCCCCTGGAGACGCCAGTATTGACAGCGGAGGCATATGGTGTTGTGCAGTGGTGTTGAGTGCAGCGAAAAGTGTTTTGTCGGACGCACTGTGCGAGGCGATTCAGAAAGACAAGGGGAGCTGCGTGGACTCAAATGTTCGGAGAACATTCTTCTGGAGGGTGAGCGAGTGTGACATTCCGTGTGTGCTACGAGGATCCACGTTCGACGGCGCGGCGTAGACGGAGACCCGTGACAGCGGCATCATCAATTACCCAGCCATGCTCTTTGAGTGACGACCAGAAAAACCGGACCCGCCGCCGCCCCGGGGAAACAGGCTTTATCCTCCCCAATTTCCGGTTACATTCCAGGACAAGGGAGCTGTCAGCGGGCCAGAGCGCGCCGTACCACAGCCGACGCTATGCGATACCGCGAAGACGACATTCTTTCCCTCCCCCCCCCCTTTGTCGTGGGCTATCGCCGGGAAGGCACCCACAGCTTCCCAGAAGGGCCGCGACGGACACCTGTCATGGCGGACAGGCAGTACTCGCCAAGAATGTGGAAAGACAGGCGCTAGTGAATTAGCTCCGAAGAGAGAGCCTGTGTATACTCTCACTTGAGAGAGAGTGGTGGCGTTTTTGTTGTTTATTTAGTTTGTATTGTTAACAGACTCTGGGTTCGAGGCTAAGCCCAACCCAAAGGGGTGGTCCCCATCTCGCATGTTATTTTGGATTGGAGAATTGATGCTTTGGGCGGGCCACTGGAAATGACCGCCCTTAGTCCTTTGTTAATCAAGTGCTTAAAAGCACATGTAAACGGATGCAGTCCAGTCTGAGCTGGGGCTCCATGCTTAGCATGTAATGTGATGCTACTTAGGCACTAACCTGCCCGGTCGATGAGTAAAGTAGTGCAAAGTTTGTTCTTTTGTAAATTCAGTTCTGCTTTTTCCAGTTTAACTCTCTGTATATGTATGTTGTAAAATTATGCTCTGCTGTCATCATCTACAAGCTCGCCTCCTGTTCATCTTCCAAGCCGAACGACACTAGAGGAAGGGTTTGTGAACCATCCTCGAAGAAACGGACGACTATTGAAATTCTACTGCATACACGCTGAGGACGACATCGTTCGCCAAGAGAGCCTTCAGTGCCGAAGCCCGACGGCGTGCAGCTTCTGCCAGCAACCGCTCGAGCCCAACTCCGGAGCCACTCCATCGCCCCCATGAAGTCGTCGGCACGTAAGCTCGGACGCCCCAGCCTCTGATGTATAACCTTAACCATGTGTAATTATTGAATATACCTGTTTGTTTAAACTGAGCCATACGGTGTCTCTTTGCCTCTCCGTCCCGTGTGGACCTGCGCATTATGGGGGTCATCACAACACCATAGAATTGTCTCCTGTGGCCATTCAGAAAGGACTAGTTCAACATACGATATATTAAACTGACGATGTGATTTATAATGTTACTATAAGAACAGATATCATTACTTTATTGCCTGAAGCAATACCTACTAAATCCTTTAGTAAGGAGGTTACATACGAATGTCTTTGCTCGAAATGAAGATTCCTCTGGCGAAAAAAGTAAGTAGAAGGATTGATATGTTAGCAGGGATAAGCGCTGCAGAGAGTTCAATTTATGGCTGGTTCATGACTAGGGGTGGAGAAAGATAGAGTAGGTAAAGGAATAAACAAAAGATTAAACAGTAAGTTTGTCCCATTATTACGATACAGATGGAGAAAGAGAAAAGTAGAAAAAGAAAATCAATGTATTGAAAACAGTGTTGTTGAAAGCCGGCAGATGCACTTCAAAATCAGGGTTGCGGAGCCTTGCGGACCGGTGGAATTTTAAAGCACTGCATATGCTTTGGCTTACCTGGAAACTCCGGCACGGCCCGGCCAGGAGGCAGTGACGAGCCGGGTACAGGAATTTTTGCCGGGCCTGGGCGGTGCCCGGGCCGAGATCTGGCGTTGTAAACTGACGGGCCTGGGCTGGGCTGAAGCTTGTTTAGGGAAGTACTTGGTTTGAAAATGGTTGGTTAATATATTTATTGGGAGTTTTCTACTGTTTACGGAGTGAAAACCTCCTAATCTTAGGTAATATGTCGTGTGATATACTTAGCGTGAAAAAATTATTGGTTTTCAGCAGCCACAGGTTCGACAGATGCAATCATGTTTTTACACAAGTTTTGCCTTAAATGCGTCATTCAAGGCATGCTATTTTTCAAATTGAACTAATTATTTTCTGATGTATGATAACCATTTGCACTGATAAATATCATATAGCTAATAAATCTGCACAATGATTCATGTAACTGCTGCAGATGTTCTGTACTGTCGTTGTCGTAATTATTTTAGGAGCAAAGAATGAAATTCAACTCAGGTCTGTTCCTTTTAGTAAAACAAACCTTTTGGCACGCTGGTAGCATAGCTTTGTTCTAACTGGAGCGCGAAAAAAACAACCACAGAGGGAAAAACACACTAATACACGGACAAACGCTCAGTGTTTTTTTTCGCGCTGCAGTAATGTCTAAGGTCTATTTCCTGGCCACCCCGCATAAATCAACGATAACACCGTGCAATATGGCGAGCAGATTTATGGTCATCTAAGCACTGCATCTCCAGGTCAGAAAATAGCATCATCTTTGACCACGGAGGTTGCTGAGAGAATCTTAGGCCAAACAGTGTGAATCACAGAAATCTGCGCTTCATGCTGAGGGCTCATACAGGATGAAATGAAAATGCCCTGGAATCAGTTCCACAAAGTTAAAAATACGGAATGTGTAGCCGCTAAAGAACCATGCACCTTAGGTGGGCGCCTCGGTCGTGCAGCCACCACGCCGAGCAGTAAAACCGCTGGTTACGTTTCGTTTGGTTAAGTTTTCTACGGTTTAAAGTTTTAGAACAGCTCATTCTATGATAGACGCCGTAGTGGAGGGCTCTCGTTAATTTCTGCAACCTGGGGTTCTTCAGTGTGCAGTGAGATTAAACAGACACGGGCGTCTAGTATTTCGCCTCCATCGAAATGCGACCGACGCGGCCAGTATCCATCTCGTGTCTTTCGGAGCGGCCGCCGAGCGCCATAACCACATAGCTACGGCGGTGGCTAAAAGCCGTCGATTAGGTCTAGACTCGTGAGCTGCCTGTATGGGGAACTTAGTGTTCTACATAAAATAAATAAATTCAACTGAAACGTTGTTCCATATATTTCCTCGGTTTTCTACTCGAAGCGTCGGTTCGAATGTATAAGTAGAAGTTTATTTTAAAAAAGACTAGTGTGAACTGCTGCACATTTTTGCAGGAAGAACGGCCTTCAAGGATACGAATTTTACAGGAAGTGCGACTTATGGCCAAACGAGAGGAAGGCATCTCCAAGTGCGCGAAGGACAACAATAAGAGCAAGGGCATGCTAAGTTTTCTCCAAGAAAATGGCCTACACGGCTTTCTGTAGCACAGAGGCAGCACAAATTCTGCTTTATGATATTTGTCCGAAATAAAAAGAATTATAGCTGTTAAAGGTCACAATACGCATCTCCAATGAGGGTTAAACCGCAGGTAGTCACGGTATTTACTCTATCATCTTTATGTTACGATAAATTTATACTTCGCCACTGGTGACGACCGCGTTTAAACTGGCGCCACATCTCAGATGGTGAGGATGCCGAAACTACATATACTTAATGGATTCTGAGATCGGGCATCAATGCAGGGTTTGCTAAACATTCGTAAACCTTGTCACATCGCTGAATCTTCGAGGCTATGTATGAACATATAGTGTCTCTAGCAGCTTTGGTTAGAAAAACGATGACCGCTGGAGGAGCGATCAGCGGAATTTAATTTCGCAGCAAATGTTCATCCCGCGTGAAATACCACGTTTATGATTAAAACACATGATCTCTCACCCGCTAATTTATAGGCAGATTTGTCACGTTCAGTGTCATTTGTAAAATATAGTTATTTTTATGTTCCGCTAAGTGTCAGTGTGATTATGTTACGCCGGTACATCAGTGGTGCATGAGGGTAGACATGAGCGAACTAAAGCTTTTCTATGCTACGATATGTCACGTTAGTTCTCTTACACAGTCGACCAAAATTGACGAAATTAAGCTATTACAAAGCATGAAAATTTTGCAGCCGCATAATATGAACAGAGACTTGAACTGCTGCGTCAATTTTGAGTGCTGATCGTTAAAGCGAGAACTGCCCGCCGTGGTAGGTCTGTGGTTAGGGCGCTCGGCTACTGAGCCGAACCGGCTGCAGTGGCCGTGTTTCTATGGAGGAGAAATGCAATGGCGCCGGTGTGCTGTGCGATATCAGTGCTTGTTAAATATCCTCAGGTGGTCGAAATTAATCCGGAGACCTCCGCTAAGGCCCCTCTTTCTTCCTTTCTTCTCTCACTCTGTCCTTTATCCCTTCGCCTACGGCGCGGTTCGGTTGTCCACCGAGAAGTAAGACAAATACTGCGCCATTTGTTTTCCTGAAAACAAATTTTGAGAATGTAGCCAACTGTAGTAGGAAGTGAACATGGTCATATCAGATGATGTATCTTTTAACATCATTACCATTCTTGCCCAGTTCGTTTCGTTGGATCTATCCGAAAAAAATGCATAATGTTCACTGTCTCACTACGTATGTTTCTGCAGCAAAAACAGTTCAAATGTGGTTACTTCTATATTCAGTAAAAATAAGTCCATCTCTTCTAAGCGCAAACGTTAAACTTCTTTGCTTTTCCGGGAAAGTGTTTTGCAACTTTCACTCATTTAAAATAGATGTATCTACAACGTGCATATGTCGGCATTTATTTGGCGTTCCTTTTCACCAACTCTGACCGAAACAGCCTCTTTAGGTATGTTATCTACCACAGGTCATATAGCCTGAGTCTACAGGCTTAACATAGTGCATTGTGTTCATTCTTCTTTTTTGGCTTTCAGCTTTTCCTTTACACTTTTTTCCTTTTCAACGGATGCGTACATGTCTGCGTTGAAAGCGGTTTTATTTATTTTATAATAAATGACTAAGAATATTATGCATAAATGAAGAATATATAGACACGCGTATTAACCAGAACAAAAGCACTGTACTCACCAGTGCAATTCTGAGTGCATCCTACGCAAGAGTCGAAGTCATTTGAGCCAGTGGCACACAGTCCCCTTCTGTATAACGTGCAGAGCTGCCACTCTTTAGTCCACGACCACCTCATTCTGTGAGGCTCTATTCGCGGTCCCTTCTGGTCGTTGCCCTTCCGGACGTTGCCCATCTTCTGGATCGTCACAGCACCTCGAATCGTGCTGTAAAGCTTAAACAAAATAACATAATGCGGGAAATTGTAGTACGCTATATTTGTTTCGTTAGGACCTTAAAAATTTTCCTGGCTCACTAATACGAATAGACCTTCACGCGAGGAGAGAGACAGAATTAACCTTTATTGTTAGAATAGAGCGCGGGACGGATTGTGGGTGGGATGCTCTGTGCAGGACTCCAGAAACTTCCACCAACGCTTGGGCCATGGGGACTACCGCCTCCTGGTCTTCCAGAGTGCCGCTAGACAGCGGCACCTCCCACTGCTCTAGCTCCGCGTTCGGCGGCTTTCAGTGGTTGGGATTAGCTCACATGTCTATGTACTGTTTGTGGACATAGGAATATCACCACACCAGAGATATGTGTCTGCGTATAATGTTGGGTTAATGCGGTGTAGGTGGCGGTGATTGCTGCAAGTGAGTATTTGGATGCTTCTTAGGCGGTCGGAGCCAGCCGGAGAAAGTTGATTATGTGGGAGGGGGTAGAGACGCTGATTTAGGCGGACGGTTTTTGGGGGGGGTGGAAAAATGGGTGAGGCCAGAATCAACTCGCATAATCGAATGCGAATAGGAGTGACCATGTACACACTAAGAGTTAACGTTTTGTGCTTTTTCCATAGCTGGCGTCGTAATAGGCATTCACAAGTTGTCCTGATGCACTTAGCATTGCTATTCTAATCGGTATACATGTCGTGTTCACAGCTAAAGTGAAATGAGGGCCCAGGTAAACAAACGATACATATTTCGCGTATCAAACTGAAACATTTTTCGGGATTGTCGCCTGGTACCAGCAATTTCCGTTGGTTGATACAGGAGTAATTTATTTCTCATTTTATTTTTTAGACGACTCCAGCCGTAGAAGCTCTGCGAGAAGTTTTACTTAACGGGTTGCACACGGCTAGAAAACACAGAACAGGCAGTTTCTGAAGAAAGAAAAAAATAAGTGTACGATTTGGCAGAAGCTTCTCCTTGCCATGAAGGAAACTCGCGCAACACAGGTGAGGAACACATCAGGAGCTCGCGCATAACGTTTGCAGTTGCTTGAACTCTACCAGGCATCTGAATGTCTTTCCAGTGTTGCTGCCTTGCGCTTGATGGTGAAAACGTGGGCTTTTGCAGCTTTAATTTTGGGTTTCATCTGCTCTGTCAACATTGTGTGAAGGTTATTCACAATAAAACTTGCGCAATAGAATATGCATCATTGGTAAATATCTAAGTTTTTTACACGTTCCTGAATAATTGCTAGCGCATTGGTGATTGCTCATGACTGGTCGTGCAGCTCGAAAAAAAGGACGAGAGATATGAGTGCTACTTGTAAATGAAAAACATCGCTACACTACTTGGGCAGGTGAACATAAAATAGGAAACAACTTACAGGATGTTAGAAGGCTGCTTGCCTTCCGAAATTGAGTGATGCTTCTGGAAGGAATTTTAATTTGATTGCAGTCTTGTGTAACAACGGCTGGTGAAAAAAAAATCGTACGTTGCTGAGTGAAGCCATTACTGTGGTACGATACGAATGAATGTTTGTGTTCTTGCGTTCTCTGCTATGTGTGAAACATTTGAAGGTTTTTATGAACGCGTACTACACGAGAAGGACTCCTGAATCATCTGCTACGCGGCTAAAAAAACATAGGTGGTACCACAGAGCTGTGCGCATAATTTTCCTATTGTACAAACCTGTGCTTGTATTCTAGACACGACGCCTATTTATTTTTTGTGCCAGGAGCAAACCAGCTATATACTCAAACCTTTTGGTTGGCGAAAGTATAACGTTAACCTCTTACCCTGCACAGAAGAGGGCACATTAGTACGAAGAAAAACGCTCCAAATTTTATTTCAGTGTTACAGCTCAACGCGCCGTAAGGGAAGGGATAAGGGAGGGAGTGAAAGAAGAAAGGAAGAAAGAGGTGCCGTAGTGGAGGGCTCCGGAATAATTTCGACCACCTGGAGATCTTTAACGTGCACTGATATCGCGCAGCACGCGGGCGCCTTAGCGTTTTTCCTCCATAAAAACGCAGCCGCCGCGGTCGGGTGACATCGCTCAGCACGCGGGCGCCTTAGCGTTTTTCCTAAGGCGCCCGCGTGCTGCGGGATGTCAGTGCACGTTAAAGATCCCCAGGTGGTCGAAATTAATCCGGAGCCCTCCACTACGGCACCTCTTCTTCCTTTCTTCTTTCACTCCCTCCCTTATCCCTTCCCTTACGGCGCGGTTCAGGTGTCCGACGATATATGAGACCAGATACTGCGCCATTTCCTTTCCCCCAAAACCCATTATTACAGCTCGAAGAGGGCCCTGCGATGTCGTAAGAGCTAGGTGCTGCTTGAGGCAAGTAATATTGAACACGACACCTTAATTTGTATTTGTACGCCAGGTCACTTAATCATAGAGGCAGTAATATTCAATAATCGGAACGTTAACGAGTTTTATGAAATGAAGGAGGCCGTTTATTTTTCACAACGTCGGATTCTAAGCTTAAGGGGTTTTTCGTATAAGAAAGCGCATTGTATGCATAACATCTAGAATATTTAGATAATGAATGCAATGAATATTCTGCTCTGCTGAAGCAAGACGCTACGGGCACTTATGTTTTATTTCAAGAAACGCCGCTGCGCTCTAGATTGGGAGATGCGCGAAATAATTAAGCCTTATCTCAGCCAAATCGAACCGAAAGCAGAGTCGAAATTTCAAGGCTAGCGATATTGCTTGAAAGGAAGCAAAGCAACCTCGCACGACAAATCACTGATTTAACCGCCACGTGCCAGATTACATGAGGGGGACGCCACCTTGTATGGGTACCATCGAGTGTCCACACAGAAACACACATGCAGGCGGGTTTTCGCTAAATGGGGCAAGTAAGGCTTACGCCTGAAAAGAATCGATAGTAAAGGCCAGAGTTGAAACCGCAGATTGCACTGTTCAGTGTGGTTGAGCGAATCCTCTGAGTGTTATTCCACAGTAGGCGTAGAGTTGAGGTCTGGGCTTCTTGGCCACTAGTGGAGGAGGTCAAGTTCCTTTTAGTGTTTTACTGATAAGCAGATTCCAGGGGTAGCAGCGTGAACAGCAAGAGCGCTTCATAATATTTCATAGGCTCGAATACGATGTATTGCTGGAAGGTTGTGAGTCCTTAGCATGGCCACGGCATCTAAAAGTAAAATGCCTTGATAGAACTAAACCGCTTACTAATGCGCTAAGTTTTGCGACAGTGGTTTCGGTTTTAAGTACACTGTAACAAAATTCTCGAGCTTTGTCAACATGCGGTTTGATGAAAGCTCACTGAAGACTATAGCGTCGGAATTGTAGACACCGAAAATATTATGCAGCAAAGAAGTTCTTTAATGATGCTTTAAATAGTTCACATATAACATTCAAAGCCTCCCGATCATGGTAGCCATCCTCGATAAGTCGAGCGCTGACCCCACGTGTGATTAAGTATCACTGAACACTAATCAAGGAGATATTGCCGATGTATTTTCATTTTCACTGTGCTCAGTGCCTAAAATACTTGAGCACATTATCCTTAAGCACCAAACAATGTTTCTCGAAGACGAACGTATATTATCACCATTTCAGCATGGCTTCCGCCAAGGGCTTTCCACGGTAACTCAATTAATAGAACTAATACATAATTTATCGCCAAAGCATAGATAGCCGAAAACAAACCGACCTAATACTACTTGATTTTTCGAAGGACATTTGATCAGGTTACGCATAACAAACTAATCAATAAGCTTGAGACGACACTAGGTCAAGGGCCTATAGTTAACTGGATTAGAAATTATTTATCAGATCGAATACAGTTTGTAGAAATTAACCAACAAACTTCCCACATAGTCCAAGTTGTATCCGGTGTTCCCCAGGGCAGTGTCTTGGCCCCCATCCTGTTTTTAATCTTCATCAATGATTTAGCAGCAAATGCTAATGTCAACATACGACTTTTTGCAGACGATTGCATCATTTATAAGGAAATCAACACAGTTGATGACCATCAAGCCCTTAACAATGCGCTTAAATATATAACAAAATGGTGCACGGACTGGCAG
>JARKHS020013397.1:0-55519 GCA_030143305.2 Amblyomma americanum | reverse complement strand
AGATTGATGAGCCGGCTCGAACCACATGCATCGGCAGAGGATCCAAGGCAGGCGATGGCGGGATTGAAACGCCTGATGTGAGCTGGCAGGAACCAAGGAACCCACCGCAAACGGCCCATGTGACCGCATCCTGGAAAACGAATGGTTGTGAGCGCATCGTCGCAGGCGCGGTGTCATGCCCAAATGGCGAAGCCCCTGATGCCCGTTTATGTGTCATGCTGTTTGCTTCGGTCATCGTCGAGGCAGGTTGCCAGATTGATGAGCCGGCTCGAAATAGATGCATCGGCAGAGGATCAAAGGCAGGCCATGGCGGGTTTGAAACCCCTGATGTGAGCTGGCAGGAACCAAGGAACCCACCGCAAACGGCCCATGTGACTGCAGCCTGGAAAACTAACGGTTGTGAGCGCATCGTCGCTGGCACGATTTCATGCCCAAATGGCGAAGCCCCTGATGCGCGTTTATGTGTCATGCTGTTTGCTTCGGTCATCGTCGAGGCAGGTTGCCAGATTGATGAGCCGGCTCGAACCAGATGCATCGGCAGAGGATCCAAGGCAGTCGATGGCGGGATTGAAACCCCTGATGTGAGCTGGCAGGAACCAAGCAACCCACCGCAAACAGCCCATGTGACTGCTGCCTGGAAAAGGAACGGTTGTGAGCGCATCGTCGTTGGCACGGTGTCATGCCCAAATGGCGAAGCCCCTGATGCGCGTTTATGTGTCATGCTGTTTGTTTCGGTCATCGTCGAGGCAGGTTGCCAGATTGATGAGCCGGCTCGAAGCAGATGCATCGGCAGAGGATCAAAGGCAGGCCATGGCGGCTTTGAAACCACTGATGTGAGCTGGCAGAAACCAAGGAACCCACCGCAAACGGCCCATGTGACTGCAGCCTGGAAATCGAACGGTTGTGAGCGCATCGTCGCTGGTACGGTTTCATGCCCAAATGGCGAAGCCCCTGGTGCGCATTTATGTGTCATGCTGTTTGCTTCGGTCATCGTCGAGGCAGGTTGCCAGATTGATGAGCCGGCTCGAACCAGATGCATCGGCAGAGGATCCAAGGCAGGCGATGGCGGGATTGAAACCCCTGATGTGAGCTGGCAGGAACCAAGGAACCCACCGCAAACGGCCCATGTGACTGCAGCCTGGAAAACGAATGGTTGTGAGCGCATCGTCGCTGGCGCGGTGTCATGCCCAAATGGCGAAGACCCTGATGCGTGTTTATGTGTCATGCTGTTTGCTTCGGTCATCGTCGAGGCAGGTTGCCAGATTGATGAGCGGTCTCTAACCAGATGCATCGGCAGAGGATACAGGGCAGGTCATGGCGGGTTTAAACCCCCTGATGTGAGCTGACAGGAACCAAGGAACTCACCGCAAACGGCCCATGTGACTTCATCCTGGAAAACGAATGGCTGTGAGCGCATCGTCGCTGGCGCGGTGTCATGCCCAAATGGCGAAGCCCCTGATGCGCGTTTATGTGTCATGCTGTTTGCTTCGGTCATCGTCGAGGCAAGTTGCCAGATTGATGAGCAGTCTCGAACCAGATGCATTGGCAGAGGATCGAAGGCAGGCGATGGCGGGATTGAAACCCCTGGTGTGAGCTGACAGGAACAAAGGAACCCACCGCAAACGGCCCATGTGACTGCATCCTGGAAAAGGAACGGTTGTGAGCGCATCTTCGCTGGCACGGTGTCATGCCCAAATGGCGAAGCCCCTGATGCGCGTTTATGTGTCATGCTGTTTGCTTCGGTCATCGTCGAGGCAGGTTGCCAGATTGATGAGCCGGCTCGAACCAGATGCATCGGCAAAGGATCCAAGGCAGGCCATGGCGGGTCTGAAATCCCTGGTGTGAGCTGGCAGGAAGCAAGCAACCCACCGCAAACGGCCCATGTCACTGCAGCCTGGAAAACGAACAGTTGTGAGCGTGACATGGATTACGCAAAACGCGTACAGGCGCTAAAAGACGAAGACAAGCACACTCAAGACAGGACAGGCTCCTGTCCTGTATTGAGTGTGCTTGTCTTCATCTTTTAGCGCCTGTACGCGTTTTGCGTAAACCATGTCAAGCTACAACCAACTAGCTCAAATGAAAGTCTTGTTGTGAGCGCATCGTCGCTGGCGCGGTGTCATGCCCAAATGGCGAAGCCCCTGATGCGTGTTTTTGTGTCATGCTGTTTGCTTCGATCATCGTCGAGGCAGGTTGCCAGACTGATGAGCCTGCTCGAACCAGATGCATCGGCAGAGGATCCAAGGCAGGTCATGGCGGATTTGAAACCCCTGATGTGAGCTGACAGGAACCAAGGAACCCACCCCAAACGGCCCCCGTGACTGCAGCCTGGAAAACGAACGGTTGTGAGCGCATCGTCGCTGGCGCGGTGTCATGCCCAAATGGCGTAGCCCCTGATGCGCGTTTCTGTGTCATGCTGTTTGCTTCGGTCATCGACGAGGCAGGTTGCCAGCTTGATGACCCGGCTCGAACCAGATGCATCAGCTGAGGATCCAAGGCAGGCGATGGCGGGATTGCAACCCCTGATGTGAGCTGGCAGGAACCAAGAAACCCACCACAAACGGCCCATGTGACTTCATCCTGGAAAACGAATGGTTGTGAGCGCATCGTCGCTGGCGCGGTGTCATGCCCAAATGGCGAAGCCCCTGACGCGTTTATGTGTCATGCTGTTTGCTTCGGTCATCGTCGAGGCAGGTTGCCAGATTGATGAGCGGTCTCGAACCAGATGCATCGGCAGAGGATCCAAGGCAGGCGATGGCGGGATTGAAACCCCTGGTGTGAGCTGGCAGGAACAAAGGAACCCACCGCAAACGGCCCATGTGACTGCATCCTGGAAAAGGAACGGTTGTGAGCGCATCTTCGCTGGCACGGTGTCATGCCCAAATGGCGAAGCCCCTGATGCGCGTTTATGTGTCATGCTGTTTGCTTCGGTCATCGTCGAGGCATGTTGCCAGATTGATGAGCCGGCTCGAACCAGATGCATCGGCAGAGGATCCAAGGCAGGCCATGGCGGGTCTGAAACCCCTGGTGTGAGCTGGCAGGAAGCAAGCAACCCACCGCAAACGGCCCATGTCACTGCAGCCTGGAAAACGAACAGTTGTGAGCGTGACATGGATTACGCAAAACGCGTACAGGCGCTAAAAGACGAAGACAAGCACACTCAAGACAGGACAGGCACCTGTCCTGTATTGAGTGTGCTTGTCTTCATCTTTTAGCGCCTGTACGCGTTTTGCGTAAACCATGTCAAGCTACAACCAACTAGCTCAAATGAAAGTCTTGTTGTGAGCGCATCGTCGCTGGCGCGGTGTCATGCCCAAATGGCGAAGCCCCTGATGCGTGTTTTTGTGTCATGCTGTTTGCTTCGATCATCGTCGAGGCAGGTTGCCAGACTGATGAGCCTCCTCGAACCAGATGCATCGGCAGAGGATCCAAGGCAGGTCATGGCGGATTTGAAACCCCTGATGTGAGCTGACAGGAACCAAGGAACCCACCCCAAACGGCCCCCGTGACTGCAGCCTGGAAAACGAACGGTTGTGAGCGCATCGTCGCTGGCGCGGTGTCATGCCCAAATGGCGTAGCCCCTGATGCGCGTTTCTGTGTCATGCTGTTTGCTTCGGTCATCGACGAGGCAGGTTGCCAGCTTGATGACCCGGCTCGAACCAGATGCATCGGCAGAGGATCAAAGGCAGGCCATGGCGGGTTTGAAACCCCTGATGTGAGCTGGCAGGAACCAAGGAACCCACCGCAAACGGCCCATGTGACTGCAGCCTGGAAAACTAACGGTTGTGAGCGCATCGTCGCTGGCACGATTTCATGCCCAAATGGCGAAGCCCCTGATGCGCGTTTATGTGTCATGCTGTTTGCTTCGGTCATCGTCGAGGCAGGTTGCCAGATTGATGAGCCGGCTCGAACCAGATGCATCGGCAGAGGATCCAAGGCAGTCGATGGCGGGATTGAAACCCCTGATGTGAGCTGGCAGGAACCAAGCAACCCACCGCAAACAGCCCATGTGACTGCTGCCTGGAAAAGGAACGGTTGTGAGCGCATCGTCGTTGGCACGGTGTCATGCCCAAATGGCGAAGCCCCTGATGCGCGTTTATGTGTCATGCTGTTTGCTTCGGTCATCGTCGAGGCAGGTTGCCAGATTGATGAGCCGGCTCGAACCAGATGCATCGGCAAAGGATCCAAGGCAGGCCATGGCGGGTCTGAAATCCCTGGTGTGAGCTGGCAGGAAGCAAGCAACCCACCGCAAACGGCCCATGTCACTGCAGCCTGGAAAACGAACAGTTGTGAGCGTGACATGGATTACGCAAAACGCGTACAGGCGCTAAAAGACGAAGACAAGCACACTCAAGACAGGACAGGCTCCTGTCCTGTATTGAGTGTGCTTGTCTTCATCTTTTAGCGCCTGTACGCGTTTTGCGTAAACCATGTCAAGCTACAACCAACTAGCTCAAATGAAAGTCTTGTTGTGAGCGCATCGTCGCTGGCGCGGTGTCATGCCCAAATGGCGAAGCCCCTGATGCGTGTTTTTGTGTCATGCTGTTTGCTTCGATCATCGTCGAGGCAGGTTGCCAGACTGATGAGCCTCCTCGAACCAGATGCATCGGCAGAGGATCCAAGGCAGGTCATGGCGGATTTGAAACCCCTGATGTGAGCTGACAGGAACCAAGGAACCCACCCCAAACGGCCCCCGTGACTGCAGCCTGGAAAACGAACGGTTGTGAGCGCATCGTCGCTGGCGCGGTGTCATGCCCAAATGGCGTAGCCCCTGATGCGCGTTTCTGTGTCATGCTGTTTGCTTCGGTCATCGACGAGGCAGGTTGCCAGCTTGATGACCCGGCTCGAACCAGATGCATCAGCTGAGGATCCAAGGCAGGCGATGGCGGGATTGAAACCCCTGATGTGAGCTGGCAGGAACCAAGGAACCCACCGCAAACGGCCCATGTGACTTCATCCTGGAAAACGAATGGTTGTGAGCGCATCGTCGCTGGCGCGGTGTCATGCCCAAATGGCGAAGCCCCTGATGCGCGTTTATGTGTCATGCTGTTTGCTTCGGTCATCGTCGAGGCAGGTTGCCAGATTGATGAGCGGTCTCGAACCAGATGCATCGGCAGAGGATCCAAGGCAGGCGATGGCGGGATTGAAACCCCTGGTGTGAGCTGGCAGGAACAAAGGAACCCACCGCAAACGGCCCATGTGACTGCATCCTGGAAAAGGAACGGTTGTGAGCGCATCGTCGCTGGCACGGTGTCATGCCCAAATGGCGAAGCCCCTGATGCGCGTTTATGTGTCATGCTGTTTGCTTCGGTCATCGTCGAGGCAGGTTGCCAGATTGATGAGCCGGCTCGAACCAGATGCATCGGCAGAGGATCCAAGGCAGGCCATGGCGGGTCTGAAACCCCTGGTGTGAGCTGGCAGGAAGCAAGCAACCCACCGCAAACGGCCCATGTCACTGCAGCCTGGAAAACGAACAGTTGTGAGCGTGACATGGATTACGCAAAACGCGTACAGGCGCTAAAAGACGAAGACAAGCACACTCAAGACAGGACAGGCTCCTGTCCTGTATTGAGTGTGCTTGTCTTCATCTTTTAGCGCCTGTACGCGTTTTGCGTAAACCATGTCAAGCTACAACCAACTAGCTCAAATGAAAGTCTTGTTGTGAGCGCATCGTCGCTGGCGCGGTGTCATGCCCAAATGGCGAAGCCCCTGATGCGTGTTTTTGTGTCATGCTGTTTGCTTCGATCATCGTCGAGGCAGGTTGCCAGACTGATGAGCCTCCTCGAACCAGATGCATCGGCAGAGGATCCAAGGCAGGTCATGGCGGATTTGAAACCCCTGATGTGAGCTGACAGGAACCAAGGAACCCACCCCAAACGGCCCCCGTGACTGCAGCCTGGAAAACGAACGGTTGTGAGCGCATCGTCGCTGGCGCGGTGTCATGCCCAAATGGCGTAGCCCCTGATGCGCGTTTCTGTGTCATGCTGTTTGCTTCGGTCATCGACGAGGCAGGTTGCCAGCTTGATGACCCGGCTCGAACCAGATGCATCAGCTGAGGATCCAAGGCAGGCGATGGCGGGATTGCAACCCCTGATGTGAGCTGGCAGGAACCAAGAAACCCACCACAAACGGCCCATGTGACTGCAGCCTGGAAAACGAACGGTTGTGAGCACATCGTCGCTGGCGCGGTGTCATGCCAAAATGGCGAAGCCCCTGATGCGCGTTTCTGTGTCATGCTGTTTGCTTTGGTCATCGTCGAGGCAGGTTGCCAGCTTGATGACCCGGCTCGAACCAGATGCATCAGCTGAGGATCCAAGGCAGGCGATGGCGGGATTGAAACCCCTGATGTGAGCTGGCAGGAACCAAGGAACCCACCGCAAACGGCCCCTGTGACTGCAGCCTGGAAAACGAACGGTTGTGAGCGCATCGTCGCTGGCGCGGTGTCATGCCCAAATGGCGAAGCCCCTGATGCGTGTTTATGTGTCATGCTGTTTGCTTCGGTCATCGTCGAGGCAGGTTGCCAGATTGATGAGCGGTCTCGAACCAGATGCATCGGCAGAGGATTCAAGGCAGGTCATGGCGGGTTTGAAACCCCTGATGTGAGCTGACAGGAACCAAGGAACCCACCGCAAACGGCCCACGTGACTTCATCCTGGAAAACGAATGGTTGTGAGCGCATCGTCGCTGGCGCGGTGTCATGCCCAAATGGCGAAGCCCCTGATGCGCGTTTATGTGTCATGCTGTTTGCTTCAATCATCGTCGAGGCAGGTTGCCAAATTGATGAGCCGGCTCGAAACAGATGCATCGGCAGAGGATCCAAGGCAGGCCATGGCGGGTTTGAAACCCCTGATGTGAGCTGGCAGGAACCAAGCAACCCACCGCAAACAGTCCCATGTGACTGCAGCCTGGAAAAGGAACGGTTGTGAGCGCATCGTCGCTGGCGCGGTGTCATGCCCAAATGGCGAAGCCCCTGATGCGCGTTTTGTGTCATGCTGTTTGTTTCGGTCATCGTCGAGGCAGGTTGCCAGATTGATGAGCCGGCTCGAAACAGATGCATCGGCAGAGGATCCAAAGGCAGGCCATGGCGGGTTTGAAACCCCTGATGTGAGCTGGCAGGAACCAAGGAACCCACCGCAAACGGCCCATGTGACTGCAGCCTGGAAAACGAACGGTTGTGAGCGCATCGTCGCTGGCACGGTGTCATGCCCAAATGGCGAAGCCCCTGGTGCGTGTTTATGTGTCATGCTGTTTGCTTCGGTCATCGTCGAGGCAGGTTGCCAGATTGATGAGCGGTCTCGAACCAGATGCATCGGCAGAGGATCCAAGGCAGGTCATGGCGGGTTTGAAACCCCTGATGTGAGCTGACAGGAACCAAGGAACCCACCGCAAACGGCCCACGTGACTTCATCCTGGAAAACGAATGGTTGTGAGCGCATCGTCGCTGGCGCGGTGTCATGCCCAAATGGCGAAGCCCCTGATGCGCGTTTATGTGTCATGCTGTTTGCTTCAATCATCGTCGAGGCAGGTTGCCAAATTGATGAGCCGGCTCGAAACAGATGCATCGGCAGAGGATCCAAGGCAGGCCATGGCGGGTTTGAAACCCCTGATGTGTGCTGCCAGGAACCAAGGAACCCACCGCAAACGGCCCATGTGACTGCAGCCTGGAAAACGAACGGTTGTGAGCGCATCGTCGCTGGCGCGGTGTCATGCCCAAATGGCGAAGCCCCTGATGCGCGTTTATGTGTCATGCTGTTTGCTTCGGTCATCGTCGAGGCAGGTTGCCAGATTGATGAGCCGGCTCGAACCAGATGCATCGGCAGAGGATCCAAGGCAGGCCATGGCGGGTTTGAAACCCCTGATGTGAGCTGGCAGGAACCAAGGAACCCACCGCAAACGGCCCATGTGACTGCAGCCTGGAAAACGAACGGTTGTGAGGCGCATCGTCGCTGGCACGGTGTCATGCCCAAATGGCGAAGCCCCTGATGCGCGTTTATGTGTCATGCTGTTTGTTTCGGTCATCGTCGAGGCAGGTTGCCAGATTGATGAGCCGGCTCGAACCAGATGCATCGGCAGAGGATCCAAAGGCAGGCCATGGCGGGATTGAAACCCCTGATGTGAGCTGGCAGGAACCAAGGAACCCACCGCAAACGGCCCATGTGACTGCAGCCTGGAAAACGAACGGTTGTGAGCGCATCGTCGCTGGCACGGTGTCATGCCCAAATGGCGAAGCCCCTGGTGCGCGTTTATGTGTCATGCTGTTTGCTTCGGTCATCGTCGAGGCAGGTTGCCAGATTGATGAGCCGGCTCGAACCAGATGCATCGGCAGAGGATCCAAGGCAGGCCATGGCGGATTTGAAACCCCTGATGTGAGCTGGCAGGAACCAAGGAACCCACCGCAAACGGCCCATGTGACTGCAGCCTGGAAAACGAACGGTTGTGAGCGCATCGTCGCTGGCGCGGTGTCATGCCCAAATGGCGAAGCCCCTGATGCGCGTTTATGTGTCATGCTGTTTGCTTCGGTCATCGTCGAGGCAGGTTGCCAGATTGATGAGCCGGCTCGAACCAGATGCATCGGCAGAGGATCCAAGGCAGGCGATGGCGGGATTTAAACCCCTGATGTGAGCTGGCAGGAACCAAGGAACCCACCGCAAACGGCCCATGTGACTGCATCCTGGAAAACGAATGGTTGTGAGCGCATCGTCGCTGGCGCGGTGTCATGCCCAAATGGCGAAGCCCCTGATGCGCGTTTATGTGTCATGCTGTTTGCTTCGGTCATCGTCGAGGCAGGTTGCCAGATTGATGAGCGGTCTCGAACCAGATGCATCGGCAGAGGATCCAAGGCAGGTCATGGCGGGTTTGAAACCCCTGATGTGAGCTGACAGGAACCAAGGAACCCACCGCAAACGGCCCATGTGACTTCATCCTGGAAAACGAATGGTTGTGAGCGCATCGTCGCTGGCGCGGTGTCATGCCCAAATGGCGAAGCCCCTGATGCGCGTTTATGTGTCATGCTGTTTGCTTCGGTCATCGTCGAGGCAGGTTGCCAGATTGATGAGCGGTCTCGAACCAGATGCATCGGCAGAGGATCCAAGGCAGGCGATGGCGGGATTGAAACCCCTGGTGTGAGCTGGCAGGAACAAAGGAACCCACCGCAAACGGCCCATGTGACTGCATCCTGGAAAAGGAACGGTTGTGAGCGCATCTTCGCTGGCACGGTGTCATGCCCAAATGGCGAAGCCCCTGATGCGCGTTTATGTGTCATGCTGTTTGCTTCGGTCATCGTCGAGGCAGGTTGCCAGATTGATGAGCCGGCTCGAACCAGATGCATCGGCAGAGGATCCAAGGCAGGCCATGGCGGGTCTGAAACCCCTGGTGTGAGCTGGCAGGAAGCAAGCAACCCACCGCAAACGGCCCATGTCACTGCAGCCTGGAAAACGAACAGTTGTGAGCGTGACATGGATTACGCAAAACGCGTACAGGCGCTAAAAGACGAAGACAAGCACACTCAAGACAGGACAGGCTCCTGTCCTGTATTGAGTGTGCTTGTCTTCATCTTTTAGCGCCTGTACGCGTTTTGCGTAAACCATGTCAAGCTACAACCAACTAGCTCAAATGAAAGTCTTGTTGTGAGCGCATCGTCGCTGGCGCGGTGTCATGCCCAAATGGCGAAGCCCCTGATGCGTGTTTTTGTGTCATGCTGTTTGCTTCGATCATCGTCGAGGCAGGTTGCCAGACTGATGAGCCTGCTCGAACCAGATGCATCGGCAGAGGATCCAAGGCAGGTCATGGCGGATTTGAAACCCCTGATGTGAGCTGACAGGAACCAAGGAACCCACCCCAAACGGCCCCCGTGACTGCAGCCTGGAAAACGAACGGTTGTGAGCGCATCGTCGCTGGCGCGGTGTCATGCCCAAATGGCGTAGCCCCTGATGCGCGTTTCTGTGTCATGCTGTTTGCTTCGGTCATCGACGAGGCAGGTTGCCAGCTTGATGACCCGGCTCGAACCAGATGCATCAGCTGAGGATCCAAGGCAGGCGATGGCGGGATTGCAACCCCTGATGTGAGCTGGCAGGAACCAAGAAACCCACCACAAACGGCCCATGTGACTGCAGCCTGGAAAACGAATGGTTGTGAGCGCATCGTCGCTGGCGCGGTGTCATGCCCAAATGGCGAAGCCCCTGATGCGCGTTTATGTGTCATGCTGTTTGCTTCGGTCATCGTCGAGGCAGGTTGCCAGATTGATGAGCCGGTCTCGAACCAGATGCATCGGCAGAGGATCCAAGGCAGGCGATGGCGGGATTGAAACCCCTGATGTGAGCTGGCAGGAACCAAGGAACCCACCGCAAACGGCCCATGTGACTGCATCCTGGAAAACGAACGGTTGTGAGCGCATCGTCGCTGGCGCGGTGTCATGCCCAAATGGCGAAGCCCCTGATGCGCGTTTATGTGTCATGCTGTTTGCTTCGGTCATCGTCGAGGCAGGTTGCCAGATTGATGAGCCGGCTCGAACCAGATGCATCGGCAGAGGATCCAAGGCAGGCCATGGCGGGTTTGAAACCCCTGATGTGAGCTGGCAGGAACCAAGCAACCCACCGCAAACATCCCATGTGACTGCTGCCTGGAAAAGGAACGGTTGTGAGCGCATCGTCGTTGGCACGGTGTCATGCCCAAATGGCGAAGCCCCTGATGCGCGTTTAGTGTCATGCTGTTTGTTTCGGTCATCGTCGAGGCAGGTTGCCAGATTGATGAGCCGGCTCGAAACAGATGCATCGGCAGAGGATCAAAGGCAGGCCATGGCGGCTTTGAAACCCCTGATGTGAGCTAGCAGAAACCAAGGAACCCACCGCAAATGACCCATGTGACTGCAGCCTGGAAATCGAACTGTTGTGAGCGCATCGTCGCTGGCACGGTTTCATGCCCAAATGGCGAAGCCCCTGGTGCGTGTTTATGTGTCATGCTGTTTGCTTCGGTCATCGTCGAGGCAGGTTGCCAGATTGATGAGCGGTCTCGAACCAGATGCATCGGCAGAGGATCCAAGGCAGGTCATGGCGGGTTTGAAACCCCTGATGTGAGCTGACAGGAACCAAGGAACCCACCGCAAACGGCCCACGTGACTGCAGCCTGGAAAACGAATGGTTGTGAGCGCATCGTCGCTGGCGCGGTGTCATGCCCAAATGGCGAAGCCCCTGATGCGCGTTTATGTGTCATGCTGTTTGCTTCGGTCATCGTCGAGGCAGGTTGCCAGATTGATGAGCCGGCTCGAAACAGATGCATCGGCAGAGGATCCAAGGCAGGCCATGGCGGGTTTGAAACCCCTGATGTGTGCTGCCAGGAACCAAGGAACCCACCGCAAACGGCCCATGTGACTGCAGCCTGGAAAACGAACGGTTGTGAGCGCATCGTCGCTGGCACGGTTTCATGCCCAAATGGCGAAGCCCCTGATGCGCGTTTATGTGTCCTGCTGTTTGCTTCGGTCATCGTCGAGGCAGGTTGCCAGATTGATGAGCCGGCTCGAACCAGATGCATCGGCAGAGGATCCAAGGCAGTCGATGGCGGGATTGAAACCCCTGATGTGAGCTGGCAGGAACCAAGCAACCCACCGCAAACAGCCCATGTGACTGCTGCCTGGAAAAGGAACGGTTGTGAGCGCATCGTCGTTGGCACGGTGTCATGCCCAAATGGCGAAGCCCCTGATGCGCGTTTATGTGTCATGCTGTTTGTTTCGGTCATCGTCGAGGCAGGTTGCCAGATTGATGAGCCGGCTCGAAACAGATGCATCGGCAGAGGATCAAAGGCAGGCCATAGCGGCTTTGAAACCACTGATGTGAGCTGGCAGAAACCAAGGAACCCACCGCAAACGGCCCATGTGACTGCAGCCTGGAAATCGAACGGTTGTGAGCGCATCGTCGCTGGCACGGTTTCATGCCCAAATGGCGAAGCCCCTGGTGCGCATTTATGTGTCATGCTGTTTGCTTCGGTCATCGTCGAGGCAGGTTGCCAGATTGATGAGCCGGCTCGAACCAGATGCATCGGCAGAGGATCCAAGGCAGGCGGTGGCGGGATTGAAACCCCTGATGTGAGCTGGCAGGAACCAAGGAACCCACCGCAAACGGCCCATGTGACTGCAGCCTGGAAAACGAACGGTTGTGAGCGCATCGTCGCTGGCGCGGTGTCATGCCCAAATGGCGAAGACCCTGATGCGTGTTTATGTGTCATGCTGTTTGCTTCGGTCATCGTCGAGGCAGGTTGCCAGATTGATGAGCGGTCTCGAACCAGATGCATCGGCAGAGGATACAGGGCAGGTCATGGCGGGTTTAAACCCCCTGATGTGAGCTGACAGGAACCAAGGAACTCACCGCAAACGGCCCATGTGACTTCATCCTGGAAAACGAATGGCTGTGAGCGCATCGTCGCTGGCGCGGTGTCATGCCCAAATGGCGAAGCCCCTGATGCGCGTTTATGTGTCATGCTGTTTGCTTCGGTCATCGTCGAGGCAAGTTGCCAGACTGATGAGCAGTCTCGAACCAGATGCATTGGCAGAGGATCGAAGGCAGGTCATTTCGGGTTTGAAACCCCTGATGTGAGCTGACAGGAACCAAGGAACCCACCGCAAACGGCCCATGTGACTTCATCCTGGAAAACGAATGGTTGTGAGCGCATCGTCGCTGGCGCGGTGTCATGCCCAAATGGCGAAGCCCCTGACGCGTTTATGTGTCATGCTGTTTGCTTCGGTCATCGTCGAGGCAGGTTGCCAGATTGATGAGCGGTCTCGAACCAGATGCATCAGCAGAGGATCCAAGGCAGGCGATGGCGGGATTGAAACCCCTGGTGTGAGCTGGCAGGAACAAAGGAACCCACCGCAAACGGCCCATGTGACTGCATCCTGGAAAAGGAACGGTTGTGAGCGCATCTTCGCTGGCACGGTGTCATGCCCAAATGGCGAAGCCCCTGATGCGCGTTTATGTGTCATGCTGTTTGCTTCGGTCATCGTCGAGGCAGGTTGCCAGATTGATGAGCCGGCTCGAACCAGATGCATCGGCAGAGGATCCAAGGCAGGCCATGGCGGGTCTGAAACCCCTGGTGTGAGCTGGCAGGAAGCAAGCAACCCACCGCAAACGGCCCATGTCACTGCAGCCTGGAAAACGAACAGTTGTGAGCGTGACATGGATTACGCAAAACGCGTACAGGCGCTAAAAGACGAAGACAAGCACACTCAAGACAGGACAGGCTCCTGTCCTGTATTGAGTGTGCTTGTCTTCATCTTTTAGCGCCTGTACGCGTTTTGCGTAAACCATGTCAAGCTACAACCAACTAGCTCAAATGAAAGTCTTGTTGTGAGCGCATCGTCGCTGGCGCGGTGTCATGCCCAAATGGCGAAGCCCCTGATGCGTGTTTTTGTGTCATGCTGTTTGCTTCGATCATCGTCGACGCAGGTTGCCAGACTGATGAGCCTCCTCGAACCAGATGCATCGGCAGAGGATCCAAGGCAGGTCATGGCGGATTTGAAACCCCTGATGTGAGCTGACAGGAACCAAGGAACCCACCCCAAACGGCCCCCGTGACTGCAGCCTGGACAACGAACGGTTGTGAGCGCATCGTCGCTGGCGCGGTGTCATGCCCAAATGGCGTAGCCCCTGATGCGCGTTTCTGTGTC
Organism: Amblyomma americanum; assembly: GCA_030143305.2. NCBI lineage: Eukaryota > Metazoa > Arthropoda > Arachnida > Ixodida > Ixodidae > Amblyomma > Amblyomma americanum. The sequence continues at coordinate 41,865 of JARKHS020013397.1, read as the reverse complement.
ATGCTGTTTGCTTCGGTCATCGACGAGGCAGGTTGCCAGCTTGATGACCCGGCTCGAACCAGATGCATCAGCTGAGGATCCAAGGCACGCGATGGCGGGATTGCAACCCCTGATGTGAGCTGGCAGGAACCAAGAAACCCACCACAAACGGCCCATGTGACTGCAGCCTGGAAAACGAACGGTTGTGAGCACATCGTCGCTGGCGCGGTGTCATGCCAAAATGGCGAAGCCCCTGATGCGCGTTTCTGTGTCCTGCTGTTTGCTTTGGTCTTCGTCGAGGCAGGTTGCCAGCTTGATGACCCGGCTCGAACCAGATGCATCAGCTGAGGATCCAAGGCAGGCGATGGCGGGATTGAAACCCCTGATGTGAGCTGGCAGGAACCAAGGAACCCACCGCAAACGGCCCCTGTGACTGCAGCCTGGAAAACGAACGGTTGTGAGCGCATCGTCGCTGGCGCGGTGTCATGCCCAAATGGCGAAGCCCCTGATGCGTGTTTATGTGTCATGCTGTTTGCGTCGGTCATCGTCGAGGCAGGTTGCCAGATTGATGAGCGGTCTCGAACCAGATGCATCGGCAGAGGATTCAAGGCAGGTCATGGCGGGTTTGAAAACCCTGATGTGAGCTGACAGGAACCAAGGAACCCACTGCAAACGGCCCACGTGACTTCATCCTGGAAAACGAATGGTTGTGAGCGCATCGTCCCTGGCGCGGTGTCATGCCCAAATGGCGAAGCCCCTGATGCGCGTTTATGTGTCATGCTGTTTGCTTCAATCATCGTCGAGGCAGGTTGCCAAATTGATGAGCCGGCTCGAAACAGATGCATCGGCAGAGGATCCAAGGCAGGCCATGGCGGGTTTGAAACCCCTGATGTGTGCTGCCAGGAACCAAGGAACCCACCGCAAATGGCCCATGTGACTGCAGCCTGGAAAACGAACGGTTGTGAGCGCATCGTCGCTTGCGCGGTGTCATGCCCAAATGGCTTAGCCCCTGATGCGCGTTTATGTGTCATACTGTTTGCTTCGGTCATCGTCGAGGTAGGGTTCTTAGATTGATGAGCCGGCTCGAAACAGATGCATCGGCAGAGGATCCAAGGCAGGCCATGGCGGGTTTGAAACCCCTGATGTGTGCTGCCAGGAACCAAGGAACCCACCGCAAATGGCCCATGTGACTGCAGCCTGGAAAACGAACGGTTGTGGGCGCATCGTCGCTGGCGCGGTGTCATGCCCAAATGGCGAAGCCCCTGATGCGCGATTATGTGTCATGGTGTTTGTTTCGGTCATCGTCGAGGTAGGTTGCCAGATTAATGACCCGGCTCGAACCAGATGCAGCGGCAGAGGGTCCAAAGCAGGCCGTGGCGGGATTGAAACCCCTGATGTGAGATGGCAGGAACCAAGAAAACCCACAACAAACGGCCACTGTGACTGTAGCCTGGAAAACGAACGGGTGTGAGCGCATCGTCACTGGCACGTGTCATGCCCAAATGGCGAAGCCCCTGGTGCGCGTTTATGTGCTATGCTGTTTGCTTCGGTCATAGTCGAGGCAGGTTGCCAGAATGATGAGCCGGCTCGAACCAGATGCATCGGCAGAGGATCCAAGGCAGGTCATGGCGGATTTGAAACCCCTGATGTGAGCTGACAGGAACCAAGGAACCCACCCCAAACGGCCCTTGTAACTGCAGCCTGGAAAACGAACGGTTGTGAGCGCATCGTCGCTGGCGCGGTGTCATGCCCAAATGGCGAAGCCCCTGATGCGCGTTTCTGTGTCATGCTGTTTGCTTCGGTCATCGTCGAGGTAGGGTTCTTAGATTGATGAGCCGGCTCGAACCAGATGCATCGGCAGAGGATCCAAGGCAGGCGATGGCGGATTTAAACGCCTGATGTGAGCTGGCAGGAACCAAGGAACCCACCGCAAACGGCCCATGTGACCGCATCCTGGAAAACGAATGGTTGTGAGCGCATCGTCGCAGGCGCGATGTCATGCCCAAATGGCGAAGCCCCTGATGCGCGTTTATGTGTCATGCTGTTTGCTTCGGTCATCGTCGAGGCAGGTTGCCAGATTGATGAGCCGGCTCGAACCAGATGCATCGGCAGAGGATCCAGGGCAGGTCATGGCGGGTTTGAAACCCCTGATGTGAGCTGACAGGAACCAAGGAACCCACCGCAAACGGCCCACGTGACTTCATCCTGGAAAACGAATGGTTGTGAGCGCATCGTCGCTGGCGCGGTGTCATGCCCAAATGGCGAGGCCCCTGATGCGCGTTTATGTGTCATGCTGTTTGCTTCAATCATCGTCGAGGCAGGTTGCCAAATTGATGAGCCGGCTCGAAACAGATGCATCGGCAGAGGATCCAAGGCAGGCCATGGCGGGTTTGAAACCCCTGATGTGTGCTGCCAGGAACCAAGGAACCCACCGCAAACGGCCCATGTGACTGCAGCCTGGAAAACGAACGGTTGTGAGCGCATCGTCGCTGGCGCGGTGTCATGCCCAAATGGCGTAGCCCCTGATGCGCGTTTATGTGTCATACTGTTTGCTTCGGTCATCGTCGAGGTAGGGTTCTTAGATTGATGAGCCGGCTCGAACAAGATGCATCGGCAGAGGATCCAAGGCAGGCCATGGCGGGTTTGAAACCCCTGATGTGAGCTGGCAGGAACCAAGGAACCCACCGCAAACGGTGCATGTGACTGCAGCCTGGAAAACGAACGGTTGTGAGCGCATCGTCGCTGGCGCGGTGTCATGCCCAAATGGCGTAGCCCCTGATGCGCGTTTCTGTGTCATGCTGTTTGCTTCGGTCATCGACGAGGCAGGTTGCCAGCTTGATGACCCGGCTCGAACCAGATGCATCAGCTGAGGATCCAAGGCAGGCGATGGCGGGATTGCAACCCCTGATGTGAGCTGGCAGGAACCAAGAAACCCACCACAAACGGCCCATGTGACTGCAGCCTGGAAAACGAACGGTTGTGAGCACATCGTCGCTGGCGCGGTGTCATGCCAAAATGGCGAAGCCCCTGATGCGCGTTTCTGTGTCATGCTGTTTGCTTTGGTCATCGTCGAGGCAGGTTGCCAGCTTGATGACCCGGCTCGAACCAGATGCATCAGCTGAGGATCCAAGGCAGGCGATGGCGGGATTGAAACCCCTGATGTGAGCTGGCAGGAACCAAGGAACCCACCGCAAACGGCCCCTGTGACTGCAGCCTGGAAAACGAACGGTTGTGAGCGCATCGTCGCTGGCGCGGTGTCATGCCCAAATGGCGAAGCCCCTGATGCGTGTTTATGTGTCATGCTGTTTGCTTCGGTCATCGTCGAGGCAGGTTGCCAGATTGATGAGCGGTCTCGAACCAGATGCATCGGCAGAGGATTCAAGGCAGGTCATGGCGGGTTTGAAACCCCTGATGTGAGCTGACAGGAACCAAGGAACTCACCGCAAACGGCCCACGTGACTTCATCCTGGAAAACGAATGGTTGTGAGCGCATCGTCGCTGGCGCGGTGTCATGCCCAAATGGCGAAGCCCCTGATGCGCGTTTATGTGTCATGCTGTTTGCTTCAATCATCGTCGAGGCAGGTTGCCAAATTGATGAGCCGGCTCGAAACAGATGCATCGGCAGAGGATCCAAGGCAGGCCATGGCGGGTTTGAAACCCCTGATGTGAGCTGGCAGGAACCAAGCAACCCACCGCAAACATCCCATGTGACTGCTGCCTGGAAAAGGAACGGTTGTGAGCGCATCGTCGTTGGCACGGTGTCATGCCCAAATGGCGAAGCCCCTGATGCGCGTTTGTGTCATGCTGTTTGTTTCGGTCATCGTCGAGGCAGGTTGCCAGATTGATGAGCCGGCTCGAAACAGATGCATCGGCAGAGGATCAAAGGCAGGCCATGGCGGCTTTGAAACCCCTGATGTGAGCTAGCAGAAACCAAGGAACCCACCGCAAATGACCCATGTGACTGCAGCCTGGAAATCGAACTGTTGTGAGCGCATCGTCGCTGGCACGGTTTCATGCCCAAATGGCGAAGCCCCTGGTGCGTGTTTATGTGTCATGCTGTTTGCTTCGGTCATCGTCGAGGCAGGTTGCCAGATTGATGAGCGGTCTCGAACCAGATGCATCGGCAGAGGATCCAAGGCAGGTCATGGCGGGTTTGAAACCCCTGATGTGAGCTGACAGGAACCAAGGAACCCACCGCAAACGGCCCACGTGACTTCATCCTGGAAAACGAATGGTTGTGAGCGCATCGTCGCTGGCGCGGTGTCATGCCCAAATGGCGAAGCCCCTTATGCGCGTCTATGTGTCATGCTGTTTGCTTCAATCATCGTCGAGGCAGGTTGCCAAATTGATGAGCCGGCTCGAAACAGATGCATCGGCAGAGGATCCAAGGCAGTCGATGGCGGGATTGAAACCCCTGATGTGAGCTGGCAGGAACCAAGCAACCCACCGCAAACAGCCCATGTGACTGCTGCCTGGAAAAGGAACGGTTGTGAGCGCATCGTCGTTGGCACGGTGTCATGCCCAAATGGCGAAGCCCCTGATGCGCGTTTATGTGTCATGCTGTTTGTTTCGGTCATCGTCGAGGCAGGTTGCCAGATTGATGAGCCGGCTCGAAACAGATGCATCGGCAGAGGATCAAAGGCAGGCCATAGCGGCTTTGAAACCACTGATGTGAGCTGGCAGAAACCAAGGAACCCACCGCAAACGGCCCATGTGACTGCAGCCTGGAAATCGAACGGTTGTGAGCGCATCGTCGCTGGCACGGTTTCATGCCCAAATGGCGAAGCCCCTGGTGCGCATTTATGTGTCATGCTGTTTGCTTCGGTCATCGTCGAGGCAGGTTGCCAGATTGATGAGCCGGCTCGAACCAGATGCATCGGCAGAGGATCCAAGGCAGGCGGTGGCGGGATTGAAACCCCTGATGTGAGCTGGCAGGAACCAAGGAACCCACCGCAAACGGCCCATGTGACTGCAGCCTGGAAAACGAACGGTTGTGAGCGCATCGTCGCTGGCGCGGTGTCATGCCCAAATGGCGAAGACCCTGATGCGTGTTTATGTGTCATGCTGTTTGCTTCGGTCATCGTCGAGGCAGGTTGCCAGATTGATGAGCGGTCTCGAACCAGATGCATCGGCAGAGGATACAGGGCAGGTCATGGCGGGTTTAAACCCCCTGATGTGAGCTGACAGGAACCAAGGAACTCACCGCAAACGGCCCATGTGACTTCATCCTGGAAAACGAATGGCTGTGAGCGCATCGTCGCTGGCGCGGTGTCATGCCCAAATGGCGAAGCCCCTGATGCGCGTTTATGTGTCATGCTGTTTGCTTCGGTCATCGTCGAGGCAAGTTGCCAGACTGATGAGCAGTCTCGAACCAGATGCATTGGCAGAGGATCGAAGGCAGGTCATTTCGGGTTTGAAACCCCTGATGTGAGCTGACAGGAACCAAGGAACCCACCGCAAACGGCCCATGTGACTTCATCCTGGAAAACGAATGGTTGTGAGCGCATCGTCGCTGGCGCGGTGTCATGCCCAAATGGCGAAGCCCCTGACGCGTTTATGTGTCATGCTGTTTGCTTCGGTCATCGTCGAGGCAGGTTGCCAGATTGATGAGCGGTCTCGAACCAGATGCATCAGCAGAGGATCCAAGGCAGGCGATGGCGGGATTGAAACCCCTGGTGTGAGCTGGCAGGAACAAAGGAACCCACCGCAAACGGCCCATGTGACTGCATCCTGGAAAAGGAACGGTTGTGAGCGCATCTTCGCTGGCACGGTGTCATGCCCAAATGGCGAAGCCCCTGATGCGCGTTTATGTGTCATGCTGTTTGCTTCGGTCATCGTCGAGGCAGGTTGCCAGATTGATGAGCCGGCTCGAACCAGATGCATCGGCAGAGGATCCAAGGCAGGCCATGGCGGGTCTGAAACCCCTGGTGTGAGCTGGCAGGAAGCAAGCAACCCACCGCAAACGGCCCATGTCACTGCAGCCTGGAAAACGAACAGTTGTGAGCGTGACATGGATTACGCAAAACGCGTACAGGCGCTAAAAGACGAAGACAAGCACACTCAAGACAGGACAGGCTCCTGTCCTGTATTGAGTGTGCTTGTCTTCATCTTTTAGCGCCTGTACGCGTTTTGCGTAAACCATGTCAAGCTACAACCAACTAGCTCAAATGAAAGTCTTGTTGTGAGCGCATCGTCGCTGGCGCGGTGTCATGCCCAAATGGCGAAGCCCCTGATGCGTGTTTTTGTGTCATGCTGTTTGCTTCGATCATCGTCGACGCAGGTTGCCAGACTGATGAGCCTCCTCGAACCAGATGCATCGGCAGAGGATCCAAGGCAGGTCATGGCGGATTTGAAACCCCTGATGTGAGCTGACAGGAACCAAGGAACCCACCCCAAACGGCCCCCGTGACTGCAGCCTGGACAACGAACGGTTGTGAGCGCATCGTCGCTGGCGCGGTGTCATGCCCAAATGGCGTAGCCCCTGATGCGCGTTTCTGTGTCATGCTGTTTGCTTCGGTCATCGACGAGGCAGGTTGCCAGCTTGATGACCCGGCTCGAACCAGATGCATCAGCTGAGGATCCAAGGCACGCGATGGCGGGATTGCAACCCCTGATGTGAGCTGGCAGGAACCAAGAAACCCACCACAAACGGCCCATGTGACTGCAGCCTGGAAAACGAACGGTTGTGAGCACATCGTCGCTGGCGCGGTGTCATGCCAAAATGGCGAAGCCCCTGATGCGCGTTTCTGTGTCCTGCTGTTTGCTTTGGTCTTCGTCGAGGCAGGTTGCCAGCTTGATGACCCGGCTCGAACCAGATGCATCAGCTGAGGATCCAAGGCAGGCGATGGCGGGATTGAAACCCCTGATGTGAGCTGGCAGGAACCAAGGAACCCACCGCAAACGGCCCCTGTGACTGCAGCCTGGAAAACGAACGGTTGTGAGCGCATCGTCGCTGGCGCGGTGTCATGCCCAAATGGCGAAGCCCCTGATGCGTGTTTATGTGTCATGCTGTTTGCGTCGGTCATCGTCGAGGCAGGTTGCCAGATTGATGAGCGGTCTCGAACCAGATGCATCGGCAGAGGATTCAAGGCAGGTCATGGCGGGTTTGAAAACCCTGATGTGAGCTGACAGGAACCAAGGAACCCACTGCAAACGGCCCACGTGACTTCATCCTGGAAAACGAATGGTTGTGAGCGCATCGTCCCTGGCGCGGTGTCATGCCCAAATGGCGAAGCCCCTGATGCGCGTTTATGTGTCATGCTGTTTGCTTCAATCATCGTCGAGGCAGGTTGCCAAATTGATGAGCCGGCTCGAAACAGATGCATCGGCAGAGGATCCAAGGCAGGCCATGGCGGGTTTGAAACCCCTGATGTGTGCTGCCAGGAACCAAGGAACCCACCGCAAATGGCCCATGTGACTGCAGCCTGGAAAACGAACGGTTGTGAGCGCATCGTCGCTTGCGCGGTGTCATGCCCAAATGGCTTAGCCCCTGATGCGCGTTTATGTGTCATACTGTTTGCTTCGGTCATCGTCGAGGTAGGGTTCTTAGATTGATGAGCCGGCTCGAAACAGATGCATCGGCAGAGGATCCAAGGCAGGCCATGGCGGGTTTGAAACCCCTGATGTGTGCTGCCAGGAACCAAGGAACCCACCGCAAATGGCCCATGTGACTGCAGCCTGGAAAACGAACGGTTGTGGGCGCATCGTCGCTGGCGCGGTGTCATGCCCAAATGGCGAAGCCCCTGATGCGCGATTATGTGTCATGGTGTTTGTTTCGGTCATCGTCGAGGTAGGTTGCCAGATTAATGACCCGGCTCGAACCAGATGCAGCGGCAGAGGGTCCAAAGCAGGCCGTGGCGGGATTGAAACCCCTGATGTGAGATGGCAGGAACCAAGAAAACCCACAACAAACGGCCACTGTGACTGTAGCCTGGAAAACGAACGGGTGTGAGCGCATCGTCACTGGCACGTGTCATGCCCAAATGGCGAAGCCCCTGGTGCGCGTTTATGTGCTATGCTGTTTGCTTCGGTCATAGTCGAGGCAGGTTGCCAGAATGATGAGCCGGCTCGAACCAGATGCATCGGCAGAGGATCCAAGGCAGGTCATGGCGGATTTGAAACCCCTGATGTGAGCTGACAGGAACCAAGGAACCCACCCCAAACGGCCCTTGTAACTGCAGCCTGGAAAACGAACGGTTGTGAGCGCATCGTCGCTGGCGCGGTGTCATGCCCAAATGGCGAAGCCCCTGATGCGCGTTTCTGTGTCATGCTGTTTGCTTCGGTCATCGTCGAGGTAGGGTTCTTAGATTGATGAGCCGGCTCGAACCAGATGCATCGGCAGAGGATCCAAGGCAGGCGATGGCGGATTTAAACGCCTGATGTGAGCTGGCAGGAACCAAGGAACCCACCGCAAACGGCCCATGTGACCGCATCCTGGAAAACGAATGGTTGTGAGCGCATCGTCGCAGGCGCGATGTCATGCCCAAATGGCGAAGCCCCTGATGCGCGTTTATGTGTCATGCTGTTTGCTTCGGTCATCGTCGAGGCAGGTTGCCAGATTGATGAGCCGGCTCGAACCAGATGCATCGGCAGAGGATCCAGGGCAGGTCATGGCGGGTTTGAAACCCCTGATGTGAGCTGACAGGAACCAAGGAACCCACCGCAAACGGCCCACGTGACTTCATCCTGGAAAACGAATGGTTGTGAGCGCATCGTCGCTGGCGCGGTGTCATGCCCAAATGGCGAGGCCCCTGATGCGCGTTTATGTGTCATGCTGTTTGCTTCAATCATCGTCGAGGCAGGTTGCCAAATTGATGAGCCGGCTCGAAACAGATGCATCGGCAGAGGATCCAAGGCAGGCCATGGCGGGTTTGAAACCCCTGATGTGTGCTGCCAGGAACCAAGGAACCCACCGCAAACGGCCCATGTGACTGCAGCCTGGAAAACGAACGGTTGTGAGCGCATCGTCGCTGGCGCGGTGTCATGCCCAAATGGCGTAGCCCCTGATGCGCGTTTATGTGTCATACTGTTTGCTTCGGTCATCGTCGAGGTAGGGTTCTTAGATTGATGAGCCGGCTCGAACAAGATGCATCGGCAGAGGATCCAAGGCAGGCCATGGCGGGTTTGAAACCCCTGATGTGAGCTGGCAGGAACCAAGGAACCCACCGCAAACGGTGCATGTGACTGCAGCCTGGAAAACGAACGGTTGTGAGCGCATCGTCGCTGGCGCGGTGTCATGCCCAAATGGCGTAGCCCCTGATGCGCGTTTCTGTGTCATGCTGTTTGCTTCGGTCATCGACGAGGCAGGTTGCCAGCTTGATGACCCGGCTCGAACCAGATGCATCAGCTGAGGATCCAAGGCAGGCGATGGCGGGATTGCAACCCCTGATGTGAGCTGGCAGGAACCAAGAAACCCACCACAAACGGCCCATGTGACTGCAGCCTGGAAAACGAACGGTTGTGAGCACATCGTCGCTGGCGCGGTGTCATGCCAAAATGGCGAAGCCCCTGATGCGCGTTTCTGTGTCATGCTGTTTGCTTTGGTCATCGTCGAGGCAGGTTGCCAGCTTGATGACCCGGCTCGAACCAGATGCATCAGCTGAGGATCCAAGGCAGGCGATGGCGGGATTGAAACCCCTGATGTGAGCTGGCAGGAACCAAGGAACCCACCGCAAACGGCCCCTGTGACTGCAGCCTGGAAAACGAACGGTTGTGAGCGCATCGTCGCTGGCGCGGTGTCATGCCCAAATGGCGAAGCCCCTGATGCGTGTTTATGTGTCATGCTGTTTGCTTCGGTCATCGTCGAGGCAGGTTGCCAGATTGATGAGCGGTCTCGAACCAGATGCATCGGCAGAGGATTCAAGGCAGGTCATGGCGGGTTTGAAACCCCTGATGTGAGCTGACAGGAACCAAGGAACTCACCGCAAACGGCCCACGTGACTTCATCCTGGAAAACGAATGGTTGTGAGCGCATCGTCGCTGGCGCGGTGTCATGCCCAAATGGCGAAGCCCCTGATGCGCGTTTATGTGTCATGCTGTTTGCTTCAATCATCGTCGAGGCAGGTTGCCAAATTGATGAGCCGGCTCGAAACAGATGCATCGGCAGAGGATCCAAGGCAGGCCATGGCGGGTTTGAAACCCCTGATGTGAGCTGGCAGGAACCAAGCAACCCACCGCAAACATCCCATGTGACTGCTGCCTGGAAAAGGAACGGTTGTGAGCGCATCGTCGTTGGCACGGTGTCATGCCCAAATGGCGAAGCCCCTGATGCGCGTTTGTGTCATGCTGTTTGTTTCGGTCATCGTCGAGGCAGGTTGCCAGATTGATGAGCCGGCTCGAAACAGATGCATCGGCAGAGGATCAAAGGCAGGCCATGGCGGCTTTGAAACCCCTGATGTGAGCTAGCAGAAACCAAGGAACCCACCGCAAATGACCCATGTGACTGCAGCCTGGAAATCGAACTGTTGTGAGCGCATCGTCGCTGGCACGGTTTCATGCCCAAATGGCGAAGCCCCTGGTGCGTGTTTATGTGTCATGCTGTTTGCTTCGGTCATCGTCGAGGCAGGTTGCCAGATTGATGAGCGGTCTCGAACCAGATGCATCGGCAGAGGATCCAAGGCAGGTCATGGCGGGTTTGAAACCCCTGATGTGAGCTGACAGGAACCAAGGAACCCACCGCAAACGGCCCACGTGACTTCATCCTGGAAAACGAATGGTTGTGAGCGCATCGTCGCTGGCGCGGTGTCATGCCCAAATGGCGAAGCCCCTTATGCGCGTCTATGTGTCATGCTGTTTGCTTCAATCATCGTCGAGGCAGGTTGCCAAATTGATGAGCCGGCTCGAAACAGATGCATCGGCAGAGGATCCAAGGCAGGCCATGGCGGGTTTGAAACCCCTGATGTGTGCTGCCAGGAACCAAGGAACCCACCGCAAACGGCCCATGTGACTGCAGCCTGGAAAACGAACGGTTGTGAGCGCATCGTCGCTGGCACGGTTTCATGCCCAAATGGCGAAGCCCCTGATGCGCGTTTATGTGTCCTGCTGTTTGCTTCGGTCATCGTCGAGGCAGGTTGCCAGATTGATGAGCCGGCTCGAACCAGATGCATCGGCAGAGGATCCAAGGCAGTCGATGGCGGGATTGAAACCCCTGATGTGAGCTGGCAGGAACCAAGCAACCCACCGCAAACAGCCCATGTGACTGCTGCCTGGAAAAGGAACGGTTGTGAGCGCATCGTCGTTGGCACGGTGTCATGCCCAAATGGCGAAGCCCCTGATGCGCGTTTATGTGTCATGCTGTTTGTTTCGGTCATCGTCGAGGCAGGTTGCCAGATTGATGAGCCGGCTCGAAACAGATGCATCGGCAGAGGATCAAAGGCAGGCCATAGCGGCTTTGAAACCACTGATGTGAGCTGGCAGAAACCAAGGAACCCACCGCAAACGGCCCATGTGACTGCAGCCTGGAAATCGAACGGTTGTGAGCGCATCGTCGCTGGCACGGTTTCATGCCCAAATGGCGAAGCCCCTGGTGCGCATTTATGTGTCATGCTGTTTGCTTCGGTCATCGTCGAGGCAGGTTGCCAGATTGATGAGCCGGCTCGAACCAGATGCATCGGCAGAGGATCCAAGGCAGGCGGTGGCGGGATTGAAACCCCTGATGTGAGCTGGCAGGAACCAAGGAACCCACCGCAAACGGCCCATGTGACTGCAGCCTGGAAAACGAACGGTTGTGAGCGCATCGTCGCTGGCGCGGTGTCATGCCCAAATGGCGAAGACCCTGATGCGTGTTTATGTGTCATGCTGTTTGCTTCGGTCATCGTCGAGGCAGGTTGCCAGATTGATGAGCGGTCTCGAACCAGATGCATCGGCAGAGGATACAGGGCAGGTCATGGCGGGTTTAAACCCCCTGATGTGAGCTGACAGGAACCAAGGAACTCACCGCAAACGGCCCATGTGACTTCATCCTGGAAAACGAATGGCTGTGAGCGCATCGTCGCTGGCGCGGTGTCATGCCCAAATGGCGAAGCCCCTGATGCGCGTTTATGTGTCATGCTGTTTGCTTCGGTCATCGTCGAGGCAAGTTGCCAGACTGATGAGCAGTCTCGAACCAGATGCATTGGCAGAGGATCGAAGGCAGGTCATTTCGGGTTTGAAACCCCTGATGTGAGCTGACAGGAACCAAGGAACCCACCGCAAACGGCCCATGTGACTTCATCCTGGAAAACGAATGGTTGTGAGCGCATCGTCGCTGGCGCGGTGTCATGCCCAAATGGCGAAGCCCCTGACGCGTTTATGTGTCATGCTGTTTGCTTCGGTCATCGTCGAGGCAGGTTGCCAGATTGATGAGCGGTCTCGAACCAGATGCATCAGCAGAGGATCCAAGGCAGGCGATGGCGGGATTGAAACCCCTGGTGTGAGCTGGCAGGAACAAAGGAACCCACCGCAAACGGCCCATGTGACTGCATCCTGGAAAAGGAACGGTTGTGAGCGCATCTTCGCTGGCACGGTGTCATGCCCAAATGGCGAAGCCCCTGATGCGCGTTTATGTGTCATGCTGTTTGCTTCGGTCATCGTCGAGGCAGGTTGCCAGATTGATGAGCCGGCTCGAACCAGATGCATCGGCAGAGGATCCAAGGCAGGCCATGGCGGGTCTGAAACCCCTGGTGTGAGCTGGCAGGAAGCAAGCAACCCACCGCAAACGGCCCATGTCACTGCAGCCTGGAAAACGAACAGTTGTGAGCGTGACATGGATTACGCAAAACGCGTACAGGCGCTAAAAGACGAAGACAAGCACACTCAAGACAGGACAGGCTCCTGTCCTGTATTGAGTGTGCTTGTCTTCATCTTTTAGCGCCTGTACGCGTTTTGCGTAAACCATGTCAAGCTACAACCAACTAGCTCAAATGAAAGTCTTGTTGTGAGCGCATCGTCGCTGGCGCGGTGTCATGCCCAAATGGCGAAGCCCCTGATGCGTGTTTTTGTGTCATGCTGTTTGCTTCGATCATCGTCGACGCAGGTTGCCAGACTGATGAGCCTCCTCGAACCAGATGCATCGGCAGAGGATCCAAGGCAGGTCATGGCGGATTTGAAACCCCTGATGTGAGCTGACAGGAACCAAGGAACCCACCCCAAACGGCCCCCGTGACTGCAGCCTGGACAACGAACGGTTGTGAGCGCATCGTCGCTGGCGCGGTGTCATGCCCAAATGGCGTAGCCCCTGATGCGCGTTTCTGTGTCATGCTGTTTGCTTCGGTCATCGACGAGGCAGGTTGCCAGCTTGATGACCCGGCTCGAACCAGATGCATCAGCTGAGGATCCAAGGCACGCGATGGCGGGATTGCAACCCCTGATGTGAGCTGGCAGGAACCAAGAAACCCACCACAAACGGCCCATGTGACTGCAGCCTGGAAAACGAACGGTTGTGAGCACATCGTCGCTGGCGCGGTGTCATGCCAAAATGGCGAAGCCCCTGATGCGCGTTTCTGTGTCCTGCTGTTTGCTTTGGTCTTCGTCGAGGCAGGTTGCCAGCTTGATGACCCGGCTCGAACCAGATGCATCAGCTGAGGATCCAAGGCAGGCGATGGCGGGATTGAAACCCCTGATGTGAGCTGGCAGGAACCAAGGAACCCACCGCAAACGGCCCCTGTGACTGCAGCCTGGAAAACGAACGGTTGTGAGCGCATCGTCGCTGGCGCGGTGTCATGCCCAAATGGCGAAGCCCCTGATGCGTGTTTATGTGTCATGCTGTTTGCGTCGGTCATCGTCGAGGCAGGTTGCCAGATTGATGAGCGGTCTCGAACCAGATGCATCGGCAGAGGATTCAAGGCAGGTCATGGCGGGTTTGAAAACCCTGATGTGAGCTGACAGGAACCAAGGAACCCACTGCAAACGGCCCACGTGACTTCATCCTGGAAAACGAATGGTTGTGAGCGCATCGTCCCTGGCGCGGTGTCATGCCCAAATGGCGAAGCCCCTGATGCGCGTTTATGTGTCATGCTGTTTGCTTCAATCATCGTCGAGGCAGGTTGCCAAATTGATGAGCCGGCTCGAAACAGATGCATCGGCAGAGGATCCAAGGCAGGCCATGGCGGGTTTGAAACCCCTGATGTGTGCTGCCAGGAACCAAGGAACCCACCGCAAATGGCCCATGTGACTGCAGCCTGGAAAACGAACGGTTGTGAGCGCATCGTCGCTGGCGCGGTGTCATGCCCAAATGGCTTAGCCCCTGATGCGCGTTTATGTGTCATACTGTTTGCTTCGGTCATCGTCGAGGTAGGGTTCTTAGATTGATGAGCCGGCTCGAAACAGATGCATCGGCAGAGGATCCAAGGCAGGCCATGGCGGGTTTGAAACCCCTGATGTGTGCTGCCAGGAACCAAGGAACCCACCGCAAATGGCCCATGTGACTGCAGCCTGGAAAACGAACGGTTGTGGGCGCATCGTCGCTGGCGCGGTGTCATGCCCAAATGGCGAAGCCCCTGATGCGCGATTATGTGTCATGGTGTTTGTTTCGGTCATCGTCGAGGTAGGTTGCCAGATTAATGACCCGGCTCGAACCAGATGCAGCGGCAGAGGGTCCAAAGCAGGCCGTGGCGGGATTGAAACCCCTGATGTGAGATGGCAGGAACCAAGAAAACCCACAACAAACGGCCACTGTGACTGTAGCCTGGAAAACGAACGGGTGTGAGCGCATCGTCACTGGCACGTGTCATGCCCAAATGGCGAAGCCCCTGGTGCGCGTTTATGTGCTATGCTGTTTGCTTCGGTCATAGTCGAGGCAGGTTGCCAGAATGATGAGCCGGCTCGAACCAGATGCATCGGCAGAGGATCCAAGGCAGGTCATGGCGGATTTGAAACCCCTGATGTGAGCTGACAGGAACCAAGGAACCCACCCCAAACGGCCCTTGTAACTGCAGCCTGGAAAACGAACGGTTGTGAGCGCATCGTCGCTGGCGCGGTGTCATGCCCAAATGGCGAAGCCCCTGATGCGCGTTTCTGTGTCATGCTGTTTGCTTCGGTCATCGTCGAGGTAGGGTTCTTAGATTGATGAGCCGGCTCGAACCAGATGCATCGGCAGAGGATCCAAGGCAGGCGATGGCGGGATTGAAACGCCTGATGTGAGCTGGCAGGAACCAAGGAACCCACCGCAAACGGCCCATGTGACCGCATCCTGGAAAACGAATGGTTGTGAGCGCATCGTCGCAGGCGCGATGTCATGCCCAAATGGCGAAGCCCCTGATGCGCGTTTATGTGTCATGCTGTTTGCTTCGGTCATCGTCGAGGCAGGTTGCCAGATTGATGAGCCGGCTCGAACCAGATGCATCGGCAGAGGATCCAGGGCAGGTCATGGCGGGTTTGAAACCCCTGATGTGAGCTGACAGGAACCAAGGAACCCACCGCAAACGGCCCACGTGACTTCATCCTGGAAAACGAATGGTTGTGAGCGCATCGTCGCTGGCGCGGTGTCATGCCCAAATGGCGAGGCCCCTGATGCGCGTTTATGTGTCATGCTGTTTGCTTCAATCATCGTCGAGGCAGGTTGCCAAATTGATGAGCCGGCTCGAAACAGATGCATCGGCAGAGGATCCAAGGCAGGCCATGGCGGGTTTGAAACCCCTGATGTGTGCTGCCAGGAACCAAGGAACCCACCGCAAACGGCCCATGTGACTGCAGCCTGGAAAACGAACGGTTGTGAGCGCATCGTCGCTGGCGCGGTGTCATGCCCAAATGGCGTAGCCCCTGATGCGCGTTTATGTGTCATACTGTTTGCTTCGGTCATCGTCGAGGTAGGGTTCTTAGATTGATGAGCCGGCTCGAACAAGATGCATCGGCAGAGGATCCAAGGCAGGCCATGGCGGGTTTGAAACCCCTGATGTGAGCTGGCAGGAACCAAGGAACCCACCGCAAACGGTGCATGTGACTGCAGCCTGGAAAACGAACGGTTGTGAGCGCATCGTCGCTGGCGCGGTGTCATGCCCAAATGGCGAAGCCCCTGATGCGCGTTTATGTGTCATGCTGTTTGCTTCGGTCATCGTCGAGGCAGGTTGCCAGATTGATGACCCGGCTCGAATCAGATGCATCGGCAGAGGATCCAAGGCAGGCCGATGGCGGGATTGAAACCCCTGATGTGAGCTGGCAGGAACCAAGAAACCCACCACAAACGGCCACTGTGACTGTAGCCTGGAAAACGAACGGGTGTGAGCGCATCGTCGCTGGCACGTGTCATGCCCAAATGGCGAAGCCCCTGATGCGCGTTTATGTGTCATGCTGTTTGCTTCGGTCATCGTCGAGGCAGGTTGCCAGATTGATGAGCCGGCTCGAACCAGATGCATCGGCAGAGGATCCAAGGCAGTCGATGGCGGGATTGAAACCCCTGATGTGAGCTGGCAGGAACCAAGCAACCCACCGCAAACAGCCCATGTGACTGCTGCCTGGAAAAGGAACGGTTGTGAGCGCATCGTCGTTGGCACGGTGTCATGCCCAAATGGCGAAGCCCCTGATGCGCGTTTATGTGTCATGCTGTTTGTTTCGGTCATCGTCGAGGCAGGTTGCCAGATTGATGAGCCGGCTCGAAACAGATGCATCGGCAGAGGATCAAAGGCAGGCCATGGCGGCTTTGAAACCCCTGATGTGAGCTAGCAGAAACCAAGGAACCCACCGCAAACGGCCCATGTGACTGCAGCCTGGAAATCGAACGGTTGTGAGCGCATCGTCGCTGGCACGGTTTCATGCCCAAATGGCGAAGCCCCTGGTGCGCGTTTATGTGTCATGCTGTTTGCTTCGGTCATCGTCGAGGCAGGTTGCCAGATTGATGAGCGGTCTCGAACCAGATGCATCGGCAGAGGATCCAAGGCAGGACATGGCGGGTTTGAAACCCCTGATGTGAGCTGACAGGAACCAAGGAACCCACCGCAAACGGCCCATGTGACTGCAGCCTGGAAAACGAACGGTTGTGAGCGCATCGTCGCTGGCGCGGTGTCATGCCCAAATGGCGAAGCCCCTGATGCGCGTTTATGTGTCATGCTGTTTGCTTCGGTCATCGTCGAGGCAGGGTTGCCATATTGATGAGCCGGCTCGAACCAGATGCATCGGCAGAGGATCCAAGGCAGGCCATGGCGGGTTTGAAACCCCTGATGTGAGCTGGCAGGAACCAAGGAACCCACCGCAAACGGTGCATGTGACTGCAGCCTGGAAAACGAACGGTTGTGGGCGCATCGTCGCTGGCGCGGTGTCATGCCCAAATGGCGAAGCCCCTGATGCGCGTTTATGTGTCATGGTGTTTGTTTCGGTCATCGTCGAGGTAGGTTGCCAGATTAATGACCCGGCTCGAACCAGATGCAGCGGCAGAGGGTCCAAAGCAGGCCGTGGCGGGATTGAAACCCCTGATGTGAGATGGCAGGAACCAAGAAAACCCACAACAAACGGCCACTGTGACTGTAGCCTGGAAAACGAACGGTTGTGAGCGCATCGTCACTGGCACGTGTCATGCCCAAATGGCGAAGCCCCTGGTGCGCGTTTATGTGCCATGCTGTTTGCTTCGGTCATAGTCGAGGCAGGTTGCCAGATTGATGAGCCGGCTCGAACCAGATGCATCGGCAGAGGATCGAAGGCAGGCGATGGCGGGATTGAAACCCTGATGTGAGCTGGCAGGAACCAAGGAACCCACCGCAAACGGCCCATGTGACTGCAGCCTGGAAAACGAACGGTTGTGAGCGCATCGTCGCTGGCACGGTGTCATGCCCAAATGGCGAAGCCCCTGATGCGCGTTTATGTGTCATGCTGTTTGCTTCGGTCATCGTCGAGGCAGGTTGCCAGATTGATGAGCCGGCTCGAACCAGATGCATCGGCAGAGGATCCAAGGCAGGCGATGGCGGGATTGAAACCCCTGATGTGAGCTGGCAGGAACCAAGGAACCCACCGCAAACGGCCCATGTGACTGCAGCCTGGAAAACGAACGGTTGTGAGCGCATCGTCGCTGGCGCGGTGTCATGCCCAAATGGCGAAGACCCTGATGCGTGTTTATGTGTCATGCTGTTTGCTTCGGTCATCGTCGAGGCAGGTTGCCAGATTGATGAGCGGTCTCGAACCAGATGCATCGGCAGAGGATCCAAGGCAGGTCATGGCGGGTTTAAACCCCTGATGTGAGCTGACAGGAACCAAGGAACTCACCGCAAACGGCCCATGTGACTTCATCCTGGAAAACGAATGGTTGTGAGCGCATCGTCGCTGGCGCGGTGTCATGCCCAAATGGCGAAGCCCCTGATGCGCGTTTATGTGTCATGCTGTTTGCTTCGGTCATCGTCGAGGCAAGTTGCCAGATTGATGAGCAGTCTCGAACCAGATGCATTGGCAGAGGATCGAAGGCAGGTCATTTCGGGTTTGAAACCCCTGATGTGAGCTGACAGGAACCAAGGAACCCACCGCAAACGGCCCATGTGACTTCATCCTGGAAAACGAATGGTTGTGAGCGCATCGTCGCTGGCGCGGTGTCATGCCCAAATGGCGAAGCCCCTGACGCGTTTATGTGTCATGCTGTTTGCTTCGGTCATCGTCGAGGCAGGTTGCCAGATTGATGAGCGGTCTCGAACCAGATGCATCGGCAGAGGATCCAAGGCAGGCGATGGCGGGATTGAAACCCCTGATGTGAGCTGGCAGGAACAAAGGAACCCACCGCAAACGGCCCATGTGACTGCATCCTGGAAAACGAACGGTTGTGAGCGCATCGTCGCTGGCGCGGTGTCATGCCCAAATGGCGAAGCCCCTGATGCGCGTTTCTGTGTCATGCTGTTTGCTTCGGTCATCGTCGAGGCAGGTTGCCAGATTGATGAGCCGGCTCGAACCAGATGCATCAGCAGAGGATCCAAGGCAGGCGATGGCGGGATTGGAACCCCTGAAGTGAGCTGGCAGGAACCAAGGAACCCACCACAAACGGCCCATGTGACTGCAGCCTGGAAAACGAACGGTTGTGAGCGCATCGTCGCTGGCGCGGTGTCATGCCCAAATGGCGAAGCCCCTGATGCGCGTTTATGTGTCATACTGTTTGCTTCGGTCATCGTCGAGGTAGGGTTCTTAGATTGATGAGCCGGCTCGAACAAGACGCATCGGCAGAGGATCCAAGGCAGGCCATGGCGGGTTTGAAACCCCTGATGTGAGCTGGCAGGAACCAAGGAACCCACCGCAAACGGTGCATGTGACTGCAGCCTGGAAAACGAACGGTTGTGGGCGCATCGTCGCTGGCGCGGTGTCATGCCCAAATGGCGAAGCCCCTGATGCGCGTTTATGTGTCATGCTGTTTGCTTCGGTCATCGTCGAGGCAGGTTGCCAGATTGATGACCCGGCTCGAACCAGATGCATCGGCAGAGGATCCAAAGGCAGGCCGTGGCGGGATTGAAACCCCTGATGTGAGCTGACAGGAACCAAGGAACCCACCCCAAACGGCCCTTGTAACTGCAGCCTGGAAAACGAATGGTTGTGAGCGCATCGTCGCTGGCGCGGTGTCATGCCCAAATGGCGAAGCCCCTGATGCGCGTTTCTGTGTCATGCTGTTTGCTTCGGTCATCGTCGAGGTAGGGTTCTTAGATTGATGAGCCGGCTCGAAACAGATGCATCGGCAGAGGATCCAAGGCAGGCGATGGCGGGATTGAAACGCCTGATGTGAGCTGGCAGGAACCAAAGAACCCACCGCAAACGGCCCATGTGACCGCATCCTGGAAAACGAATGGTTGTGAGCGCATCGTCGCAGGCGCGGTGTCATGCCCAAATGGCGAAGCCCCTGATGCCCGTTTATGTGTCATGCTGTTTGCTTCGGTCATCGTCGAGGCAGGTTGCCAGATTGATGAGCCGGCTCGAAATAGATGCATCGGCAGAGGATCAAAGGCAGGCCATGGCGGGTTTGAAACCCCTGATGTGAGCTGGCAGGAACCAAGGAACCCACCGCAAACGGCCCATGTGACTGCAGCCTGGAAAACGAACGGTTGTGAGCGCATCGTCGCTGGCACGATTTCATGCCCAAATGGCGAAGCCCCTGATGCGCGTTTATGTGTCATGCTGTTTGCTTCGGTCATCGTCGAGGCAGGTTGCCAGATTGATGAGCCGGCTCGAACCAGATGCATCGGCAGAGGCTCCAAGGCAGTCGATGGCGGGATTGAAACCCCTGATGTGAGCTGGCAAGAACCAAGCAACCCACCGCAAACAGCCCATGTGACTGCTGCCTGGAAAAGGAACGGTTGTGAGCGCATCGTCGCTGGCGCGGTGTCATGCCCAAATGGCGAAGCCCCTGATGCGTGTTTATGTGTCATGCTGTTTGCTTCAATCATCGTCGAGGCAGGTTGCCAAATTGATGAGCCGGCTCGAAACAGATGCATCGGCAGAGGATCCAAGGCAGGCCATGGCGGGTTTGAAACCCCTGATGTGTGCTGCCAGGAACCAAGGAACCCACCGCAAACGGTGCATGTGACTGCAGCCTGGAAAACGAACGGTTGTGGGCGCATCGTCGCTGGCGCGGTGTCATGCCCAAATGGCGAAGCCCCTGATGCGCGTTTATGTGTCATGGTGTTTGTTTCGGTCATCGTCGAGGTAGGTTGCCAGATTAATGACCCGGCTCGAATCAGATGCAGCGGCAGAGGGTCCAAAGCAGGCCGTGGCGGGATTGAAACCCCTGATGTGAGATGGCAGGAACCAAGAAAACCCACAACAAACGGCCACTGTGACTGTAGCCTGGAAAACGAACGGGTGTGAGCGCATCGTCACTGGCACGTGTCATGCCCAAATGGCGAAGCCCCTGATGCGCGTTTCTGTGTCATGCTGTTTGCTTCGGTCATCGTCGAGGTAGGGTTCTTAGATTGATGAGCCGGCTCGAACCAGATGCATCGGTAGAGGATCCAAGGCAGGCGATGGCGGGATTGAAACGCCTGATGTGAGCTGGCAGGAACCAAGGAACCCACCGCAAACGGCCCATGTGACTGCATCCTGGAAAACGAATGGTTGTGAGCGCATCGTCGCAGGCGCGGTGCCATGCCCAAATGGCGAAGCCCCTGATGCCCGTTTATGTGTCATGCTGTTTGCTTCGGTCATCGTCGAGGTAGGGTTGCTTAGATTGATGAGCCGGCTCGAAACAGATGCATCGGCAGAGGATCAAAGGCAGGCCATAGCGGGTTTGAAACCCCTGATGTGAGCTGGCAGGAACCAAGGAACCCACCGCAAACGGCCCATGTGACTGCAGCCTGGAAAACGAACGGTTGTGAGCGCATCGTCGCTGGCACGATTTCATGCCCAAACGGCAAAGCCCCTGATGCGCGTTTATGTGTCATGCTGTTTGCTTCGGTCATCGTCGAGGCAGGTTGCCAGATTGATGAGCCGGCTCGAACCAGATGCATCGGCAGAGGATCCAAGGCAGTCGATGGCGGGATTGAAACCCCTGATGTGAGCTGGCAGGAACCAAGCAAGCCACCGCAAACAGCCCATGTGACTGCTGCCTGGAAAAGGAACGGTTGTGAGCGCATCGTCGTTGGCACGGTGTCATGCCCAAATGGCGAAGCCCCTGATGCGCGTTTATGTGTCATGCTGTTTGTATCGGTCATCGTCAAGGCAGGTTGCCAGATTGATGAGCCGGCTCGAAACAGATGCATCGGCAGAGGATCAAAGGCAGGCAATGGCGGCTTTGAAACCCCTGATGTGAGCTAGCAGAAACCAAGGAACCCACCGCAAACGGCCCATGTGACTGCAGCCTGGAAATCGAACGGTTGTGAGCGCATCGTCGCTGGCACGGTTTCATGCCCAAATGGCGAAGCCCCTGGTGCGCGTTTATGTGTCATGCTGTTTGCTTCGGTCATCGTCGAGGCAGGTTGCCAGATTGATCAGCAGTCTCGAACCAAATGCATCGGCAGAGGATCCAAGGCAGGTCATTTCGGGTTTGAAACCCCTGATGTGAGCTGACAGGAACCAAGGAACCCAGCGCAAATGGCCCATGTGACTGCAGCCTGGAAAACGAACGGTTGTGAGCGCATCGTCGCTGGCGCGGTGTCATGCCCAAATGGCGAAGCGCCTGATGCGCGTTTATGTGTCATGCTGTTTGCTTCGGTCATCGTCGAGGTAGGGTTCTTAGATTGATGAGCCGGCTCGAACCAGATGCATCGGCAGAGGATCCAAGGCAGGCCATGGCGGGTTTGAAACCCCTGATGTGAGCTGGCAGGAACCAAGGAACCCACCGCAAACGGCCACTGTGACTGCAGCCTGGAAAACGAACGGGTGTGAGCGCATCGTCACTGGCACGGTGTCATGCCCAAATGGCGAAGCCCCTGATGCGCGTTTATGTGTCATGCTGTTTGCTTCGGTCATCGTCGAGGCAGGTTGCCAGATTGATGAGCCGGCTCGAACCAGATGCATCGGCAGAGGATCCAAGGCAGTCGATGGCGGGATTGAAACCCCTGATGTGAGCTGGCAGGAACCAAGCAACCCACCGCAAACGGCCCATGTGACTGCTGCCTGGAAAACGAACGGTTGTGAGCGCATCGTCGCTGGCACGGTGTCATGCCCAAATGGCGAAGCCCCTGATGCGCGTTTATGTGTCATGCTGTTTGCTTCGGTCATCGTCGAGGCAGGTTGCCAGATTGATGAGCCGGCTCGAACCAGATGCATCGGCAGAGGATCCAAGGCAGGCGATGGCGGGATTGAAACCCCTGATGTGAGCTGGCAGGAACCAAGGAACCCACCGCAAACGGCCCATGTGACTGCAGCCTGGAAAACGAACGGTTGTGAGCGCATCGTCGCTGGCGCGGTGTCATGCCCAAATGGCGAAGCCCCTGATGCGCGTTTCTGTGTCATGCTGTTTGCTTCGGTCATCGTCGAGGTAGGGTTCTTAGATTGATGAGCCGGCTCGAACCAGATGCATCGGCAGAGGATCCAAGGCAGGCGATGGCGGGATTGAAACGCCTGACGTGAGCTGGCAGGAACCAAGGAACCCACCGCAAACGGCCCATGTGACTGCATCCTGGAAAACGAATGGTTGTGAGCGCATCGTCGCAGGCTCGGTGTCATGCCCAAATGGCGAAGCCCCTGATGCGCGTTTATGTGTCATGCTGTTTGCTTCGGTCATCGTCGAGGCAGGTTGCCAGATTGATGAGCCGGCTCGAAACAGATGCATCGGCAGAGGATCAAAGGCAGGCGATGGCGGGATTGAAACCCCTGATGTGAGCTGGCAGGAACCAAGGAACCCACCGCAAACGGCCCATGTGACTGCAGCCTGGAAAACGAACGGTTGTGAGCGCATCGTCGCTGGCGCGGTGTCATGCCCAAATGGCGAAGCCCCTGATGCGCGTTTATGTGTCATGCTGTTTGCTTCGGTCATCGTCGAGGTAGGGTTCTTAGATTGATGAGCCGGCTCGAACACAGATGCATCGGCAGAGGATCCAAGGCAGGCCATGGCGGGTTTGAAACCCCTGATGTGAGCTGGCAGGAACCAAGGAACCCACCGCAAACGGTGCATGTGACTGCAGCCTGGAAAACGAACGGTTGTGGGCGCATCGTCGCTGGCGCGGTGTCATGCCCAAATGGCGAAGCCCCTGATGCGCGTTTATGTGTCATGGTGTTTGTTTCGGTCATCGTCGAGGTAGGTTGCCAGATTAATGACCCGGCTCGAACCAGATGCAGCGGCAGAGGGTCCAAAGCAGGCCGTGGCGGGATTGAAACCCCTGATGTGAGATGGCAGGAACCAAGAAAACCCACAACAAACGGCCACTGTGACTGTAGCCTGGAAAACGAACGGGTGTGAGCGCATCGTCACTGGCACGTGTCATGCCCAAATGGCGAAGCCCCTGGTGCGCGTTTATGTGCCATGCTGTTTGCTTCGGTCATAGTCGAGGCAGGTTGCCAGATTGATGAGCCGGCTCGAACCAGATGCATCGGCAGAGGATCCAAGGCAGGTCATGGCGGATTTGAAACCCCTGATGTGAGCTGACAGGAACCAAGGAACCCACCCCAAACGGCCCTTGTAACTGCAGCCTGGAAAACGAACGGTTGTGAGCGCATCGTCGCTGGCGCGGTGTCATGCCCAAATGGCGAAGCCCCTGATGCGCGTTTCTGTGTCATGCTGTTTGCTTCGGTCATCGTCGAGGTAGGTTTCTTAGATTGATGAGCCGGCTCGAAACAGATGCATCGGCAGAGGATCCAAGGCAGGCGATGGCGGGATTGAAACGCCTGATGTGAGCTGGCAGGAACCAAGGAACCCACCGCAAACGGCCCATGTGACCGCATCCTGGAAAACGAATGGTTGTGAGCGCATCGTCGCAGGCGCGGTGTCATGCCCAAATGGCGAAGCCCCTGATGCCCGTTTATGTGTCATGCTGTTTGCTTCGGTCATCGTCGAGGCAGGTTGCCAGATTGATGAGCCGGCTCGAAATAGATGCATCGGCAGAGGATCAAAGGCAGGCCATGGCGGGTTTGAAACCCCTGATGTGAGCTGGCAGGAACCAAGGAACCCACCGCAAACGGCCCATGTGACTGCAGCCTGGAAAACGAACGGTTGTGAGCGCATCGTCGCTGGCACGATTTCATGCCCAAATGTCGAAGCCCCTGTTGCGCGTTTATGTGTCATGCTGTTTGCTTCGGTCATCGTCGAGGCAGGTTGCCAGATTGATGAGCCGGCTCGAACCAGATGCATCGGCAGAGGATCCAAGGCAGTCGATGGCGGGATTGAAACCCCTGATGTGAGCTGGCAAGAACCAAGCAACCCACCGCAAACAGCCCATGTGACTGCTGCCTGGAAAAGGAACGGTTGTGAGCGCATCGTCGTTGGCACGGTGTCATGCCCAAATGGCGAAGCCCCTGATGCGCGTTTATGTGTCATGCTGTTTGTTTCGGTCATCGTCGAGGCAGGTTGCCAGATTGATGACCCGGCTCGAAACAGATGCAGCGGCAGAGGGTCCAAAGCAGGCCGTGGCGGGATTGAAACCCCTGATGTGAGATGGCAGGAACCAAGGAAACCCACCACAAACGGCCCACTGTGACTGTAGCCTGGAAAACGAACGGTTGTGAGCGCATCGTCGCTGGCACGGTGTCATGCCCAAATGGCGAAGCCCCTGGTGCGCGTTTATGTGCCATGCTGTTTGCTTCGGTCATCGTCGAGGCAGGTTGCCAGATTGATGAGCCGGCTCGAACCAGATGCATCGGCAGAGGATCCAAGGCAGGTCATGGCGGATTTGAAACCCCTGATGTGAGCTGACAGGAACCAAGGAACCCACCGCAAACGGCCCATGTGACTGCAGCCTGGAAAACGAACGGTTGTGAGCGCATCGTCGCTGGCGCGGTGTCATGCCCAAATGGCGAAGCCCCTGATGCGCGTTTATGTGTCATGCTGTTTGCTTCGGTCATCGTCGAGGTAGGGTTCTTAGATTGATGAGCCGGCTCGAAACAGATGCATCGGCAGAGGATCCAAGGCAGGCGATGGCGGGATTGAAACGCCTGATGTGAGCTGGCAGGAACCAAGGAACCCACCGCAAACGGCCCATGTGACTGCATCCTGGAAAACGAATGGTTGTGAGCGCATCGTCGCAGGCGCGGTGTCATGCCCAAATGGCGAAGCCCCTGATGCGCGTTTATGTGTCATGCTGTTTGCTTCGGTCATCGTCGAGGCAGGTTGCCAGATTGATGAGCCGGCTCGAAACAGATGCATCGGCAGAGGATCAAAGGCAGGCCATGGCGGGTTTGAAACCCCTGATGTGAGCTGGCAGGAACCAAGGAACCCACCGCAAACGGCCCATGTGACTGCAGCCTGGAAAACGAACGGTTGTGAGCGCATCGTCGCTGGCACGATTTCATGCCCAAATGGCGAAGCCCCTGATGCGCGTTTATGTGTCATGCTGTTTGCTTCGGTCATCGTCGAGGCAGGTTGCCAGATTGATGAGCCGGCTCGAACCAGATGCATCGGCAGAGGATCCAAGGCAGTCGATGGCGGGATTGAAACCCCTGATGTGAGCTGGCAGGAACCAAGCAACCCACCGCAAACAGCCCATGTGACTGCTGCCTGGAAAAGGAACGGTTGTGAGCGCATCGTCGTTGGCACGGTGTCATGCCCAAATGGCGAAGCCCCTGATGCGCGTTTATGTGTCATGCTGTTTGTTTCGGTCATCGTCGAGGCAGGTTGCCAGATTGATGAGCCGGCTCGAAACAGATGCATCGGCAGAGGATCAAAGGCAGGCCATGGCGGCTTTGAAACCCCTGATGTGAGCTGAGCAGAAACCAAGGAACCCACCGCAAACGGCCCATGTGACTGCATCCTGGAAAACGAACGGTTGTGAGCGCATCGTCGCTGGCGCGGTGTCATGCCCAAATGGCGAAGCCCCTGATGCGCGTTTATGTGTCATGCTGTTTGCTTCGGTCATCGTCGAGGCAGGTTGCCAGATTGATGAGCCGGCTCGAACCAGATGCATCGGCAGAGGATCCAAGGCAGGCCATGGCGGGTTTGAAACCCCTGATGTGA
This sequence comes from Amblyomma americanum, assembly GCA_030143305.2. Taxonomy (NCBI): domain Eukaryota; kingdom Metazoa; phylum Arthropoda; class Arachnida; order Ixodida; family Ixodidae; genus Amblyomma; species Amblyomma americanum. Next base: position 15,416 of record JARKHS020013397.1, on the reverse strand, counting down.
GCTGGCAGGAACCAAGGAACCCACCGCAAACGGCGCATGTGACTGCAGCCTGGAAAACGAACGGTTGTGAGCGCATCGTCGCTGGCGCGGTGTCATGCCCAAATGGCGAAGCCCCTGATGCGCGTTTATGTGTCATGCTGTTTGTTTCGGTCATCGTCGAGGCAGGTTGCCAGATTGATGACCCGGCTCGAACCAGATGCATCGGCAGAGGATCCAAAGCAGGCCGTGGCGGGATTGAAACCCCTGATGTGAGCTGGCAGGAACCAAGAAACCCACCACAAACGGCCCACTGTGACTGTAGCCTGGAAAACGAACGGTTGTGAGCGCATCGTCGCTGGCACGGTGTCATGCCCAAATGGCGAAGCCCCTGATGCGCGTTTATGTGTCATGCTGTTTGCTTCGGTCATCGTCGAGGCAGGTTGCCAGATTGATGAGCCGGCTCGAACCAGATGCATCAGCAGAGGATCCAAGGCAGGTCATGGCGGATTTGAAACCCCTGATGTGAGCTGACAGGAACCAAGGAACCCACCCCAAACGGCCCTTGTAACTGCAGCCTGGAAAACGAACGGTTGTGAGCGCATCGTCGCTGGCGCGGTGTCATGCCCAAATGGCGAAGCCCCTGATGCGCGTTTCTGTGTCATGCTGTTTGCTTCGGTCATCGTCGAGGTAGGGTTGCTTAGATTGATGAGCCGGCTCGAACCAGATGCATCGGTAGAGGATCCAAGGCAGGCGATGGCGGGATTGAAACGCCTGATGTGAGCTGGCAGGAACCAAGGAACCCACCGCAAACGGCCCATGTGACTGCATCCTGGAAAACGAATGGTTGTGAGCGCATCGTCGCAGGCGCGGTGTCATGCCCAAATGGCGAAGCCCCTGATGCGCGTTTATGTGTCATGCTGTTTGCTTCGGTCATCGTCGAGGCAGGTTGCCAGATTGATGAGCCGGCTCGAAACAGATGCATCGGCAGAGGATCAAAGGCAGGCCATAGCGGGTTTGAAACCCCTGATGTGAGCTGGCAGGAACCAAGGAACCCACCGCAAACGGCCCATGTGACTGCAGCCTGGAAAACGAACGGTTGTGAGCGCATCGTCGCTGGCACGATTTCATGCCCAAATGGCGAAGCCCCTGTGCGCGTTTATGTGTCATGCTGTTTGCTTCGGTCATCGTCGAGGCAGGTTGCCAGATTGATGAGCCGGCTCGAACCAGATGCATCGGCAGAGGATCCAAGGCAGTCGATGGCGGGATTGAAACCCCTGATGTGAGCTGGCAGGAACCAAGCAAGCCACCGCAAACAGCCCATGTGACTGCTGCCTGGAAAAGGAACGGTTGTGAGCGCATCGTCGTTGGCACGGTGTCATGCCCAAATGGCGAAGCCCCTGATGCGCGTTTATGTGTCATGCTGTTTGTTTCGGTCATCGTCAAGGCAGGTTGCCAGATTGATGAGCCGGCTCGAAACAGATGCATCGGCAGAGGATCAAAGGCAGGCCATGGCGGCTTTGAAACCCCTGATGTGAGCTAGCAGAAACCAAGGAACCCACCGCAAACGGCCCATGTGACTGCAGCCTGGAAATCGAACGGTTGTGAGCGCATCGTCGCTGGCACGGTTTCATGCCCAAATGGCGAAGCCCCTGGTGCGCGTTTATGTGTCATGCTGTTTGCTTCGGTCATCGTCGAGGCAGGTTGCCAGATTGATCAGCAGTCTCGAACCAGATGCATCGGCAGAGGATCCAAGGCAGGTCATTTCGGGTTTGAAACCCCTGATGTGAGCTGACAGGAACCAAGGAACCCACCGCAAATGGCCCATGTGACTGCAGCCTGGAAAACGAACGGTTGTGAGCGCATCGTCGCTGGCGCGGTGTCATGCCCAAATGGCGAAGCCCCTGATGCGCGTTTATGTGTCATGCTGTTTGCTTCGGTCATCGTCGAGGTAGGGTTCTTAGATTGATGAGCCGGCTCGAACCAGATGCATCGGCAGAGGATCCAAGGCAGGCCATGGCGGGTTTGAAACCCCTGATGTGAGCTGGCAGGAACCAAGGAACCCACCGCAAACGGTGCATGTGACTGCAGCCTGGAAAACGAACGGTTGTGGGCGCATCGTCGCTGGCGCGGTGTCATGCCCAAATGGCGAAGCCCCTGATGCGCGTTTATGTGTCATGGTGTTTGTTTCGGTCATCGTCGAGGTAGGTTGCCAGATTAATGACCCGGCTCGAACCAGATGCAGCGGCAGAGGGTCCAAAGCAGGCCGTGGCGGGATTGAAACCCCTGATGTGAGATGGCAGGAACCAAGAAAACCCACAACAAACGGCCACTGTGACTGTAGCCTGGAAAACGAACGGGTGTGAGCGCATCGTCACTGGCACGTGTCATGCCCAAATGGCGAAGCCCCTGGTGCGCGTTTATGTGCCATGCTGTTTGCTTCGGTCATAGTCGAGGCAGGTTGCCAGATTGATGAGCCGGCTCGAACCAGATGCATCGGCAGAGGATCCAAGGCAGGTCATGGCGGATTTGAAACCCCTGATGTGAGCTGACAGGAACCAAGGAACCCACCCCAAACGGCCCTTGTAACTGCAGCCTGGAAAACGAACGGTTGTGAGCGCATCGTCGCTGGCGCGGTGTCATGCCCAAATGGCGAAGCCCCTGATGCGCGTTTCTGTGTCATGCTGTTTGCTTCGGTCATCGTCGAGGTAGGGTTCTTAGATTGATGAGCCGGCTCGAACCAGATGCATCGGCAGAGGATCCAAGGCAGGCGATGGCGGGATTGAAACGCCTGATGTGAGCTGGCAGGAACCAAGGAACCCACCGCAAACGGCCCATGTGACTGCATCCTGGAAAACGAATGGTTGTGAGCGCATCGTCGCAGGCGCGGTGTCATGCCCAAATGGCGAAGCCCCTGATGCGCGTTTATGTGTCATGCTGTTTGCTTCGGTCATCGTCGAGGCAGGTTGCCAGATTGATGAGCCGGCTCGAAACAGATGCATCGGCAGAGGATCAAAGGCAGGCCATGGCGGGTTTGAAACCCCTGATGTGAGCTGGCAGGAACCAAGGAACCCACCGCAAACGGCCCATGTGACTGCAGCCTGGAAAACGAACGGTTGTGAGCGCATCGTCGCTGGCACGGTTTCATGCCCAAATGGCGAAGCCCCTGATGCGCGTTTATGTGTCATGCTGTTTGCTTCGGTCATCGTCGAGGCAGGTTGCCAGATTGATGAGCCGGCTCGAACCAGATGCATCGGCAGAGGATCCAAGGCAGTCGATGGCGGGATTGAAACCCCTGATGTGAGCTGGCAGGAACCAAGCAACCCACCGCAAACAGCCCATGTGACTGCTGCCTGGAAAAGGAACGGTTGTGAGCGCATCGTCGTTGGCACGGTGTCATGCCCAAATGGCGAAGCCCCTGATGCGCGTTTATGTGTCATGCTGTTTGTTTCGGTCATCGTCGAGGCAGGTTGCCAGATTGATGAGCCGGCTCGAAACAGATGCATCGGCAGAGGATCAAAGGCAGGCCATGGCGGCTTTGAAACCCCTGATGTGAGCTGGCAGAAACCAAGGAACCCACCGCAAACGGCCCATGTGACTGCAGCCTGGAAATCGAACGGTTGTGAGCGCATCGTCGCTGGCGCGGTGTCATGCCCAAATGGCGAAGCCCCTGATGCGCGTTTATGTGTCATGCTGTTTGCTTCGGTCATCGTCGAGGCAGGTTGCCAGATTGATGAGCGGTCTCGAACCAGATGCATCGGCAGAGGATCCAAGGCAGGTCATGGCGGGTTTGAAACCCCTGATGTGAGCTGACAGGAACCAAGGAACCCACCGCAAACGGCCCATGTGACTGCAGCCTGGAAAACGAACGGTTGTGAGCGCATCGTCGCTGGCGCGGTGTCATGCCCAAATGGCGAAGCCCCTGATGCGCGTTTATGTGTCATGCTGTTTGCTTCGGTCATCGTCGAGGTAGGGTTGCCAGATTGATGAGCCGGCTCGAACCAGATGCATCGGCAGAGGATCCAAGGCAGGCGATGGCGGGATTGAAACCCCTGATGTGAGCTGGCAGGAACCAAGGAACCCACCGCAAACGGCCCATGTGACTGCATCCTGGAAAACGAACGGTTGTGAGCGCATCGTCGCTGGCGCGGTGTCATGCCCAAATGGCGAAGCCCCTGATGCGCGTTTATGTGTCATGCTGTTTGCTTCGGTCATCGTCGAGGCAGGTTGCCAGATTGATGAGCCGGCTCGAACCAGATGCAGCGGCAGAGGATCCAAAGGCAGGCCGATGGCGGGATTGAAACCCCTGATGTGAGCTGGCAGGAACCAAGGAACCCACCGCAAACGGCCCATGTGACTGCAGCCTGGAAAACGAACGGTTGTGAGCGCATCGTCGCTGGCACGTGTCATGCCCAAATGGCGAAGCCCCTGGTGCGCGTTTATGTGTCATGCTGTTTGCTTCGGTCATCGTCGAGGCAGGTTGCCAGATTGATGAGCCGGCTCGAACCAGATGCATCGGCAGAGGATCCAAGGCAGGTCATGGCGGGATTTGAAACCCCTGATGTGAGCTGACAGGAACCAAGGAACCCACCGCAAACGGCCCATGTGACTGCAGCCTGGAAAACGAACGGTTGTGAGCGCATCGTCGCTGGCGCGGTGTCATGCCCAAATGGCGAAGCCCCTGATGCGCGTTTATGTGTCATGCTGTTTGCTTCGGTCATCGTCGAGGCAGGTTGCCAGATTGATGAGCCGGCTCGAACCAGATGCATCGGCAGAGGATCCAAGGCAGGCGATGGCGGGATTGAAACCCCTGATGTGAGCTGGCAGGAACCAAGGAACCCACCGCAAACGGCCCATGTGACTGCAGCCTGGAAAACGAACGGTTGTGAGCGCATCGTCGCTGGCGCGGTGTCATGCCCAAATGGCGAAGCCCCTGATGCGCGTTTATGTGTCATGCTGTTTGCTTCGGTCATCGTCGAGGCAGGTTGCCAGATTGATGAGCCGGCTCGAACCAGATGCATCGGCAGAGGATCCAAGGCAGGCCATGGCGGGTTTGAAACCCCTGATGTGAGCTGGCAGGAACCAAGGAACCCACCGCAAACGGCCCATGTGACTGCAGCCTGGAAAACGAACGGTTGTGAGCGCATCGTCGCTGGCGCGGTGTCATGCCCAAATGGCGAAGCCCCTGATGCGCGTTTATGTGTCATGCTGTTTGCTTCGGTCATCGTCGAGGCAGGTTGCCAGATTGATGAGCCGGCTCGAACCAGATGCATCGGCAGAGGATCCAAGGCAGGCGATGGCGGGATTGAAACCCCTGATGTGAGCTGGCAGGAACCAAGCAACCCACCGCAAACGGCCCATGTGACTGCATGCCTGGAAAAGGAACGGTTGTGAGCGCATCGTCGCTGGCGCGGTGTCATGCCCAAATGGCGAAGCCCCTGATGCGCGTTTATGTGTCATGCTGTTTGCTTCGGTCATCGTCGAGGCAGGTTGCCAGATTGATGAGCCGGCTCGAACCAGATGCATCGGCAGAGGATCAAAGGCAGGCCATGGCGGGTTTGAAACCCCTGATGTGAGCTGGCAGGAACCAAGGAACCCACCGCAAACGGCCCATGTGACTGCAGCCTGGAAAACGAACGGTTGTGAGCGCATCGTCGCTGGCGCGGTGTCATGCCCAAATGGCGAAGCCCCTGATGCGTGTTTATGTGTCATGCTGTTTGCTTCGGTCATCGTCGAGGCAGGTTGCCAGATTGATGAGCGGTCTCGAACCAGATGCATCGGCAGAGGATCCAAGGCAGGTCATGGCGGGTTTGAAACCCCTGATGTGAGCTGACAGGAACCAAGGAACCCACCGCAAACGGCCCATGTGACTGCATCCTGGAAAACGAACGGTTGTGAGCGCATCGTCGCTGGCGCGGTGTCATGCCCAAATGGCGAAGCCCCTGATGCGCGTTTATGTGTCATGCTGTTTGCTTCGGTCATCGTCGAGGCAGGTTGCCAGATTGATGAGCGGTCTCGAACCAGATGCATCGGCAGAGGATCCAAGGCAGGTCATGGCGGGTTTGAAACCCCTGATGTGAGCTGACAGGAACCAAGGAACCCACCGCAAACGGCCCATGTGACTTCATCCTGGAAAACGAATGGTTGTGAGCGCATCGTCGCTGGCGCGGTGTCATGCCCAAATGGCGAAGCCCCTGATGCGCGTTTATGTGTCATGCTGTTTGCTTCGGTCATCGTCGAGGCAGGTTGCCAGATTGATGAGCCGGCTCGAACCAGATGCATCGGCAGAGGATCCAAGGCAGGCCATGGCGGGTTTGAAACCCCTGATGTGAGCTGGCAGGAACCAAGGAACCCACCGCAAACGGCCCATGTGACTGCATCCTGGAAAACGAACGGTTGTGAGCGCATCGTCGCTGGCGCGGTGTCATGCCCAAATGGCGAAGCCCCTGATGCGCGTTTATGTGTCATGCTGTTTGCTTCGGTCATCGTCGAGGCAGGTTGCCAGATTGATGAGCCGGCTCGAACCAGATGCATCGGCAGAGGATCCAAGGCAGGCGATGGCGGGATTGAAACCCCTGATGTGAGCTGGCAGGAACCAAGGAACCCACCGCAAACGGCCCATGTGACTGCAGCCTGGAAAACGAACGGTTGTGAGCGCATCGTCGCTGGCGCGGTGTCATGCCCAAATGGCGAAGCCCCTGATGCGTGTTTATGTGTCATGCTGTTTGCTTCGGTCATCGTCGAGGCAGGTTGCCAGATTGATGAGCGGTCTCGAACCAGATGCATCGGCAGAGGATCCAAGGCAGGTCATGGCGGGATTTGAAACCCCTGATGTGAGCTGACAGGAACCAAGGAACCCACCGCAAACGGCCCATGTGACTTCATCCTGGAAAACGAACGGTTGTGAGCGCATCGTCGCTGGTGCGGTGTCATGCCCAAATGGCGAAGCCCCTGGTGCGCGTTTATGTGTCATGCTGTTTGCTTCGGTCATCGTCGAGGCAGGTTGCCAGATTGATGAGCCGGCTCGAACCAGATGCATCGGCAGAGGATCCAAGGCAGGCGATGGCGGGATTGAAACCCCTGATGTGAGCTGGCAGGAACCAAGGAACCCACCGCAAACGGCCCATGTGACTGCAGCCTGGAAAACGAACGGTTGTGAGCGCATCGTCGCTGGCGCGGTGTCATGCCCAAATGGCGAAGCCCCTGATGCGCGTTTATGTGTCATGCTGTTTGCTTCGGTCATCGTCGAGGCAGGTTGCCAGATTGATGAGCCGGCTCGAACCAGATGCATCGGCAGAGGATCCAAGGCAGGCGATGGCGGGATTGAAACCCCTGATGTGAGCTGGCAGGAACCAAGGAACCCACCGCAAACGGCCCATGTGACTGCATCCTGGAAAACGAACGGTTGTGAGCGCATCGTCGCTGGCGCGGTGTCATGCCCAAATGGCGAAGCCCCTGATGCGCGTTTATGTGTCATGCTGTTTGCTTCGGTCATCGTCGAGGCAGGTTGCCAGATTGATGAGCCGGCTCGAACCAGATGCATCGGCAGAGGATCCAAGGCAGGCGATGGCGGGATTGAAACCCCTGATGTGAGCTGGCAGGAACCAAGCAACCCACCGCAAACGGCCCATGTGACTGCAGCCTGAAAAAGGAACGGTTGTGAGCGCATCGCCGCTAGCGCGGTGTCATGCCCAAATGGCGAAGCCCCTGATGCGCGTTTATGTGCCATGCAGTTTGCTTCGGTCATCGTCGAGACAGGTTGCCAGATTGATGAGCCGGCTCGAACCAGATGCATCGGCAGAGGATCCAAGGCAGGCGATGGCGGGATTGAAACCCCTGATGTGAGCTGGCAGGAACAAAGGAACCCACCGCAAACGGCCCATGTGACTGCATCCTGGAAAACGAACGGTTGTGAGCGCATCTTCGCTGGCGCGGTGTCATGCCCAAATGGCGAAGCCCCTGATGCGCGTTTATGTATCATGCTGTTTGCTGCGGTCATCGTCTAGCAGGTTGCCAGATTGATGAGCCGGCTCGAACTAGCTGCAGCGGCAGAGGATCTAAGGCAGGCCATTGCGGGTTTGAAACCCCTGATGTGAGCTGGCAGGAACAAAGGAACCCACCGCAAACGGCCCATGTGACTGCATCCTGGAAAACGAACGGTTGTGAGCGCATCGTCGCTGGCGCGGTGTCATGCCCAAATGGCGAAGCCCCTGATGCGTGTTTATGTGTCATGCTGTTTGCTTCGGTCATCGTCGAGGCAGGTTGCCAGATTGATGAGCGGTCTCGAACCAGATGCATCGGCAGAGGATCCAAGGCAGGTCATGGCGGGTTTGAAACCCCTGATGTGAGCTGACAGGAACCAAGGAACCCACCGCAAACGGCCCATGTGACTTCATACTGGAAAACGAATGGTTGTGAGCGCATCGTCACTGGCGCGGTGTCATGCCCAAATGGCGAAGCCCCTGATGCGCGTTTATGTGTAATGCTGTTTGCTTCAATCATCGTCGAGGCAGGTTGCCAGATTGATGAGCCGGCTCGAAACAGATGCATCGGAAGAGGATCCAAGGCAGGCCATGGCGGGTTTGAAACCCCTGATGTGTGCTGCCAGGAACCAAGGAACCCACCGCAAATGGCCCATGTGACTGCAGCCTGGAAAACGAACGGTTGTGAGCGCATCGTCGCTGGCGCGGTGTCATGCCCAAATGGCGTAGCCCCAGATGCGCGTTTCTGTGTCATGCTGTTTGCTTCGGTCATCGTCGAGGCAGGTTGCCAGCTTGATGACCCGGCTCGAACCAGATGCATCAGCTGAGGATCCAAGGCAGGCGATGGCGGGATTGGAACCCCTGAAGTGAGCTGGCAGGAACCAAGGAACCCACCACAAACGGCCCATGTGACTGCAGCCTGGAAAACGAACGGTTGTGAGCGCATCGTCGCTGGCGCGGTGTCATGCCCAAATGGCGAAGCCCCTGATGCGTGTTTATGTGTCATGCTGTTTGCTTCGGTCATCGTCGAGGCAGGTTGCCAGATTGATGAGCGGTCTCGAACCAGATGCATCTGCAGAGGATCCAAGGCAGGCGATGGTGGGATTGAAACCCCTGATGTGAGCTGGCAGGAACAAAGGAACCCACCGCAAACGGCCCATGTGACTGCAGCCTGGAAAACGAACGGTTGTGAGCGCATCGTCGCTGGTGCGGTGTCATGCCCAAATGGCGAAGCCCCTGGTGCGCGTTTATGTGTCATGCTGTTTGCTTCGGTCATCGTCGAGGCAGGTTGCCAGATTGATGAGCCGGCTCGAACCAGATGCATCGGCAGAGGATCCAAGGCAGGCGATGGCGGGATTGAAACCCCTGATGTGAGCTGGCAGGAACCAAGGAACCCGCCGCAAACGGCCCATGTGACTGCAGCCTGGAAAACGAACGGTTGTGAGCGCATCGTCGCTGGCGCGGTGTCATGCCCAAATGGCGAAGCCCCTGATGCGTGTTTATGTGTCATGCTGTTTGCTTCGGTCATCGTCGAGGCAGGTTGCCAGATTGATGAGCGGTCTCGAACCAGATGCATCGGCAGAGGATCCTAGGCATGTCATGGCGGGATTTAGCCCGCTGATATGAGCTGACAGGAACCAAGGAACCCACCGCAAACGGCCCGTGTGACTTCATCCTGGAAAACGAATGGTTTTGAGCGCATCGTCGCTGGCGCGGTGTCATGCCCAAATGGCGAAGCCCCTGATGCGCGTTTATGTGTCATGCTGTTTGCTTCGGTCATCGTCGAGGCAGGTTGCCAGATGGATGAGCCGGCTCGAACCAGATGCATCGGCAGAGGATCCAAGGCAGGCGATGGCGGGATTGAAACCCCTGATGTGAGCTGGCAGGAACCAAGCAACCCACCGCAAACGGCCCATGTGACTGCAGCCTGAAAAAGGAACGGTTGTGAGCGCATCGCCGCTAGCGCGGTGTCATGCCCAAATGGCGAAGCCCCTGATGCGCGTTTATGTGCCATGCAGTTTGCTTCGGTCATCGTCGAGACAGGTTGCCAGATTGATGAGCCGGCTCGAACCAGATGCATCGGCAGAGGATCCAAGGCAGGCGATGGCGGGATTGAAACCCCTGATGTGAGCTGGCAGGAACAAAGGAACCCACCGCAAACGGCCCATGTGACTGCATCCTGGAAAACGAACGGTTGTGAGCGCATCTTCGCTGGCGCGGTGTCATGCCCAAATGGCGAAGCCCCTGATGCGCGTTTATGTATCATGCTGTTTGCTGCAGTCATCGTCTAGCAGGTTGCCAGATTGATGAGCCGGCTCGAACTAGCTGCAGCGGCAGAGGATCTAAGGCAGGCCATTGCGGGTTTGAAACCCCTGATGTGAGCTGGCAGGAACAAAGGAACCCACCGCAAACGGCCCATGTGACTGCATCCTGGAAAACGAACGGTTGTGAGCGCATCGTCGCTGGCGCGGTGTCATGCCCAAATGGCGAAGCCCCTGATGCGTGTTTATGTGTCATGCTGTTTGCTTCGGTCATCGTCGAGGCAGGTTGCCAGATTGATGAGCGGTCTCGAACCAGATGCATCGGCAGAGGATCCTAGGCAGGTCATGGCGGGATTTAGCCCGCTGATATGAGCTGACAGGAACCAAGGAACCCACCGCAAACGGCCCATGTGACTTCATACTGGAAAACGAATGGTTGTGAGCGCATCGTCACTGGCGCGGTGTCATGCCCAAATGGCGAAGCCCCTGATGCGCGTTTATGTGTAATGCTGTTTGCTTCAATCATCGTCGAGGCAGGTTGCCAGATTGATGAGCCGGCTCGAAACAGATGCATCGGCAGAGGATCCAAGGCAGGCCATGGCGGGTTTGAAACCCCTGATGTGTGCTGCCAGGAACCAAGGAACCCACCGCAAATGGCCCATGTGACTGCAGCCTGGAAAACGAACGGTTGTGAGCGCATCGTCGCTGGCGCGGTGTCATGCCCAAATGGCGAAGCCCCTGATGCGCGTTTATGTGTCATGCTGTTTGCTTCGGTCATCGTCGAGGCAGGTTGCCAGACTTGATGAGCCGGCTCGAACCAGATGCATCGGCAGAGGATCCAAGGCAGGCGATGGCGGGATTGAAACCCCTGATGTGAGCTGGCAGGAACCAAGGAACCCACCGCAAACGGCCCATGTGACTGCAGCCTGGAAAACGAACGGTTGTGAGCGCATCGTCGCTGGCGCGGTGTCATGCCCAAATGGCGAAGCCCCTGATGCGCGTTTATGTGTCATGCTGTTTGCTTCGGTCATCGTCGAGGCAGGTTGCCAGATTGATGAGCCGGCTCGAACCAGATGCATCGGCAGAGGATCCAAGGCAGGCGATGGCGGGATTGAAACCCCTGATGTGAGCTGGCAGGAACCAAGGAACCCACCGCAAACGGCCCATGTGACTGCAGCCTGGAAAACGAACGGTTGTGAGCGCATCGTCGCTGGCGCGGTGTCATGCCCAAATGGCGAAGCCCCTGATGCGTGTTTATGTGTCATGCTGTTTGCTTCGGTCATCGTCGAGGCAGGTTGCCAGATTGATGAGCGGTCTCGAACCAGATGCATCGGCAGAGGATCCAAGGCAGGTCATGGTGGGTTTGAAACCCCTGAATGTAGCTGACAGGAACCAAGGAACCCACCGCAAACGGCCCATGTGACTTCATCCTGGAAAACGAACGGTTGTGAGCGCATCGTCGCTGGCGCGGTGTCATGCCCAAATGGCGAAGCCCCTGATGCGCGTTTATGTGTCATGCTGTTTGCTTCGGTCATCGTCGAGGCAGGTTGCCAGATTGATGAGCCGGCTCGAACCAGATGCATCGGCAGAGGATCCAAGGCAGGCGATGGCGGGATTGAAACCCCTGATGTGAGCTGGCAGGAACCAAGCAACCCACCGCAAACGGCCCATGTGACTGCAGCCTGAAAAAGGAACGGTTGTGAGCGCATCGCCGCTAGCGCGGTGTCATGCCCAAATGGCGAAGCCCCTGATGCGCGTTTATGTGTCATGCTGTTTGCTTCGGTCATCGTCGAGGCAGGTTGCCAGATTGATGAGCCGGCTCGAACCAGATGCATCGGCAGAGGATCCAAGGCAGGCGATGGCGGGATTGAAACCCCTGATGTGAGCTGGCAGGAACCAAGGAACCCACCGCAAACGGCCCATGTGACTGCATCCTGGAAAACGAACGGTTGTGAGCGCATCGTCGCTGGCGCGGTGTCATGCCCAAATGGCGAAGCCCCTGATGCGCGTTTATGTGTCATGCTGTTTGCTTCGGTCATCGTCGAGGCAGGTTGCCAGATTGATGAGCCGGCTCGAACCAGATGCATCGGCAGAGGATCCAAGGCAGGCCATGGCGGGTTTGAAACCCCTGATGTGAGCTGGCAGGAACCAAGGAACCCACCGCAAACGGCCCATGTGACTGCAGCCTGGAAAACGAACGGTTGTGAGCGCATCGTCGCTGGCGCGGTGTCATGCCCAAATGGCGAAGCCCCTGATGCGTGTTTATGTGTCATGCTGTTTGCTTCGGTCATCGTCGAGGCAGGTTGCCAGATTGATGAGCGGTCTCGAACCAGATGCATCGGCAGAGGATCCAAGGCAGGTCATGGCGGGATTTAAACCCCTGATGTGAGCTGACAGGAACCAAGGAACCCACCGCAAACGGCCCATGTGACTTCATCCTGGAAAACGAATGGTTGTGAGCGCATCGTCGCTGGCGCGGTGTCATGCCCAAATGGCGAAGCCCCTGATGCGCGTTTATGTGTCATGCTGTTTGCTTCGGTCATCGTCGAGGCAGGTTGCCAGATTGATGAGCCGGCTCGAACCAGATGCATCGGCAGAGGATCCAAGGCAGGCGATGGCGGGATTGAAACCCCTGATGTGAGCTGGCAGGAACCAAGGAACCCACCGCAAACGGCCCATGTGACTGCAGCCTGGAAAACGAACGGTTGTGAGCGCATCGTCGCTGGCGCGGTGTCATGCCCAAATGGCGAAGCCCCTGATGCGCGTTTCTGTGTCATGCTGTTTGCTTCGGTCATCGTCGAGGCAGGTTGCCAGATTGATGAGCCGGCTCGAACCAGATGCATCGGCAGAGGATCCAAGGCAGGCGATGGCGGGATTGAAACCCCTGATGTGAGCTGGCAGGAACCAAGGAACCCACCGCAAACGGCCCATGTGACTGCATCCTGGAAAACGAACGGTTGTGAGCGCATCGTCGCTGGCGCGGTGTCATGCCCAAATGGCGAAGCCCCTGATGCGTGTTTATGTGTCATGCTGTTTGCTTCGGTCATCGTCGAGGCAGGTTGCCAGATTGATGAGCGGTCTCGAACCAGATGCATCGGCAGAGGATCCAAGGCAGGTCATGGCGGGATTTGAAACCCGCTGATGTGAGCTGACAGGAACCAAGGAACCCACCGCAAACGGCCCATGTGACTGCAGCCTGGAAAACGAACGGTTGTGAGCGCATCGTCGCTGGTGCGGTGTCATGCCCAAATGGCGAAGCCCCTGGTGCGCGTTTATGTGTCATGCTGTTTGCTTCGGTCATCGTCGAGGCAGGTTGCCAGATTGATGAGCCGGCTCGAACCAGATGCATCGGCAGAGGATCCAAGGCAGGCGATGGCGGGATTGAAACCCCTGATGTGAGCTGGCAGGAACCAAGCAACCCACCGCAAACGGCCCATGTGACTGCAGCCTGGAAAAGGAACGGTTGTGAGCGCATCGTCGCTGGCGCGGTGTCATGCCCAAATGGCGAAGCCCCTGATGCGCGTTTATGTGTCATGCTGTTTGCTTCGGTCATCGTCGAGGCAGGTTGCCAGATTGATGAGCCGGCTCGAACCAGATGCATCGGCAGAGGATCCAAGGCAGGCGATGGCGGGATTGAAACCCCTGATGTGAGCTGGCAGGAACCAAGGAACCCACCGCAAACGGCCCATGTGACTGCATCCTGGAAAACGAACGGTTGTGAGCGCATCGTCGCTGGCGCGGTGTCATGCCCAAATGGCGAAGCCCCTGATGCGCGTTTATGTGTCATGCTGTTTGCTGCGGTCATCGTCGAGGCAGGTTGCCAGATTGATGAGCCGGCTCGAACCAGATGCAGCGGCAGAGGATCCAAGGCAGGCCATGGCGGGTTTGAAACCCCTGATGTGAGCTGGCAGGAACCAAGCAACCCACCGCAAACGGCCCATGTGACTGCAGCCTGAAAAAGGAACGGTTGTGAGCGCATCGCCGCTAGCGCGGTGTCATGCCCAAATGGCGAAGCCCCTGATGCGCGTTTATGTGCCATGCAGTTTGCTTCGGTCATCGTCGAGACAGGTTGCCAGATTGATGAGCCGGCTCGAACCAGATGCATCGGCAGAGGATCCAAGGCAGGCGATGGCGGGATTGAAACCCCTGATGTGAGCTGGCAGGAACAAAGGAACCCACCGCAAACGGCCCATGTGACTGCATCCTGGAAAACGAACGGTTGTGAGCGCATCTTCGCTGGCGCGGTGTCATGCCCAAATGGCGAAGCCCCTGATGCGCGTTTATGTATCATGCTGTTTGCTGCGGTCATCGTCTAGCAGGTTGCCAGATTGATGAGCCGGCTCGAACTAGCTGCAGCGGCAGAGGATCTAAGGCAGGCCATTGCGGGTTTGAAACCCCTGATGTGAGCTGGCAGGAACAAAGGAACCCACCGCAAACGGCCCATGTGACTGCATCCTGGAAAACGAACGGTTGTGAGCGCATCGTCGCTGGCGCGGTGTCATGCCCAAATGGCGAAGCCCCTGATGCGTGTTTATGTGTCATGCTGTTTGCTTCGGTCATCGTCGAGGCAGGTTGCCAGATTGATGAGCGGTCTCGAACCAGATGCATCGGCAGAGGATCCAAGGCAGGTCATGGCGGGTTTGAAACCCCTGATGTGAGCTGACAGGAACCAAGGAACCCACCGCAAACGGCCCATGTGACTTCATACTGGAAAACGAATGGTTGTGAGCGCATCGTCGCTGGCGCGGTGTCATGCCCAAATGGCGAAGCCCCTGATGCGCGTTTATGTGTCATGCTGTTTGCTTCAATCATCGTCGAGGCAGGTTGCCAGATTGATGAGCCGGCTCGAAACAGATGCATCGGAAGAGGATCCAAGGCAGGCCATGGCGGGTTTGAAACCCCTGATGTGTGCTGCCAGGAACCAAGGAACCCACCGCAAATGGCCCATGTGACTGCAGCCTGGAAAACGAACGGTTGTGAGCGCATCGTCGCTGGCGCGGTGTCATGCCCAAATGGCGAAGCCCCAGATGCGCGTTTCTGTGTCATGCTGTTTGCTTCGGTCATCGTCGAGGCAGGTTGCCAGCTTGATGACCCGGCTCGAACCAGATGCATCGGCAGAGGATCCAAGGCAGGCGATGGCGGGATTGGAACCCCTGAAGTGAGCTGGCAGGAACCAAGGAACCCACCACAAACGGCC
>JARKHS020013396.1:0-66270 GCA_030143305.2 Amblyomma americanum | reverse complement strand
CAACACCCCGTCTCTTGTCCAGCATTGTTATTTTTATGAAACTCTAATCCCGTCACCCTATCCCTTCCCTCGAGGCTGCCACTCACTCACCGGTCCTGCTCTCCGAGTCATCGGATGGGGCTTCGGTTCGGGTGTCCATCGGCTCGGCAGCGGTGAGCGAACCTACGGTAAAGCGTTAGGGCAGCGCGCCGGCTGTGGTTCCGCAAGGCGCCGTCCAAACCGCGCCAAACCGCTCCTCTCGCAGGCGACGGGCAGCGGCCACAGCAGCAGAGGTGTCCGCGGCGCCGATGGGAGGCGGGAGAGCTGGTGGCGGGCAAGGACGGCAATTCCAGTGGCGCGCGCGCGCCGATGGGAGGGAACGGGCTCGCTCATCGCCTCGTCGGCGTCTTCTTCACCTGCCGGCCGTTATTGCGTTGCTCGCACGTGATCGGCGCGCGCGGCGAGAGAAATTTGCCAGTTGTGTCGCGCCCGCTGATTGTGCCGCGAAGGACGAACGCGGCCGGCGGTGGTCGCTGCTGCGATGGAGCAGCGCTGTGGCGATGGAGCAGCAGCAGTAGTCGGGCGCCCGCTCCCTCTGCTTGTTGGCAGCGGCAGCCGTTTGAATATTCAGGAATGGAGCTCTCGGCGGCGCCGTTCCTGCTGCGAGCCTCGGCCCCTGGGCTTAACGGCGGATAATAGCGGCGAGGTTTCCGGGAGCTTGGCTTCACGGCGCAGAGCAGGGGACATAATTTGGTCACGCCAGTTATGAAACATCGAGTCTCAACCGCGGCGAGTTTCTGCAGGCCAGCCAGTTCTGGCGCCGGTTGGGAACTGTGCACAAAGCTATCTGTGGAGCACTGCAAGTTTCCTTTCTCTTAGTTTGGGCAGTCCTAAGCAGTTCGTTCGATTGCCTTTGTGGTGATGTTCGTCTAATGCGATAGATCTGGATCTACAAAGTGGAGGTTCTTAAATTCTTGCTGTGACCCATGGAGCGCTTCGTAAATGGTATGGTCAAAGACCAAAGAGCTGTGGGGTGGAGGGTGTGGAGGGTACTAAATACAGTTTTCGGCCCTTTACAGTAGAGGCTATAAATACAGTAGACGCTCTTTGTCGTATCTTGCAAATGAGGACTGCAGGAAAGTATGTGGCACGTCCACCATTCCTTTATATGTCAACGCCCAGTTACACCCCGTGTCAAAAGTATACAGCCCAAGGGGTTTGCTTGTGAGCCATGCATCCTGCCTCGTTACGTACCCTCAGCGACTGTGATCTCTCGAAAGAGGAATGGCTTCGCGTCCTTAATTTTCCAAAGTTTCCGACTACTAGATGTGCTAGGGAGACCCGCTAAACATTTTAGGAGAAAACCCCTTGGGCTGTACACTTCTGACGGGTGATGTATATACGCGCTGCACTTTTTGTTTATTCAAGCCTACTCTCTGAGTGAAACAGACCACCGCCAAGGAACGTTGTGCACTCTCACCTCGGCGACCCGGCTGCACTGAATGTCCAAGAGGGAAAGATTGGAAGATTGGTTTTTGGGGAAAGGAAATGGCGCAGTATGTGTCTCACATATCGGCGGACACCTGAACCGCGCCGTAAGGGAAGGGATAAAGGAGGGAGTGAAAGAAGAAAGGAAGAAAGCGGGAAAAAGTAATAATTTTATACTCTGTCCAACACATCACAGTTGCAGTGGCGCAGCCAGAAATTTTCTTCGGGATAGGGGGGGGGGGCTCATGTTGCAGGGCGGCCTCCTCATAGAATTTGTGGAGGAACCAAACGCAAGAATAATAACTGCATTGCCACTGACAATGCCATTGTGTATTAGATAGCGCTACGCACTGTCTATACGAGTGAAATATTTATTCTTTAAATAAAGGTATGTATTCGTACGTCTTAAAAATCGTGGCAGACATAACTGATGCCAATGGTCCCATGTTTTTGCGCATTTAATTAGTAAAGGAAATATCACACGAAGTCTAAAGCTATATCAGTACGAAACCAGCAAGGCAGTGCATGGCGCTGATGTGAAAAATGTAAAGGACATGAAATGAGCAAGCACAGGACAAACATTCTAATGAATCATTGTCTTTCAAGAACCTTTCGATTTTTGTACATATCCAACGGCCAGGGAAAAATCTCAATGACGCTGTCCTTCGTTCCAGTTCCGGTCATGTATTGCGAGTAATTTCGCCGAAATTTTATTCGCAACAGCGAGCACATGTATAAACGAGGAGTTCTACAAATTATACATTAGAAGTGCGAAGATAAAAAGGAGTATTACAAATGCGAAGATACAGCTTGATAAAGGACAAGAAAGTGTCACTGGAAACAAAGTCACTGTATGTATGCACAAAACCTCGCAACAAGATATTTAAATACACGTATGTCTCCATTAAATCTACGTATCTAAGCAAAAGTCACTGTGTACAATGTGTCAAACAGAGCAAATAAACATCTTGCGCAATCGCAGATAGTAAACTTTACACGCGGAAAGGCAGACGATCCAGGCAAGAACAAAACTACGATAGCAGAAGTCGCGATATGTACTTGGGCCTTGCTGCGGTCGCGATAGCACCATATATATGGTTAGGATAATAGAGGAACAATGGAGAAATCAACACAAAAGTATGCATTTTTTAACTGTCTGCACGGCGACAATTATTCTGCACCTATAATTACAGAAGGGTTTTCATTTTATTCAAAGAAAAAGTAAAAGCAGGTAGATAAAAAGGAAAGAAAATGACGAACGAAAACTACGAATGAATAATAATAATAATAATGATTGTTTTTTTGGGGAAAGGAAATGGCGCAGTATCTGTCTCATATATCGTTGGACACCTGAACCGCACCGTAAGGGAAGGGATAAAGGAGGGAGTGAAAGAAGAAAGGAAGAAGAGATGCCGTAGTGGAGGCCCCCGGAATAATTTCGACCACCTGGGGATCTTTAACGTGCACTGACATCGCACAGCGCACGGGCGCCTTAGCGTTCTGCCTCCATAAAAACGCAGCCGCCGCGGTCGGGTTCGAGCCCGGGAACTCCGGATCAGTAGCCGAGCGCCCTAACCACTGAGCCACCGCGGCGGGTGAATGATGCCGCAAGTTGAAATAACCAATATCCGAGTGTGTGGGTTGGGAAACACCGCGTGGGCAGGGCTTTCAATGGGCAAGGTCAATCAAAATCGGTTATTGATATCCTCAAAATTTTCGTATTCGCATGGTAATTTTGATCATGATGCTACCTGTTACAATGAACGACACAAATTTCTGCGGTATGAACAGTCATACATTTTCATAATTGTCCGTTTATGCCCGTAATTGGCCGTTCTCGTCAGAATGTCTTTTCTAGTCCTAAAAAGGCATTGTAGGTGACGAAATCTAGAATGACTTCCGGCGCCGGTGTTTTGTTTTTTTTGGTCAGCAGTGCGTGACAGTTCGAAACAATTTGCGGGGGGGGGGGGGGGGGGCTGGAGCTCCATAAGCCCCCCCCCACCCCCCCCCCCCCCCCCTGGCTACGCCCCTGCACAGTTGTGTCGCACCAGCTGGGGACAAAGTGCATCGCAGAGCAAAGGGGTTCAAGCCTGCCACTCTGGTGGGTGGCGACGTGGAGAAGGGTAGACAGCAGGCCGCGTGTGAAAGTAGAGAGGCTTCGACTAGTATATGCATATATATAGGTAAGTAAGGTTCGAATATGAGACGCCATTTAATCGAATATAAGGGAGCAACGTGGAAAAGTCAAATTCACTTTGCTTAAAAAAAGATGTCAACCTGAACATCTGTGTTCAATGGATACGTGCGGTTCTGAGCAGAAAAGACAAATGAATTTGTAAATTACACAATTAAATTTAAACTGAATATCAATACTTGTCGACTACCCTTCCCGGAGACGAACCCATTTTGTTTTGCTTTCACTCAGATATTTATTGAAATCCTCGACTGAAGGTAAGCTCTACGATCATCTTAAGCGCCGTGTGCTTGTTATCGGCAGATGTGACATTATCACAACTGTCGCTCTGAGTAGCTTCTTCTCACAGCTCTATCAAGGACGGAAAGAAGAAAACGACAAAAGACGATGAAGCCCTGGCCAATTCCCGAGCCTGAGGACATCATCAACATCATCATCAGAAGAAGAAAAGGTGGCATTCGTAGCTGCACGTTTTATTGCCGCTGTCGTTCGGTGGGCCCTATAATCGTGTCGCAGCGCTCCTTGGCCAGCCGACATTGCCACGCAAAGAAGCATGGAAAGTGACCCTCGGGCGCATGCTTACGCTCCGGTGACGGTGCTCAACCGCGAAGGCCCGTACATGATCGTCGCGCTGTTGGGCATGTCCATCCTGGGATGCGGGAGCGTGTTGGTCTACTCTTTCAGCAACTACTCCAAGCTCAAGCGGAGCGCAGAGGAACTACGCAACTACATCATCGATTCTCAGACCAAAGTGGCCCACCAGCAGAGCGAAGACGGTGTCGGGAGTGGCGCGGTCGACACCGGCTCAACCGTAACACCTGCCGCGAATGCTGGAAACCAGCTGAGTGCGGACGCGGATGTGCGGAACAGAAGCGGCGCCTCCGTAGGCCACGGCACCAACGAGGCTTACCACTTTGTGGCCCAGGAAGTGCCCGCCAGTGCAGACCCTGCTACGGCGGCTCTGTCCATCCTGGCCACCACGAACGCCACCCGAAACAGCTTTGCCGAGGGTCAGTGAGCCCTCCAGCCGGAGCATTTCTTTCCTACTCTATGGAACTGCGTTTTCAACTTGCTACCGACGAATTAACGCCTTCCTGAAACCGTCACACCGGAGAGAAGTTTCTCTGCTTCTCACTATCGCCTTGTGCAAAAAACTGTGCTCAAAGAACCCGGCGAACATTGTATGTATTTTGTAAAACCGATTTTCTTTTTCGATCCCTATAGATGTTGATGGCGCCGGAAACCAGGAATGGTGGTGTTGATTCGCGTCATGATCACAGCACGAATGACACTTATGTCATCATTGACATGAGCTGGACGCAGTAGTGGTGGCGGCTATGATGGTAGCGGCACCCCCGTGAATCGCCATGTCATTAACACGATGACGTGTCCGTGAATTGGCTTGCTCTTGAGCGTCGCATAGTCATAGGTAATACATGTCTTCACGACAATAAACTGAATACAAAGCAAACTAAAGGAGGGCACCACCTCCGCCTTCTTCTGTCACACTTGTCTGCAGTTCGTAAGTATTAGGGCAACATTGAGGCGCACATGGTAGTGGCGGCGCTGCTAACCAGCTGCATACCATGCGAGTATCAATGTGCAATTACTCGCTTTAGCGCGTCTCTGCACTGGCCATTTATTTCATTGCTGCTTGACCGGCATGCATTCATAGTAAATGTTTAACAGACGTAAATGATCCCCAGAAGATCGATGAGGTCGCATTACTGTACTTCATTATTGAACCTCTTAATTCTATGATTCAGTCCTGCTGTTCAAGGGGACTGCTGTCTCTTAAAAACAACGGCACATTTGACAGTGTGCCGAAACACCTGCACCCTTCAAGTGCAGTGGTCAGGCTCAGCGTACTGAATTGAAAGGGAGAGAGTTATAGAGGGAGGGACTGGAAGACGACCAGAAGAAAAGTACGGTTGACCACCCTGCACTGGGTAAGGGAAGGACGGGAGGCAAAGGCGAAAAGTGCAACCCAGGAACTAATTATACCAAGATGATAGACGTGAAGAGCGTGCGAAACGGACACCTTGCAGCGTGAGCATGACGGCCTCGGGAAGAGAGCAGGTTTCACAGCAATCGGATGAAGTATATCGCAGCAGACATGTCCACATCAGCCAAGTTTCCATGTTTTTTTTTTACCTGCATAAGGCTCAAACCCCGCCCAAATCTCGCACCAAAATCTAGTCTCTCTCCAAGAATAATAAATTCACTAGTTGATAATGCTCATAAGCTGGACAATGCAGCGAGCCATGGGGAAAAAAAAAGATCGATGTAACGTTAAGAGACCGCGGAAGCGGGCAGAGTTAGTGTGTGAGGGAACAAACGCGGGTTAATGACATCCTAATCGAAATCAAGAGGAAGAAATGGGCTTGAGCAGGGCGTGTAATGCGAAGGCAAGATAACCGCTGGTCCTTAAGGGTAACGGAGTGGATTCCAAGAGAAAGCGTAGCAGGGTGTGGTAGAAGGTTAGATGGGCGGATGAGATTAAGAAGTTCGCGGGAATACAGTGGCCGCATCTGGCAAATGACAGGATTAATTGGAGAGACATGGGAGAGGCCTTTGCCCTGCAATGGAGTCAGGCTGATGATGATGATGATGATGATGATGATGACGACGACGACGATGATGATGATGATGATCTGGATTGGTACTATTGACATCTCCCGGCGCATTCAAGTGATGCTGAAGGAGTAGCGGCTCCCTTAAGAGGGAGACGGCTTTGATGACAGGAAAGCTCCCATGGAGAATGCAGATAGATGCAGACACATTGGTCAGAGGTTGTCTCAAGGTCGCAGTTCTAGCCCGATTCTTTCAGTGATTCCATGGATATAGAATGTCCTCAAACAATGGCCATAGGCTGTTTTCACCTTTTTTTTTAGCACAAAGAGAAAGTATCAAATCAAAAGAGAACGGCCGCCGAGGCACGATAACTTCATTTACCAGCACCTGTAATCAAATCTCCGTTACTGACGCCTAAAAGGTATATAA
This sequence comes from Amblyomma americanum, assembly GCA_030143305.2. Taxonomy (NCBI): domain Eukaryota; kingdom Metazoa; phylum Arthropoda; class Arachnida; order Ixodida; family Ixodidae; genus Amblyomma; species Amblyomma americanum. Next base: position 59,606 of record JARKHS020013396.1, on the reverse strand, counting down.
GCCATCAATACAAAAGCTATTTATTTTTCCCCCAAAAAGAAGCGGCATTGCGAACCGCCATAACTTATCCTGGTACGCTGCAGGAAGTTTCGTTTTTAAGAACCGCTGAAAAAGTGAAAGGACTTTCTTAACACGAAGACGTGACACAACGGCAATGAAAATGTTTTTGCGCACCGTAGAGCTAAAACAGCCGACCATGGCTTATAGTACAAGGCACAAACAAACATATGTGACCTTGTTGGAATATGCACTGAACTCACATTCACGAGCCTCGCACGCAGTGACCAATAAAGACGACAACTGGACTGCAACGAAAGAGAGAGGGTTTATTGACTTGAAAGGCAGAGAGGTTGGCCTGAAAAATATCTGACCTGCTACTCTGCACTGGGGAACGGAAAGAGGAGAAAAAAGAGGGTCACGATGGGGGATGGGGATGATGGGAGGAGGCAGATGAAAATATAAAAAATGCACACTTTCTAGCATCACAAAGGCGAGGCAAGGTCCGTGTCGCTCAAAAAGCGTGAGAGCGCTCGCGTTGCCTGTACAGTTCTCAAACTATCTGGCCAAGCACCGAGGATCAAATCCTTCGAGAATGGCCGTGTGTCCATAGACTTCAAAACAGATGCAACCAACGAAGAAATGCGTTGCATCCTATCACAGCTGTCAAAGTAGGCGATCCGTACGTAACGTGCAGCGCAAATTCCTATTGTTTACCTTATACCCGCACTAATAATACGTGCTGGTGGACGTCTGGCAAACACGTATCATGCAGTTCCTCACGGAGCGGCGTGGCGGGTAGTTGCTAAGCTTTCCTGTTTTGATGCCCGTGGTTACAAAGCAATCTCAAATACTGTAATAAGCGCGAGAGAGGAGATGCGTTCATGAGTCAGGTCACGCGTGTGTTTGGCTGAGTTACCAGTGAGAGCGCAAACGCGCAGCATATTGGAGAGAGAGAGAGAGAGAGAGAGAAAAAGTAATTTAATGAGAGGAAAGGTTGAGAGGTCGCCCGCGGTAAGGGCTCACGAACAACAGGACACACATCCGCATGTTGCTTGCCATCCCAGCACGAAATTGAACCTTTCACTCGCATATTGTACGTAAACGCAGGCCATCGAATTACAGCAAATAGAAAACGCCGCTAGTGCGCCAACCGGAAATCCCCATGATCTTCGAAAATGTATGTCATCACGAGGGAAGAAGTTTCTGCCGCTCTGTCGAACACTATCAGTTGGAAGTGCTGGATGAGTAACAAGTGTTCCTTGAATGGGACAAGTTGTCGGGCTAGTTTGTGCTGATGCATTCTTTTGTTGACAGCGCTTAAGAAAACACGCACAGAAGACATGGAAGACATCAGCGCCTGTGACGTTGTCTTCCATGTCTTCTGTCCGTGTTTTGTAAGCGCTGTCAACAAAAGAAGTGTTCCTTGAAACCCTGGCTTAAAGACAGCTTCTGGGAGCCATTCGGACCGAGTGAGTGCCTCTTGTTTCTGCATATGTCGTGTAGATCGGGGATGGTCGAACCACTATAGTACGCTGTGCGCGCCAGCATCGACTGCAAAGACAAAAAAAAAGCACGAAATGTTTTTGGAACGTCGCCATTTTTCTTCGCCCGTGCCTCGCGAAAGAAGACAGCACGTACGTGTGCGTCGTCGTGTAATGGAAACGCAATTTACATTGCCGCTATTATAGGGAGTGATTATATATTTATAAGCGCACATGTTTATTGCAAATACACGCGTGCATTTTCTTCAGTATTCTCCGGCGACATGTCTACAATAATTGATAACTTCATTTCTGCTGTGGGCGGCCGGGCCACGCTGGCAGCCCGCGTACACACCTCTCCTTAACTTTCCCACGAAGTCTTATCGTTTATAGATGACAGATCCATTTATCTTCTTTTTATATAAGAAATATAGACATATACATAATCCGACGTATACATATAAACCTGCACATCTCCGAAGTTTTCGTTCAAAAATAAGCAGAAACATTGTCCATCTCGACCTCGGCTACTGTTGCTGTCATTGCAATCTTGGAACTGCGCCCAATAAGGAAAATGACCGCATTTAGCGAAGCGACCAATGGACATGACGTAAGAAGGACTTTCAATCATCAGTTTCTTGTCAGGCTGGCGCCACATTTCCAGGCTGACTAGAAACGCCTCTGACTCTTGCCAGGAAAATTACGTATTAACTCAGCATTAACGCCGACCTAATTGAGCAAGAGAGATTCGTCGACGGCAACCGTGCCAAAATGACAAGATGGAAAAAAGCGGCTCGATTTTAATTTCTCTCTTTTCTTTGCGACCAAAAGGTTCCTGTTAATATCGCCATTGGCAATTTAAAGGCTAAAGATGGAAGATTCCCCCCCCCCCCCCCCCCCGGCACGGCAGTGAATACCGCATGAAGTTTGGGACGGAATAGCAAAGTGCGAGGCTCCTACTTTACTTTTTCTACGAAGCAGGCTGGCTCTCCCAACAGGAGATATAGGACCTGCCCTACGTAGGACACATGAGATCCGATAAGGCGGCTTTTAAAAATTTCACGGCTAGCTACCGGCAGCTACCCGCCGTGGTGGCTCAGTGGTTAGGGCGCTCGGCTACTGATCCGGAGTTCCCGGGTTCGAACCCGACCGCGGCGGCTGCGTTTTTATGGAGGAAAGACGCTAAGGCACCCGTGTGCTGTGCGATGTCAGTGCACGTCAAAGATCCCCAGGTGGTCGAAATTATTCCGGAGCCCTCCGCTACGGCACCTCTTTCTTCCTTTCTTCTTTCACTCCCTCCTTTATCCCTTCCCTTACGGCGCGGTTCAGGTGTCCGCTGATACATGAGAAAGATACTGCGCCATTTCCTTTCCCCCAAAACCAATTATTATTATTACCGGCAGCTGTAGTAAAGAGAACAATATATATAAAAGAGGAGGTTTCTGGGTGTAGCTCTCAATTTCTCAGTAAAAGTTTCCACAGTCCTATTTTACAGGTCTCATTTTGCCTTCGCAGTACAGGGCATGTACTGCGAAGGGAAGATAACAGCTGGTCCTTAAGGGCAACGGAGTGGATTCCAAGAGAAGGCAAGAGTAGCAGGGGGCGGCAGAAGGTTAGGTGGGCGGATGAGATTAAGAAGTTTGCAGGCAAAGGGTGGACGCAGCTGGCAAAGGACAGGGTTAATTGGAGAGACATGGGAGAAGCCTTTGCCCTGCAGTGGGTGTTGTCATACTGATGATTATGATGATGATGATGATGACGAGGAGGAGGAGGAGCAGGAGGAGGAAATTTATACGTGCGACAAACGTGGAGTAAATTTTGCTTACTGCGTCCTTTTTATTCAGAGATGGAACCGTAGTATGTTACAGTGAGATTAACAGTTGGTATGTCGTATTCTCCAAGCGACAGATCGCGTTTCGGTACAGCTCACGACAGCGGCATTGTACTTGCTGCGCCGGTGCACCTCTTGATACCGTCTCGTAGAACGAAGGGGGGGGGGGGGGTTATTCTGCTTTGCCAACCTTGGCGGACAGACCTCGCCCCGTCGGACTCCTGGCCCTTTCCCAACATGAACGAACACCAGAAGGGTACATGCGTACAGCCCTACGGAGAGGTCATCAATAAAGTGCGTGTATGGTGTCGCCAACAGCCGTGCGTTGGGGGCTGTTAGTAACGCCATCACTACTGAAGGGGATTACATCAAAAACGGTTGTGTTCTCTAAAAGAGGACATTACAAATTTCAATTTTAGTGAAACATCTTTCAATTCCTTCGGATAATGAAAACGTTACAGCATGGGAAGCAAAACTTGCTGAACAACTCTTGTATAAAGAAGCACAGAAGAAGGTGGTCTGGCGGTCAACAGACCACTGCGTCACAGCTGAAGTGCGCTAACGGTGGCCCAGGAATGTCTCGCTTGGATGCACGGGACGAAGGAGAGCCGAGGCTCTACGCTCCACAAAGTGCCGCAGAGATTTTACCGACAAACTGGCGCAGGTTTCTTCGAGCTGCGCAACAACCCGCCCGGCTTTCTCTCTGCTCGGTTCACTGGTTTCGAGACCATTGTGGACGGAGGTGATGCTCTGCAGAGCTGCACAGTACAGGCATGATGTTGAGAAAAGGTGGGACCGGCATCTCGCGGGTATTAGTTTCATCCTTGTAAGCATGAAATGAGCATAAGCACCACCGCATCATTTGTTTTCCCTGCAGCTTTGTTGGCTTCGTCCTTGTGAGCGTTAAATGGTCACAGGCCTCTCTTTACCGGGTCTAATTGTAGCCATGCCAGTAGTAGTATAGACATGCCCTGAACCGCTTATAACCGTTCAATTCACTGACTCTCAGCTAATATAATAATTGATTTCCTTTGGAAAGGAAATGGCGCAGTATCTGTCTCATATATCGTTGGACACCTGAACCGCGCCGTAAGGGAAGGGATAAAGGAGGGAGTGAAAGAAGAAAGGAAGAAAGAGGTGCCGTAGTGGAGGGCTCCGGAATAATTTCGACCACCTGGGGATCTTTAACGTGCACTGACATCGCACAACACACGGGCGCCTTAGCGTTTTTCCCCCATAAAAACGCTCAGGCGCCAAAATGATTTTTGTAGCGATAGCTACATTACGGTAGCATTTCGAGCCTTCAGCGTGGCGGCGCCGACACGCTGTCACGTGGTGCGGAGCAGCCGCCAGCGGCGCGGCGCCGTGGCTGATCACGTGGTTGGTCACGTGACGAGCCACGTCGTGCGCAGCAGCTCCTGCAGCCGGCGAAACCGAGCTGCCACAGCTGCGCGCATGCGCCGTGTCAAGTGGGACGAAGATGAAGAAGGAACGCCCAGCGAAATGGAGCGGCGAAAGACTGACTTTGCAATTCAGACTGAGCGAGTTCCACTCGGCCAGCTGTAGCTATCGCGTCACTCCAGGTTTAACAAGGAGCTAAACCAACGCCAATTTTTTTCCCTTCTTGTCTTTCAGGTCCACCATTACGTCCGTCGCTGACAACAACTAGGCATGTAGAAAGACGAGACTATTTAGTAAACGATAAGGAAGATGACATACTTGATGGTCGTTAAGGGTCATGCTCAGATTCAGCAACTAGCGCCATCTGCTGTCCGTCAGTAACGGACACAGCGCGACTCAGTGGGGATGTTTTAAACATGTAATATTGAGAAAACCAGAGAGCCTCGAGAGATTGTGCTCGAACATGGTGATTATCATGGCAGACGTTTCCTCCTCGCTGCAATATCCAGCTTTTAAAATGATTCCTCTGTTCGCGTAAACTATTTCCGGCAGCCGTAAAAAATCGATTTGATGTACCAAACATTCGAAATTCTCGGGGAGATTTTGAGTGTACACCACCACGCGGCACACGGTGGCAGCAGTGCCAACTGCAAGAGTTTGTACAGATTTCCTGGGCTTGGATGAAGAGGATTGCAAAAAGGACGGCAGTCAGTCAAGCGGGTGGATGAGATCAGGAAGTTTGCGGATATAAGATGGCTGTAGGAAGCTCAACGAAGAAAAGTGCCTCATTGACCGCCTCCTCACAGTCCGACAACGCGACTCGCGGCATTAACCCCCCCCCCCCGCCTCTTTCCTCCCGCACCCTCCTCCCCCGCGCCTTTCGCATCACCGCTTTTGTGCTTTGACCTCCTGCTCCCCTCCATGTATACTTAAAGACGCTAGCTACTGCCCCCCAGTCGCCCCTGAAGAAGGAGCCGAGCCGCCTCCGAAAAGTTGGGTTTTAAATTAAAGTTTCTGGTTGGAGATGTGTCAGAGTTTATTACAAGGGTTAATCGGAGAGATATTGGAGAGGTTTTCGCCCTGAAGTGGGCGTAAAAAGGTTGATGATGTTGATGGAAGAAAATCGACGTCAAGTCCTAGCCTGACGCCGCAATTGCATGTCTTGAAGCAGGCGTGGACATTGAGCAATTCATTTGCTCCGTAACTGAACGAAACGCTGAAGGTTTGTGCTGGCATTACGGCACGCTTTAGGTGGGTCGCTGCAACTTCCAGCGCTTATGCCTGAAAGTGCGTGGTTCGAGTATGTAAGTTAGAGGTTTCATGAGCAGTTTTATCCTTGAGCCGATTAGAGCGGTAGAAGAAGGTGACTTTACTTAATAGTAGGCATCATGAGAGATCCTACGTCCAGGGTGTTTGTACCATTGTTTTAGTATTAGGGTTCTTGTAATGCTTGTTTTAGTTTGTTAACCAAAATCAAATGGTCTGCCAAAGTTTTAGCTAGAGACGGCCACACAGGACCGAAGGTGGGAAGAGGTCTTCATTTCCTGATTTTGGCAATTAACTTTTTCGAAAAATATACCGCTCTTTTACAGAGCGTAAGGAACATACGCACTGAACCCCCACGTTGTCGTCGTCGTCTAAACCTTTCGTTACAAAATACCACAGCGGCGTTAACGGAACGGAGACTCTGCCGACATCTCAGCAGACGCGCGCTCAGATCTTTCCGCGGGGCCGCGCTTAGCCGTGAACATCCCCGTAATCTCGTTCGCGCTAAACACCACGGCGACTGAACTCGGCTCTGGACCGCGAAGAGAAGCACCCGCTGCATTCTCCTTGCCGGGGAGGACTGGCTGTTGTTGCGAGCGGCAGTGACGCTTTCCTTTGTCCATGATCATCGCACCTCGGAATGACCGAACTGGGCTACGGGGACGCCCGCGGAGCCAGACCGTCGCCGTGGGCTGGCTGACTTCATGGCCGGCTGCATTCGCCGTCATGCCCGCCGCCGGCAGCCACGGTGAGTCCCACCACCTCCGTTGTCTTGCCTTGCCTGCACGGGCACCCTTTGCTCGCATGCCGCGGAGTCTTCGCTGCTGGAGGCCCGATTCTATCTGGAGCTGACTAGCCAGACCGCTGCTCTGATCGGACTCGTGCCTTGGTGCCAGGATTACAAACGCGAAGCTTGAAACGTATAGATAAACAGCGTGGTTAACAACGCTGCCACGCGTTGTTTATGCTCTTGAAGAAGTCACAGGCCGAGGCTGTGAAACGGAGACTCACTGGACGCGCTCAGCTTGTCAGATTCAGTCGTGAAACCGGCACTAGGGTCGGCTTGCTTGAACGTGCAACAGCTACTGTTGTAAGTAGTGACGAGATTGTAGTTGTTAGGAAGAGGGAAGAAGCCGTATAGAGAGGTTAACTAAGCTGCGCTCGTCGGAGTGTACAAAGAGTCAGGAATGTCCTCACGCAATTGAAACATGTAATAAACGTTTATAACCGCTATGTGTACAGCCGTTAACCATATACTTCGAATTCAACAGTGTCTGTAGCTCGTGCAAGCCAGCCCTCGTCCCTGACGAGTTGTACAGCTCGATTCCTAAGTAGCTCAGTATTGGCCCAGTGCGATCGGACTGCCCGCTGCAAGTTTTGTTTAAAAGCGTCCAGCTCTGACAAAACACGCGATACATGTGAAGGACACTTTGTTCACTCATTGCTGGTTAACGTATGAAAGCTTGGGTATGGTCGTTCGTTAAATCTTTAATAGCCTCACGAGTACTGGCTTTGGGAGTTGGTAAAGCATAAAGTCTGAGCATGCAGTTAGAGCGATTTGACCAGAAGAACTGGGCATGGAAGATTTATCTCGTTGGATCCAGGCTGTCATGCTGTGGATTTTTTTTAAAGACGCCTGTATGTAATGGGGGTGTTCGCCCTGGCTGAGTCAGAATTCCCAAGCAGTGCCCCATGTGTCCAGACTACGATTCGAGGGGGAACGTCCCCGAACAATCATTGCGTGGACGTCCTTAGGCTCGTTCCTTCATGCGATGTAGTCCGAAGCACCCGAAACCACAGCTGGGTTGGCGAGCATTGATGGGCAGCTTGACCGCGGAGTTGGTGGACATTTAGGGCCAACTGGCCAGCGGTCAAGAAGCGCGAGCTCGTTGAGGGCGCCGTCGTCCGATCCGGGCCCCGCAGACAGGCTTCCTGAAGACAGCAAAGCGAGTGTCCCCATCTGTGCTTTAGTACACAGAGCGGCAAGCGGCCGAGAAATGTTGCCCACCCAAGCTAACAGCCCCTCAGAGGCTATTGCAACGGCATTTGATCGACGACCATGGTGCGAGGCGCCGTGACGTGTGGAATGGAGCTGCTTGCACAACAACCTAAAGCCTAAACCTCTGGCACCATGGCACTACCGAGTACAAGGTAAGATAGAAGTCAGAGACCCAGCTGATGGTGTCCAGCTGCCGCGCATGACAAGTATTGAATTGGAGTTCTCCTGTTTGCCGCCACAGGAGGTTTTAGGACAAAAGGCGCGGTTTGTCAGCTTCGCAAGTTGATGCTTTGGATAACCGGCGAGAGGACACAGGCAGGATTTTTGAGGACAGCGCCGGTTCCGTGATGACGGAACGGCGAAGGATGTTTCCGGCTTCGACGGGAAAATACATTCCTTGTGGGCTTGCTGTAACGGTAGCGTGATTGACTTGCAAGCGCTGTGGCCGCACGGCTCACTGCACCATACTCATTTGAAGAGTTCTTTGCCACAGGTTGTACTAATTTGCAGTACCTCCGTTCTATGAGAAGCCCACAGGAATAATACTGCCAGAACCGCCCGCTAATGCTATTGAGGACATGTAGTACGGCTCCTGTTGTTTTATTCAGTGGCAAAATAGAACGCAGTGAAGACGACCTCTCGCCAAGAGGGTTCAAATGTGCTTTTGTCTCGTGTTAATGTGTTGTTCGGACGACTTCGTCAATACATAACAAAGTTTGCCACAGCATAACCAGGTCTGAGTTGAGCTTCACATGGCTGGGCATATTAGCACGGGTGGGCATATTAGCACGGAACTATAAGACATGACACAAACACATCGCTTTTTAAACAAGCAAACCTAAAAAGGACCCTTCCGTAATATATAACATTTGTGGCCTGCTTTGATGTGTGGTCTGTGATCTGTAATATTATCAACACAATTTGCCATAAGGTCCTCCCGGAAGTGGCTTTAAGTAAGCGGCTACATAACGACGAACGCACGCTGCACGCACGCACATGCGCACACACACATGCACATACGCACATGCGCGCGCACACACACACACACATGCACAAACACACACGCACAAACACACAGACACGCACATGCAGAGACACACGCATATGCACACACACGCACACACACATGCACATGCGCACATGAACACGCACACACGCACATGCACGCACGCACACATGCACATACACACATAAACGCACACAAAGATGCACATGCGCGCATGCACACACAAACGCACACACACACAAACACACACACACGCACGCACGCACATGCACACAATAGGGCACTTACAACAACCGCCACAGATCCATGACGGTGCGAAACTTTGATCAAAATTGCACGAAGGCCGCTCATAACACAGTTCTGCTCGGCGTTTTTCTTTGGGCGCATGTCTACATTAGGTCTATTTTCCCGAATACAGAGATATCACGCGGAACTGTGACCTTGTGCTCCGCTGACAGAGAGGCACGCCTCAGCGACCTCGACAGTTCACTTCGCTGACGGAGTGCGTCGTACGTGGAGGAGGAAAGAATAAATGTAAGCAATGTGTGCCCGTACGCTCTTCGTGTACACACCGCCGCGTGTACAGCCAACGTCGGCGCGCGAAACGTCCAGGAGCTGCGGCCCAGTGACGTCCGTCGCGGTCACGGGCACTCGCACGACAAGAGCGCGCTGGTGGAGAAGAAACTCGGGAGAGAAGGAAACACAGGCGTTGCCGCCTACGCTGCAGCCTCAGCACACACGTATGCACGGTGTGCGCACGTATTCGCGTCACGCGTCGCGCATGCGCAGAATGTCTGCTTCCGCCTGGTGCACCGTTTCCACAGTGCCCTCGGCTAACCCGTCACGCGACTTCAAAAGGAGTGCGACGTTAACTGCCCGCGCCACTTACCTTTGCAGACGAGGCCACTTATGAGCCCAAGCGCTTTACGGCTGTTGTGTATACTGTAGTTCCAACACGGTATTCACTGCACACTATTTGCCTGGTTTGTTATGAACCTACGGAGCTACGGAACGCTAGCAACATGCTCGAACACTGTGTTTTTTTTTTTTGCGCTCCTCTAAATATGCTATGCAGAGTCAGAACAGGAGGCCCCGCCGCGGTGGCTCAGTGGTTTGGGCGCTCGAGTACTGATCCGGAGTTCCCGGGTTCGAACCCGACCGCGGCGGTTGCGTTTTTATGGAGGAAAAACGCTAATGCGCCCGTGTGCTGTGCGATGTCAGTGCACGTTAAAGATCTCCGGGTGGTCGAAATGATTCCGGAGCCCTCCACTACGGCACCTATTCTTCCTTTCTTCTTTCACTCCCTCCTTTATCCCTTCCCTTACGGCGCGGTTCAGGTGTCCAACGATATATGAGACAGATACTGGGCCATTTCCTTTCCCCAAAAAACAATTACTATTATTATTATTATTATTATTATTATTATTATTATTATTATTATTATTATTATTATTATTATTATTATTATTATTATTATTATTATTATTAAACTGCTATTCACAGTGGTCCGACGACAATGGGACGTTAGATACATGCGCCACCCTCCACTGCGCCACTCGCCTCCTTCGAACGTGTTGTTTGCCTGCGCGATAAAATAATCGACGATGTGACGTGCATAGGCAGTCGCTGCGCAAATGAGCGGTGCTTTTTGTCTTCATAATCTCGAGTGTCACCTGGTTGAAGTCGCTGCTAACGGCGGCACATTTCCGTGTATCTGTTTCTGAGGTCAGAAGTGCTGCAACGACTGCCACGCTGACTACTCAGGTGACCGCGGAATACTAAACGCGTATGTTTTCACGTTCACACTGTCCAACGCGCGCTGCTTTGCTAAGCAAATAATTCCCGCGTTTCAAAGCAACACGTGGCGAATATCTGGCACAGTATGCACAGGACTTTTGTTATGCTCCTACGAGCTACTGACTCCTTTACGTTTGGTTTATGGTTTATGGAGGTTTAACGTCCCAAAGCGACTCAGGCTATGAGGGACGTCGTAGTGAAGGGCTCCGGAAATTTTACACCTGGGGTTCTTTAACGTGCACTGACATCGCACAGCACACGGGCCTCTATAATTTCGCCTCTATCGAAATTCGGCCGCTGCGGCCGGGATCGAACCCGCGTCTTTCGGGCCGGCAGCCGAGTGCCATAACCACTCAGCCACCGCGGCGGCCCCCTTCACGTTCGAGGGTGCGATTACATGTGCAGGCGAATTACTTAAGCAACAGTCGATGCAGTCTTAGGCTTCTCCCTCTCTTTGTTCTTGCTTGTTGAATAAAGTGCGGTGTTCTAAACTAGGCATGCTTCCATATGGAGAAACGTGTGTAGGTTTGAATGGGTTCAAGAAATAGGATTATGAAACGTTCGGTTTTGCTTTATGGGACTGTTCGTCCCAAAGCGACTTAGGCTATGGGACACCGCCGTGGATTTCGACCACCCATGGGATTGTTTAACGTGAAGTGACATCGCACGTACAGTGCAGGGGTCCCTAGCGTTTTGCCTCCATCAAAATGCGACCACCGCAGCGGGGACCGAACTCGCGTCTTCCTCATTCCGACACACGCGAAATGTCAGAGGCCCGTGTACTGTGTGATGCCAGCGCACGTTAAACTATCCCATGGACGGTCGAAATCCACGGTGGCGTCCCATAGCCTGAGTCGCTTTGGAACGTTAATCCTATAAAAGTAAGCCAAACGTTCAATAATCCTTTTTCCTGAACCCATTCAAACCTATGCACATTTTTAGGTATTATTGTTGTTCGTTACACACATGTGTTACGAAGCAGAAGCTAAGCCACAAAACGCGACTATAACAGTGCTGCACGCTCTTTAGGGAAAAGGGTTGCGCGAAAACTATCGAAAACTTCGTGCAGGCCGCAATCAGGAGACTTCTCACGGTTCAGAAGTGAACGGAAAGATTAGCCAACACTTGCCATGGTGGATACGCTAAGACGTTCGGCTGCTGGGACCAAGGTCGCGGGTTTTGAAACTGGCCGCGGCGGCTTCATTTAAAATCACACCAAATGCAGAAAACGTGTGCGTACTAACTTTTCCGTGAATTTCCAACACACAAAAAAGGAAGGAGTCGAAAGTAATCTACAGTTAACACCATGGCTGGCTTCACGGGCTCAGAGCGCGTATATCGTGGCATTGCCAAGTAAATGTCTTTCAATCAATTAATGTTAGCGCGCGCGTTTCAACGGCACGTGAAATCGCTGATTGAAACAATCAGCGATTTCAAAACAATCAGCGATTTCACGTGCCGTTGATTTCATGCTTGGCGTTCCATATTACTGTATATATTCTGATACATTATTTTTAAACTAAGCACGTGTGAAGAGCCCCCCAAAAAACTCACAGGACGGTTATGACTGCGTAACGCGATGTTCAGCGACATCTGTTTAGGTGTTTAGTTTTGGCGATGTATTCCTGGCGCACTGGTTTAGTGGTCAAGTGATGCACCCTTGCACTGGCAGGCGGCAGTTCCAGACAGAGCCACCGGTAGGAATTATGCTACCCAGGTAGGCCGTGACATTAACGCACCCACCAGTTACGCCGACGGCGACGAGAAAGCCAGGGACGGGCGTATAACAGCTATCGCTGTAAAAAGTCATTTACAGTAGAGTTGCAGAACCTTCGAAACGAGAGCAAGGCAGCTCGCGGGGGCATCTCGGCGTTTTCTGCTTGAGCAAGAGCACGAGTCTTTTTTCTTTTTTTTCGCGAAGTGTGTATTAGGCATAAACTTAAAAAACGGGAAGGAATGCGAGAGATAGAAAGTTAAAAGAAGGAGTGAATACCCGTTGCGCTGAGGTAGTCGCAGAGGTTGCTAATGAAGCGGTTGTTCATAGTCCACTTCACGTATTCACTTTCGCGGTTCCACCGCAAGCCCACCTCCCTGAGGAGCCGTTTTCTAATAGCAGCCGTCGCTGGTCACGTCCACAACCAGTGCCGCACATCACAAATGTGCGGTGCAGCGCCACAGTGAGGGACACACCGGAGAATCTCTGTTAGCAAACACGCTAAAAGGTATCTTTCATTGTACAGAGCGTACGTACAAATTTATGGAATGTGAAGTGCATTAAATGCACTGTGGCTAAGTCCACAAGTCATCGAAGTCGGGCTACATTGTTATCTCGCTATTTACAACAGGGTAAGCCTGGACTCCATAAATAACCGACTTCCTGGTGAAATGTTATTCCTCGACACCTTTGAAGAAGTAGGACTGTCTGTTTCAAGTTGTTCCAGTTCCAGTACTCCCACTTGCAAAGTGTCAATGGCGCTTTTTCCGCGCTTCTATCCATGTCATGCTGTCATCAGGCGGTTATACTGCCTGACAAGCCTTCGTGTGACTTAGGCAGGCACAAAATTGTACCATGTTTTGTTTCTTGGAAAATAAATACATAGCGCAGAAAAGGGCTGTGCTCCGCGGCAACCGGCGTAGCACAATTAGAACAGTTTGGCCACAGTCAGTTCGAGCATGGTCTTGTGCCGAGTGATGGCGCTTGTGAGAATGCCCATCTTGTTGTTTAGCGCTTAGTACAGCAACTCGTGCTTTTACCGCCGGTTTGCATTTTGTTTGGAACGTTGCTTGACGCATCTAAGCAGTCAAAACCACCAGACTTTTGTGAGCACTAGCGCTGCCAGCTTCTCTCGGGTTCTGCGCTGACGCCACCACGTTCGACAGCAAGGCGTCTTGTAGTTGGTTTTCCTTATATATTGCGCAATCACCACGGCAAAAATTGCATTTATAATTTTCTCCCAGCCGGCAGCTTATTCTCGCCTGTAAGAACATGACGTGCGGATGTTGTAGCGCAACATGTCTATCTTTGTGAGAAAATAACGTTTGGTACCGCGCCACACGGAACCAAACCTCTTGCGTGATGGTGTGCCGGATCTCAGGAGTCAGGAACTGCGGTGTGACGGTTGCATGCCAGACTGGAGTGAAAGCTGCCGGGCGACGTCCTCTCGCACGAAGGTTTTGATGTGAGCCAACAGGTCACAGCTCATATGGCGAGGTCGAAGATGGACTTGGCAGGCGCGGGAGGGCAACAGGCACAAAGGCGTTGCTTGGGTGGCTCGTCGAAGTTATACACCGAAGCGACGGTATAGTGGAACTTTTCGCCAACGGCATGTCGATGTCCTTGATCTTGTCAGCCTCAGTCATAGACCGGCCACCACTCTTACGCAGTTCAACCGCGTCTTCAGGGTATAGACGGTGATGGTTTCATCCGTATACGCTGAGCTTGGACGCGCAAGCGTTGCCCAGCACGCAGTTTCCGCACACCGGGAAGACCAAAAACTTCCGCAAACGTGGGTCCTGAAAACGGTCCAGATGGAATGTCGGCCTTGGGTTTTCGAAGCCAGATGATTTTGACGTCACAGAGACAGAAGATGACGTTGTTGAAATACGTGCGCAGTTCGGCCCGGATGACCACCCACGGAAAAGTCATTCCCCGACACAGGGACATGCCCAGAGAGTGATCTGCCTGAACTACATGATTACACAAGACATATATTATCAAGAACATGCACTCCTCACCCCCAGCTCCTACACCAAGCCCACATGGTTGGATGCGTAATAAGAACTTTTCTCGTGAAGCAGGGTGGTAGCAGGTACCCTGGTTCAGTTTTTTCCTCCATTTCTTTTTTTACAGCGCTAGTGGCATTACCATAGTCCACCCCCCCTCCCCCTTCCCCTGCCCCGTTCCATGGAACGTAAGTAATTACCAGTGTACGAACACTCGTATCAAAAAGACACCTTCCGGCTTGCGGGCACATCCACTCCTAACCTTGTCTGCGTCCTCCGGCGAATTAAGACCAACTCGGGCAATGGAATTCGAACTGGAGTTCCTCACCCGGGCCACGATACAGAGTACACTTTATTTCAGCCGTTAATCTGGACAGACATCCATAGGATGCTGCGGCAGTTTGTGTTTAATCGCTGACAATTCATTGCTGGCAGCACTAATGCGTGGGGTCATCGTTGTGTGAATCCTTTCTTGCACCAACCAGCGCCCGTCCTCGTCGTGCCCTGAGGGAAACCGGCTGTAATTTTTAATCATTTTTTTCTAACAATGAGGAATACTATTTGGAAATTACACTTCTTCAAACAGTGCTTCCAATAATATCTAGGTGTAACCGGCTTCAGTTTTGAACTCCTGTCTTTAGGTCACTGTTCTGCTTTAGTCCTCAAATTGTGTCTTACTGCTACCGCGGATGCGGTCAGATCGCCTTCATTACCCATGAACCCTAAGCCTCGGGTATACAAATTCTCGGCATTACCAAGAGCACCACCTTCCAGCACACCTCGAAAGCATTCAGACCGGCCAGAACGTGAACGCAAGGGATTTCGCTTACAACACACGACCCCGGCTCCAGATGGAGGAAGAAGTTGCCAAAAAGCTGCAATCTAGAGAAGAATAAAACCTTCAAATGAGTCAACGTACGTGCTCGGGACATCGTTGTCTCCAGGCGGGCTTTCACTTTTTGCGACTCTTGCGCTATCCCACCGGTGATGAAAGAGACGTGTAACAGCGGCGGCCTACGGCACAGTCCGTGCAGCTTCGGCTGCTCGAGTAACGCCCATTGCTCCTCCGTTCAGTAATATTTCCTCCTTCTTTCGCGATGCGCGCGACGTCAGAAGCCTCGCTCTCGCGGTGGCTCATGTACCGCGCTTTGCGTAACGAACCTCTCCGGCTGATTAGCACGTGTTTCCTCCTCTCTATCACTCCAGCTGTTCGGACGGGCTTCCCGCTATGGGTCTTCCGCTCGAAGACGGCATTTCATGACGTAGCGCAAGGCGCGATCGAGGAGCTCGTCCTGGAAACAAACGAAGGAGGCAGTGAAAGCAAAGAAAGGAAGAAATGCATGCAAGGCCATGAGAGGTGTTCTGACGTGCAGCGGTGCCTGCCGGGGACTCGAGGAAGTAATTTGCCATGCGGTTCCTCACGTCCCCGGTGACGCACTTGGACGGCCACTGTCGAGCTCGTTGCTATGCATGAGTGAGATGCGTTGAGCGCCTTGAATTTCAACGAACAATGTTGTGGCAGCAGTGGTAAAACCTGCGGACAGATGGCGCGCATATAAATCCAAAAGCCGTTATACGTCATTTGTCAAGGGCAAAAGGACTCTTGGTATACGAAGGATGTCATATACGAAACTGTTTCACTCGTCAAGTGACGTAGTCAACCATGACTTCCGACTGAACAGCAGGTGGGCTGGACTTCTTCGCGAACACGCTGAGTGGTGGACATCTGTGTGCCGCATATACCGCGTGTTTCAGGGAAGCCCTTCACTAAAATTCAGAAATCGGCTTTTTGAGGGAAAAAGATGGCTTTTTTTTCAAGTAATGCCAGTGGTGGCGGACGTCAGAAAACAGTTGGATTATGTTAACTATACTCCGTTTCATACATCAGGTGTAACGCGGTGAAAGGTACGGAAGTAGTCCGGACGGGAAAATGAAGGAAGGTGTGTTACTCCGCGCTTGTTCTGTGCCCGAGTGGTCTATGGCACAAAAAAGCGGCAACGTTTTGTCAGCAATAACAGTGCATTTAATCAAGATCATGACAAATGTGTCACGTGGTAAGCCTACATTTACTATGTTTCGCTCACTACAAATAACGCACTACTTTTTGGTCGCGGATGCAGGCAGCGCAAAGAAGAGCGCTACCTTTTGACAGCGTTGGACATGATGTTTGAAACGGAGTATAGTAAGCTGGCCCTTCGTGGGCTGCCCACAGATAACTCCGACCGGTCTCATTTCGAACCGATGAAGTCAGACCTTGTGGGGCTGCCCACATTCGTTCCGCATTGTCCAATGTGGGCATCCCCTAAGGACGAACGTCTGTACTTCATCTCGGTCAACCGTTCTAATAAAGATATGGGTCCAATGAAGGTTCTACAGGGGCTAACCCAATTTGGGCATGCCCACATGTTCCCTACAGGAAGCTGATGGTGGTACTTTGGGGGCTGCCCCAGCTGCAGTTTCCCCCGTGGGACCTGCAGGGGCCCAACATCGTGGTCTAGTTTTACAGCGAAGCAATTATACGTTTCTCATTAGCGCTCTGATTACATTGGCTACTGTACAGGTCTGTATAGAACTCTTCGGCTATGTTAACTATCTTATCCATATTGCTAATGACATTGCCCTGCTGGTCTCTTAATGCATACATCTGGTTTTTACCTATGCCTAGTTTCCTAGAAGCCTAGTAGCCTAGAAGCTGTGACGGAATACGTCTACTTAGGGCAGGTAGTGACAGCTGATCCGGATCATGAGAGGGAGATAACTAGAAGGATAAGAATGGGGTGGAGCGCATATATGGCAAATTCTCGCAGATCATGTGTGGCAGTTTACCAATTTCCCTCAAGAGAAAAGTGCACAACAGCTTTATGTTACCGGTACTCACCTACGGGGCGGAAACGTGGAGGCTAACGAAAAGAGTTCAGCTTAAGTTAAGGACAACGCAGCGAGCCATGGAAAGAAAAATGATAGGTGTAACGTTAAGAGACCGGAAGCGGGCAGAGTGGGCGAGGGAACAAACACGGGTTAATGACATCCTAGTCGAAATCAAGAGGAAGAAATGGGCTTGGGCAGGGCATGTGATGCGAAGGCAAGATGACCGCTGGTCCTTAAGGGTAACGGAGTGTATTCCAAGAGAAAGTAAGCGGAGCAGGGGGCGGCAGAAGGTAAGGTGGGCGGATGAGATTAAGAAGTTTGCAGGCAAAGGGTGGATGCAGCTGGCAAAAGATAGGGTTAATTGGAGAGACATGGGAGAGGCATTTGCCCTGCTGTGGGTGTAGTAAGGCTGATGATGATGATGATGATGATGAAGTATACGTTTGGTTTTGCCATATAGCCGGGAATTCCACTCTGAGCGTCACCTGTAAAGGCTCAATGCTTAGGATTAATATAACTGAAATAATTGAATTAATTTAGTTCACTTCATTGACCAACACCAATCAACCTTGTCAAGTGGCAAAATGAAAAGAGGAAAATCTCCCTCTGCATATTTAGGGGAGAAGAGGGAGAGTGAGGGCGACAAGGAAGAAAGAACGTGGGAGGCGACGGGTGGCCAGGTCAGATTTCGCAAATTCGCATTAGCACGGGTAGACTTCTCTTGTTGCTGACGATGCGGATTCTGTAGCGAAATGCAGAGCTAAATGGCTAAACGAAAGCTATAACAGCTATCGCTGATTAATGAACAAAGCTGTTCAGCTTAGCTCCACAAGTTCTTCTCACATGTCAGCCCGATCTGAGCATTCCGCGCCCGATATTCTCTTGTAAGAACTAAGGCATTGGCGAAAATAACGAAGCGCCGACCCAAAGGTGTTGTCAAGATGGAAGGACGTTTCGACTTCCACACGGAAGTCTTGTTCGAAACGTCCATCCATCTTGACAACACCTTTTGGTCGGCGCTTCGTTATTTTCGCCAATGTATTCACCCGACCAGACGAGATTTCGTCGAACCTTAGATTTCAAGAACTAAGGCAATGTGGACAATGTGGGCTGCCCATATTGAGACGATATTGGGAATAATGTAAGTATCCCACATTGCCCCGACCGTGTTGGGTGTAATGTGGACAGAACATATGTGTGCAGTGCTCCTGCTGCTCATAGGAAGAAAGAAAAGGAAGGTGCACGGGCCTGCCAAATGGCTCAAGCCGAGCCATACTCGCTGCCGCGTGCTGGAAGAGGAGAATTAAAGGATGGGAGTGCAAAGACAGAAAGAAAAGAAGCGCGCTAATATGCCCCGGGCCGATCGCGGAGGCAGTGCAATACCGGGTCGACCCGTGCCAGAGTGCTTCAAGCCAAGCACTCCGCCATATTCCAAAAATAAGTTTAATATCTTGGGTCCAAGGACCCGCAGCATATATTAAATCAGGTATCAGATATCAGGAAGTTCGGAACGCCGCAGGTAGTCCAGTGCATCTTGATAAGGCGGCACAGTTATTCCTTCGTATGGACTTAACATTTTGCGAGTTCGAGAGCCAAAAACATGCCATTTTTTTTAATTCGAGTAAAGACGCTTGAAATTATTGTAAAAATCACGTATAAGGTTAACTTACGAGCAAATGTAATACATATTAGCGAATTGAAAAAATGCAGACATGCTGATGTGTTCCGCCTCGCTACGGCCGATGTAGGTGAGAGCGACTGCAGAATTGCATCGGCGGCCCTGTTTGGGCTTGCAACGCTTTTTCCCGCACAGAGCCCGCATTTACATTGCATCTGCCGTGAAGTACCCGACAAGGGAGCGATGTGCGAAGCATGCGGGTATGCGCGCCTACCAGCCCCACCACGGCCGATGTGGGACCTACAACTATTTTTAGTTTGCAGTTCAATTTGGATGTCAGTGCACGTTAAAGATCCGCAGGTGGTCGAAATTATTCCGGAGCCCTTTACTACGGCACCTCTTTCTTCCTTTCTTCTTTTACTCCCTCCTTTACCCTTCCCTTACGGCGCGGTTCAGGTGTCCGCCAATATACGAGACAGATACCGCTCCATTTCCTTTCCCCAAAAACCAATTGTTATTATTATTATCAGTTCAATCTGGGCTTGCCGCAATTTTTGAAGCATTGAGCCCACAGTTCGCCTCATGAAGCCAACGGATGTCCGACGTAGGCTGGATGTAGGAATGTATGAAGCAGGCCAGCTTACAACAACACCACGTGCATCACAAGGGGGGCCACTGCTGACCTTTACTTCATGTCTGTAAACAAAGCTTACGTTGTTTTACTAATTTTTCCGCCAGAGATTGGTACGCGACATGGATCGCCCCTTCGGCACCATGTAAGCACAGTGCTCAAAACGTGTACGTAGTTCATTTCACGTCCGTTTGTCTGCGCGACTACTACAATCGCCTCTACGCGCTTCGGAAGTGTGACCATGGTGCGCCATCTGCGGGCATTCACGAGAGCTGCTCTATGCAGGTTATAACATAACGTACACAAAAACCCAAGGCAGGAGAGAAAGAGGACGCCGGGAACGCGTGTTACGTCAGAGAACGCGTTTGAAAGAGAGGCGCAGCTGTCCGCGGTGCGTCGGTTGCACAGAAGAGGCCGCTGGTTGTCTGTTACGGTTGGGCAAGTAGCAGACAGCAACATGCTTGGTCAACCGTTCAGGCCAGGCCGCCAACTTGGACGATCAGGCCCATCCTTTACTACTGAAGGAATGTTTAGAGGGGAGAACTGTGGCATCATGCGGACCACTTTTCTGAAGAGGCAGTGGCAATATGTAAGCACAAAAAAATTACATTGAGGCACACAAGCTTGTGCGTGGCCCTTTTTTGATCTCGTTGAAAAGCGCAGCCGAAAGCTGGAGAGTACAGACCCTCTTCATTGCGACGTTGGACTATAATGAGGCCATTTGGTTTTGACGCCACAACAGTTATCTAGTCTTTTTAATCATCTTCATCATCGGCCTGACTACACCCATTGCAGGGCAAAGGCCTCTCCCATGACTCTTCAATCAACTCTCTCCTTTGCTGGCTGCGCCCACCCTCTGCCTGCAAACTTCTTAATTTCGTCCACCCACCTAACTTTGTGCCGCCACCTGCTACGCTTGCCTTCTCTTGGAAACCACTCCGTTACCCTTAAGGACCAGCGGTTGTCTTGCCTTCGCATCACATGCCCTGCCCAAGACCATTTCTTCCTCTTGATTTCGACTAGGATGTCATTAATCCGCGTTTGTTCCCTCACCCACTCTGCCCACTTCCGGTGTGTGTGTAAGGAAGGGCCACTTTCCTCTAAGCAAGCAACTGCATGTGTGAAGAGTGTCGGTACCTTCACTTCTTTCCTTACGAAGAAATTTCAAGAATTGCATTGTGGAAATAGGATCGCCGCCTCACCCCTACCAACCAGCCCTCCAAAAGTACCCATTAATCCACCCCAATTCGGCAGGTACTCTATTAAACCTGTCAACACTTAGTTCACGTATGTCTATGTTCTTGGCTGATTCTTGGGAAGGGACACCACGTCATGTTACTAAAGACGAGAAACAAAACTTATATTAAAGAATAGCCAGCAAACAGATATTGTTACGGCTTCCGTATTGCGTACTGTTCCAGATACTCTGACATTATAGTCGGTTTTGCTTCTCTGACCGTATGCAAGTGTGTGCAATGTATCTACAGCATAAACTAGCTGTAGTATGAACCTTATAGCAAATCAGATACGAAAAACAATGTTATCGATCTTGGGCCCTTTTTTGAGCAGTACAGAGTTAATTAAGCTGCAAGATATCAGCTTGCCAAAATAAATGGCAGATTAAAACCTTCCCGTCACTAAGCTGCAGAGCTGGATTGATGCTTATCCCATTGCAGCTCTTTTACTACATCAATACGTGATTGAAATCGAGCTGCTGATAACTTTGCCAAGTTTAATTCCGCTGCACATGTTACGTTTACGCTGACATGCATCTTCTCATTTCTCGGTTCTGCGGCGTCGTTGGCGTAAGACTGCACTACGCTGATTGGTCAGTATGCAATGACGTCAAGAATGCCGTCACTGCAAATCTTCGTGCAACGCGCCACGCTGGAATGTCGAGCAAGCTGACGTCACGAACGACTGTATATAATAATATCACGCGGACCGTACGAGGGAAGAAGAGAAATAATAAAGAGTAAACAAAATATTGCATTCGCCATCGCAAAATGCTATCGCTGAATCTCGCGTTGCACAGTGGCGACTGTTCTACGTGTCTTTTTTGTGTCTAGTTTCGCCCCGCAGTCATTCTATGTCAGCTCCGGCTTATCGCATCGCACTGCACTAAACTGTCGCTAAGTTGCAGTTGACCTCAAGAAGCTTATGCCAATCCCAACGACGCTTAACATTTCTCTGCAAAGTGCGGTAGAGAATTATGCGAACTACTTTCTCCGTGAAAATAAGGAGTATGACGATGTAATTAGGCACGTGACAATGTCCCTTCGGAATAACGTGGATGTTAGTATTAACAAACATGTGCCACAAGATAACGACTTTAAAAATATCCGTGTTATACTTTCTCATAAAAATTGCTAAAAATCACCTCTAGAATTTTTGCCCATACCCCGCCGCGGTGGCTCAGTGGTTAGGGCGCTCGACTACTGATCCGGAGTTCCCGGGATCGAACCCGACCGCGGCGGCTGCGTTTTTATGGAGGAAAAACGCTAAGGCGCCCGTGTGCTGTGCGATGTCAGTGCACGTTAAAGATCCCCAGGGGGTAGAAATTATTCCGGAGCCCTCCACTACGGCAACTCTTTCTTCCTTTATTCTTTCAATCCCTCCTTTGTCCCCTCCCTTACGGCTTGGTTCAGGTGTCCACCGACACGTGAGGCAGATACTGCGCCATTTACTTTCCCCAAAAACCAATTTTCAATTTTCATACTGCGCCATTTCCTTTCCCCAAGAATCAATTTCATTTTAACTTAATTTATTAAGCGCCTCAGCAGTACAATTTCCTTACACTTCTGAGCCCCGCCGCGGTGGCTCAGTGGTTAGGGCGCTCGGCTACTGATCCGGAGTTCCCGGGTTCGAACCCGACCGCGGCGGCTGCGTTTTTATGGAGGAAAAACGCTAAGGCGCCCGTGTGCTGTGCGATGTCAGTGCACGTTAAAGATCCCCAGGGGGTAGAAATTATTCCGGAGCCCTCCACTACGGCACCTCCTTTCTTCTTTCACTCCCTCCCTTATCCCTTCCCTTACAGCGCGGTTCAGGTGTCCAACGATATATGAGACAGATACTGCGCCATTTCCTTTGCCCAAAAACCAATTATTATTATTATTATTTTTGCCCAATTTTTTTTTCTAGGATTGCTGTTTCAGCCCTCGGCACTTCGACCTATCAGTAACCAATATCTTCTTGAGCTCTTTCATTCTTAATATCCTCCCAGAGTCCACATGGTCTTGCCTCAAGTTTTTCAGGATGTTTATCTGTATTAAATTCCACTTTCACGAGAGAGCCCACCGAAATTATTTTCATGAATCTTTTCGAGATGAACAAAAAATTGAGAGTACACTAGATGAGAGTAAGCTCAGCCAAGATTCCTTCTGCGGGTGGCTGGGGGAACAAAGTAACAAACCGAAAAACCAGTGCGCGCGGAAGGCGGAGCATCCACCCTGCCAAAGTCCTATGGGTGACGCGGAGGACTCTCATCGCAATCGCGCTCACGAGGCTCGCGCCGTCGACAAGATACACTTGTGCTCGCTGCAGTGCGAGAAGCCAATCGGTGGCATAGCCTCGCATTAGCTGTGCGATGTCAGTGCACATTAAAGATCCCCAGGTGGTCGAAATTATTCCGGTGCCATCCACTACGGCACCTCTCTCTCTTCCTTTCTTCTTTCACTCCCACCTTTATCCCTTCCCTTACGGCGCGGTTCAGGTGTCCGCCGATATATGAGACAGATACTGCGCCATTCCTTTTCCCCAAAACCCTATTATTATTATTATTATTATTATTATTATTATTATTATTATTATTATTATTATTATTATTATTATTATTATTATTATTATTATTATTATTATTATTATTATAGCATAGCATAGCCTCACATTAGCGAGAGCAGAGCCGGCGGCAATACAAATAAGGCGAACCTTCAACTTCCGGAGCTGCCGTCTCGGACGAGGTTCGCGCTAGGAGGACCGCGCTGCAGAGAGACCGTAGGAGTGATCAACGTGAAGCAGCCGCCGCCCAGCTGCCGGCTTACGCCATTGCTTAACTGGGCCGTTGCCTAGTTTAGCCATATTCTTTTACTTTCTTGAAAGTGCGCACTCATTTCTGTCAGGTCTTGTGTATACTGGCAATCTGATGGTTTATGGGAGTTTAACGTCCCAAAGCGACTCAGGCTGAGGGACGTCGTAGTGAAATGCTCTGAAGGCTCGGCGGCATTCAGTGGTCAGACCAGAAGCACGGACTTGGGTCGTCCTTCACAAATAAAGTTCGTTAATGTCCAGTGAGGTTCCTGTACAAAACAATCCACGAAAAGACGATGTTTCAGGCGAGTAAAAGTTTACTGTGCGTGTGCACTAAGCTCTAGGGAGGAACTTGTGTCGCCTATTTTTGGGAATATCTCTGCGTTGAAACTGGCCGTGTGTTTCAGCAGTTGTGGCTGCTCTCCGGCCTCGACGTGAAGTGCAGTTTTGTTCCCCATGAGTCACGAACACTTGTAAAAAACAGGAGAGTATCTCCGTTAACGATGCAGTGATGACGTAGAGATAGGGTATACGACTATTCTCGCCATTTGCAGTTGTGTTTGCGTATTTCTCGCACCTTTATTTAACGGTACTGGGACTACTTGGGCATTTTGTACATATCGTTATCAAGCGATTTTACCTCCTCAGACCTGTATGAGACTGAAAACCAGTCCTGCGGCATTGTATATATATATATATATATATATATATATATATATATATATATATATATATATATATATATATATATATATATATATATATATATATATATATATATATATATTGAATAAAGCAGCAGTAAACGGCACACACCCAGAATCTAGTGGACACAAATAAGTCTAGCTAACGATTTTCCAAACTTATGTGAAATGTGAAACTTAAAATCAAAACTGCAGGACATTATCTCTACAGAACGGTTAATGGTTTAATGGGGTTTAACGTCCCAAAGCGACTCAGGCTATGAGGGGCGCTGTAGTGAAGGGCTCCGGAAATTTCGACCACCTGGGGTTATTTAACGTGCACTGACATCGCACAGCACACGGGCCTGTAGAATTTCGCCTCCATCGAAATTCGACCACCGCGGCCGGGATCGAACCCGCGTCTTTCAGGCCAGCAGCCGAGCGCCATAACCACTCAGCCACCGCGGCGGCCCCTCTGCACAACGGTCCGGATAATTAAGGACATCCTTTCTGCGTTCGGTGGTCGGATTAAACTGGTAATGAGGAGCCGTCTTTTACCAACGGTCGACATTTCACACTTGAAACACGCCCCAAGGCACGACTCACAGGAAAAAAAAAAAAGAAACACAGATAAGCACGGGTTTTCATCTTACTTCATGTCTAACAAACTCGCCATGGTTCCGATTATTCTTCAGTCATTTAGAGCAAAGTTTTTTTCGAGAGGTCAAGGCCTTAAAACAATTCAACATTAAGTACTTGCGGAATCATGGTGTGTAATGAACTTAACGAAAAAAATGTTTGTGTATTGGATACGTGGCATCTTTCCGCACTTAAAGAGGAGGACAATTACTTTGGAATTAGGCAACAACTCCGGAAAAAAAAATTCCAGAAGAAAAAAAAAGTAGAAGCCCAGACGAGCGACATTCTTGGAACCATCTCTGCACTATGGTTACACTACGTTCCACGTATTTTGTAGTATACAAAACAGAAAGAAAATAGCGCTTAGCGCACTCACCCGCACCGATCGTCTGAGTTTGGCCTCGAAACGCTCCTGTCGGTACTCATGCGATAAAGATGGAGCATACAGGTACTATATGTCTCTAATAACAAGAATACAAAGAACGCCTCTTTCTCAATGTCTGCTAACACAAATGGCCAGCCCTGAAAACGCCCCTTGTAACACTGTACACACAGCTGTAACAACGAGGCAATGCTATCAAGGCTGTTCGCAGTTATCTTCCCGCACTGCCGACGATTGCAGCGTTATCTGCGAACTGCTGCTGTCTTAACTGCCGCAGGCAACTGAAAATAGTTCAGTTAAAGTGGGCAGAAAAATATCATATTTTCCGGAATAGAGTCACCGTTAGAACACGTTCCGGGGCAAGTTGGTGCATTGCTTAGGACCCGCCGCGGTGGCTCAGTGGTTAGGGCGCTCGACTACTGATCCGGAGTTCCCGGGTTCGAACCCGACCGCGGCGGCTGCGTTTTTATGGAGGCAAAACGCTAAGGCGCCCGTGTGCTGTGCGATGTCAGTGCACGTTAAAGATCCCCAGGTGGTCGAAATTATTCCGGAGCCCTCCACTACGGCGCCTATTACTTCCTTTCTTCTTTCACTCCCTCTCTTATCCCTTCCCTTACGGCGCGGTTCAGGTGTCCAGCGATATATGAGACAGATACTGCGCCATTTCCTTTCCCCCAAAAACCAATCTAAATTTAAATTGCTTAAGAAGGTGAAGCGCACAAAAGACCGCACGCAGACGAAGAATAACACGAGACAGGCGCTACAGTTTCACGACTTGTGGACTACCTACAGGACCGGACTTCGCCCTATTCCTGTTTTCGGAAATCGGCCTCGATAAAATGCCATGTCAAGCATGATTATCACTTTCATGTGGTTCTTAAAGGTCATGCTCACGATTTGCTGCCTCTGGCTGGCTCCACTTGACTGACTGTATGCGCACGTCTCTGTATTGGCACTAGCTGCTAAGCGATCTCAATGTATACTGAGATTGCAGCCAATGCTCTGACATCAACCTTTTTGCTTCGGCGTTACAGACAGTACTGATCATTACGGGCTTTGAGACTAAAACACGACATTGAGGGTGATAACTGCTTTTTTATATAAACTTTGGTAAAGAGTGACCTTGGCACTCATTTTTCAGGCTAGTAAAGCATGTGAAGCATTAAGCGGATTGCACGCCATTGCTCCGGCAGGCTATATAGGTATCGGGTGTGGACACTATAGTAAACAAAAACTCTTACACCATAATAGCAGAATTGAGCTCTGCGGAGAGTATACCGGGCGTGGACTGTATTCTAGAACTTGCTGTAGATCTTTCCCGCTGCGTTTTATCCACTAACATGCTCTGATACGCTGATGCTTGCCAAATTTATCGCTGATAAGGTTCCACTGTGGACCCGTTAATCAAGTCGGTCAGGTCCCTTGTACCCCATATCGCTTCCTCGCTCGCGTTGACAGGAGCTGAGCGCGAAAAAAATGTGCTTTCTATTAAGTTTTCGTGGAAACCTCTCGTGGCTTTCATGTGCTTTTCACTGCACACGACACTCATCAGTGAGCAACAGTGTATGTTTTCTCTATCTCACCAGGTTACTGAAGAGGTTAGGTTTAGGTTTATAGGGGTTGAACGTCCCAAAGCGACCCAGGCTATGAGGGACGCCGTAGTGAAGGGCTCCGGAAATTTCGACCACCTGGGGTTCTTTAACGTGCACTGACATCGCACAGCACACGGGCCTCTGAAATTCGCCTCCATCGAAATTCGACCGCCGCGGCCGGGATCGAACCCGCGTCCTTCGGGCCAGCAGCCGAGCGCCATAACCACTCAGCCACCGCGGCGGCTAGGTTATTGAAGAGATGTGGCGTCTACGGTGCCGATGGAAGATCTGTACAATGCGAAAAATAATGCGCTTCAATGTTTCGACTCCGATTAGGTAGCATACCCACGACATCGGCGTATTTGAGCTGCGAATGCACGTTTAAGCACTTCAGAACATCTTGAAAATTCGCTTTGAATACATCCTGCGGTTCTGGATACTGCACTGTTTTTGTATTTTTGGTCACGACATACAGCCGCTACAGCGGAAGCTCTTTTCAGCAGTTGAGCTAATTAGCGAAAGCCCTATGCATTCAGGAAAATTCCCCAAGGTGGAGTAATTTAAAATGACGAACAGCGCAACATCTGCATTGACCTGAGGAGAGTCGTACGTCTACAATGGAAACCTGCACAGATTTTTCAGAATATTCACAACTGAAGACAACCTCACCCTTATTGGAAGCTCGAACCGAGAACCATTATCTGTGCGGGGCAGTCGTCTTACCAACCAAGATAATGAGAGCGGTTCGGAAAAGGCAACAAATCAGTTACTGCTTCATAGAATACAAGTGTGCCATCACTTCTGTGTTATTACCTGTCCATCTGAAGGAGGCATAACCCGAATTTTTATTCTTTACAAAAGTGAACCTTTGTAAATCTCAACAATTTTCCACCCTGATACGGGGTTGAAGAGGTAAGCGGGATGGTTTTACAGCCCCTTCCTCCCTTCCGTACAGCTAAGTATAGCTGCAGGCACCAAAATTTTCATGCTCAAATCATAAGTGCAGTCTTGGTCAAAAGTCTTTAGGCCACAGAGCTCTGCTGCAGCGAAATGAATGTTGCCAGAATGATACGTGCAGCTAATCATTCAAAACCCAAGTCAAGCAGGAAGCTTCTCTATCGCAAGAAGAAACCTTCTGCTAGCATTTCAACGTCATTCGGTCTTTAATAATGCCGTAATGGCGCTGTTAAGCGGCTGAAGCGAAAGGCCTTTGACCTTAAGAGTTTTGACCATGACTGTACATCTAGACGGAAGGCCATGTTCGTTGCTTCGAAAAGCTAGTGTGATGCCTACATTAATATAATCCCTATGTGTTCTTATTTTGTAACAACAGAGCTGCCCGGTCGTCAGGCGATGCACCGGCGCTGAGAAGAGGCATACTGCTGGCCCAGGTGCCCCCGGACACTTCAATCGTCGCAGGTTCACCTTGCCGCTGACGTCGTTGCCCTGCCAGAAAGTGTCACGGGCCTTTGCAAAGCCATGATCCATCCCGCACTGGTGGCGTCGTACCGGGGCGACGTCTCCGCCCTCTGGTGGATGCAGCAGCAACACCGCTTGGGCGTCCCGGGCATCGGCGGCGGGCCCTGCTTGCGCCGGGTGCGAGACTCGACAGGCGCCGGTTGCGCCCATTACGCGGCCAGGGGAGGCCACGTCTGCGTCCTGCGGTTCCTGGTGCGCGCCGCGAGCGTGCGGCCCCAAGAGAGGGACGCCGCGGGCAGCACCGCTGCGCACGAGGCCGCGGCCGCGGGCAGGACGCGAGCCCTGCGCTGGCTCCTCACGCACACCGCCTGCCGCGTCGACGACCGGGACCGCCGAGGGGACACCGTGCTGCACGTCGCCTCCAGGTCAGACAGTGCACGGGAATGGAATAGGGTATAAAACACACAGCATGGAGGAAAAGGTGGACGCGGGGCTGGCGCTAATCTGGGTCCACTGGTGCTATGTTCGGCTTTTCCGTTTAAGAGCGTGAGCTCTTACTCATCACATTTCGAGATTCCGTGGGGTTTGCTACCACCCTGACATCACAGCGCCATCTGTGGCAGCAACTACTCATCACGTTTCGAGATTTCATAGGGTCTCCTACAGGATGGATGGATGGACGGATAAGGCTGAACCCTTTAAATCGAGTGGTGGTTCAAGCCACCTAGCCATGAATTGTGAAATTTTACTCTCGTCTTGATTTTAGCCACCAATCAGATAACCTCCCTGGGAACACAGCGCCATCTGTGGCAGCAACTAGAAAACAGCAGATCTCGCATTGAGACTCGTAACGCCATCTATAATAGCACTGTAGAAACAACCACCTGCCGCGTGCAATGTTGACGTCATTGTTCAATATGGTGGATAGAGGTGGAACTATGTGAGTATGGCTCAAGGGACGAAATGGAGGCATAGTTTCCGTTTCTCGAATCCAAGATGGCGGCCATTAAAATTGGTTGTGCCCTCCCATTCCTTCCCCTCCCCTCAAAAAATATCCTATAACGGGTAGGAAAACGGCCCCGTTACGGGACCGCTATGTACGTATACATTCGTTCCGCTATATATACTCCGACAACAAGGGGCACCCATCCGGGGACAGTTGTGTACCGAATTTGGTAGGCAAATAAAACCGTATGGGGTGTGGTATAGAAATAAAACCACAATTAAACTAATTAAAACGTTGCCATAACGCACCGCAAGCCGAATTCTATGCCCACCTTGACCCCCCAAAGGAAGCAAATTTCGTTTGGGACGTATCTTGAGGAGGTGAAACTCTACAATGGGTAGACGTACATCGTAATTTCTCTGATAGATGGCGCTAGGCGGCGATCGCTCCACTAGGCGGCGTGCGTGCACTCGTAGCCATGCATGGTGGCAATCCACCCCGTTTCAAAGGATATTACATACATTCCGTTTCTCGAGACGAGCGGCGCGTTCTTCGCGTTCTTCGTCTAGTAAACCAAACACCTAACGCTCGTTACTTCAACGTCTTCCAGACGGTGGCGGCCTTTTTTTATTCGTCTCTCGCGCTATTCCATTCCAAGATGGACTACTCGGCCAGATTCCAACCGAGCCGGGTTGGCTGTGAGTGCATGAGGGCGGCAATATTATTTAGACAACTCGTCATCTTGAAAATGCCCGAATGCACCGAAACGGAGGAGGTGGCCGGTTATCTGGACAAGATGGTTAGAACACACTGCAAGGTACACGAGGACAAGGATGGGCGACAATGTTAAGAAGAGACATTGTACATTTTCGTCCTGCGCTGCTTTCTAGCTTTGAGAAAGAGAGCGAAAAGTAGAGTAACGGAGGTTGAAACTCTGCTAATTATTACATGTCAAGTGTGTTCACTGGAGTCGTTGGGACAGGACATGGACGAAGGTAATTGTAAGAACTACCGGAACTTTTGTTCTTTGTTCCGTATTTCTTCTTCCATATCTGGAAGTGACTGATTGGTTTGCGTCGCTCTTCTGAGTCCTTCAGACGGTATAAACCAGCAGTTCCAGAGTATCTGGCATCGGCATCAGAGTAACCCTCGTGAGCAGGCAGCCTTGGTTAGAACAATTCAGAGCATCTCTAGCAGGTATCATCCAAGAATTGTTACTGGTAACTATGAAAACCACTCCTCACTGGTGCACAGTTTTCTCAGTTGCCTGAGTGCGATTTCATGACATCGCGTAAAATGATAGAAACATTCATTTTGAGCCAATACGAGATGCATTTTGCGCTGCTACTACCAGGTGCTTATACGCCTCTGTTAATGAGTTCTGCTGATTTTGTGCTACACCATAGCATATAACGGCCATGATCAGCGACATTTCAGCGAATCCCCGGTAATATTTTGCAAACGACCTGCGCGATAGCAAGCCTTTGCTATCTTTATCCACATCACCTCATTAGTCCCAAACAACGAGAAGTAGCCACGGCAGATTAAATTTAGGGAACGGAAATGCTGATGGGAATGGAAATGCAGAGTTTTTCATACGAAAAACTCCTCACTATCTCAGGTGCAGAGTTTTTCATACGAAAAACTCTGCCCCTTTGAGCAACTGAGACCGTGTTGAACTCTATCCCCCCCCCCCCCCCCACACACACACACACACAAAATGAACGTATGGGCAAATTACAACAGATTTTAGCTTCTACTCTTCACATCGAAGTCTGTATCTGACGCCATGATGTGACGATTTCATCGTTAACGCTCAGGTTGGATGCGACGGTATTCGGGTGTTTCAACTATGATGTTCTGCAATTTTAAAAGGCGGGCTTTTTGTAATTAGAAGAGCACTTTTTTTCTTCGGCTTAGCATTGTCAGTGGTGTTGTGCATCAGAGAACAGCTAGTACGAGCTAATTAGCAGGCGCGTTAACTAATATTGAGTAGTCAACTTTTCAGCTATTACTGTTGGGCTCCTTATTTATCGAGAGGCATGTAGCCACCTTAAGAAACATTGTACTCAGCGGTTCGCTGTGAACTCTGAGGGCGACTGGCAGCAGCTGTTTTGTCTTTCCTGCGCGAAGATTCTCGGCACGTAGTCCGGATGACTGGCATCTAAAACCCTACCCCCTGCGTTCAACTTACGACAACACGCACTCATAATGTCGCGTGTATAGCTTTTTGCGCTGAGAGCACGACAGAACGCGAACGAGTTGCAGGCGTTTATTCTTGCGCTGTTCGGCGCAAAACCGAAGAGAAACCATATGGATTAAGAGCCGCAAACTATGTGATAATGTTTCGATGCAGAAATGCGATGCTAGTTGCGAAGACGTGGCCGAACTTGACCCCTGGGTACCCGGCGGCACTGGGAATCGAACCTCGCACCTCCCGCATGCGAGGCGGATGCTCGGAATCTTACATTATATGAAAAAAATTCGTTCATTAATGATTTCTCATTCAGAAATGCTTTTGCCCAGATTTTCTAGGTGTCATATGACCGCAGTAAACTTGTAACTTTTGTCGCTTCCTTTTCCCTGCCTTGTGGCTCATCCAACCGCGCCGCACTTTGTACGCGTGCCGCGAATTATGTTCAAAAACACGCAATACTGGCACACCGAATGCGGATGGTCCCGCCTTTTGCCTGCACAACAGAAGTCACTGCTGACGCCAGCGCCACAGCATCTCCGTGACACCACAGCCTGACGCTTGCCTGTAATGCCAAAAAACGGATGCGTCAGTGTATTACGCGGGAAGCGGTTGGCGGTAAGCGGATTAGGAAAATGTTCGGGCTTTCGCTGCGCTCTCTGTATATGCTAAGGCTTTCATTTGGGCTAGTTGGTTGTAGCTGTGAAACATATTGACCAGCGCATACACAGACAGGGACCAAAGTAAGAGAAAGAGACAGGACACACGCTAGTGTCCTGTTATAAGACAGGACACTAGCGTGTGTCCTGTCTCTTACTCTAATTTGGTCCCTGTCTGTGTATGCGCTAGTCAATATGTTTCACAGCTTTCTGTTTACTCATAGATGGCGGCGCTATGACGCGGATGCAAACCATGTGTATAGAGACATACATATCAGTACAGTTCCTACAGTGACATCGCTTAGTCTAAGAATTGCTGAAAGTGGTTGCAGAACGACTGCACTTGTTGACCTTGTAATAGCTAAACGTTAAAGTGAAGAGCATACCTCTGAAAAAAATGACGAAATTTGTGCGAAAGGTATTACGGCAGATGTTTGTGTGGGTGAGTGGTTTCTTTTTTTAATTTCATAGCCGGGACGCCAATAAAATATCCCCGAGGTCAGCGCCAGTAGCTGCAGCCTTTATAAAGCACGTAGCATACGTGGGCGCGTATTCACTAGAACGGCCTTCACGCGGCTCAAAGCGGAAGTGTCGCAGGCGGCGGCCTCGCTGGGCCCCGCAGGGGACAAGCTGCCACTGCCGCTCTGGGCTGTTGTGATTCAAAACTGAGCTATGCGTGTCGCCGTTGCGGGAACTACAGCGCTATAGCAATGAAAAAAAGCAAACAAAATAAGCACGCACAGGAAAGCCAGATCGGTCCTCGTATTGTGGGACCAGGATGCGGTCCAAGGATGGACGTGCTATTCAGTCCAGTTCAGTCCAGAAGGGCCTCAGTGCGCGACCGTCGAAAAATAAAAATAAAGAATGGTGCGCCGATTGACTCCCCATGGCTAACTGTGCTCTGGCTGCAAACAGTGGAAAATAACCGTCCTTCCCGCTACAGTTGAAAGTCGTTATAGTTGAAGGGTCGCGGCGATTACTTCGTTATAGCCGTGACTTCGCTATAACCCGTGTTGACCGAGCTTCCAAGGGGAACGCCATTTCGTCGTTATTTCCATTATTTCGTTATAAACCGTTTCGTTATAACGAGGTTCGACTGTATTACGTAGCGTGCCTCACTCACTGAAATTAATAATGAATCAGGCTGCGCCTCGCACACTGCTTTATAGCACGCGTTGAAAGATATACGCGTCCCGACTGCATGAAATGCAGGCTCAGTTTTTAAGAGGCACACACAAAAAAAAAACGAATTTCTTTTATCAGGTTACCCGAGGGCGAACTTTCAGCTTTTAGAACTATACATTTAAGCCATATAATTTCAGATGTGAAGCCTAGAAGACTGCGTTGTTGTCACGTACAATTACCCGTCCTGGCACCCGCCCCACAAACGCACACACGTACGCAAAAGTTTCCGCAGGAGGGCCCCGAACAATTGCTTGGGGTAGCGCCCATGAAATAACGAACGAATAACGCCTTTCCCGGGCTACTCGCGATAAACCACTCCACGAACGAAGAGAACTAAACCGATGGAGCAATGACTAAACATTTATCTTCAGCAACACCAGAATTTCGAGAGTATATAGTTTAAGTGCACCCCCATATCACATGTCACAACCGCTCGCTGTGGCTGAACGCCCAGTGAGCGAGCCACTCGAAAAGCGGGCCATCGACGCTGCCGACATTCCGCGGAACAGGGCACACGGCGCGACGCGGCCGACACCAATCTCATCCCGAATCTTAACAGCCCTTGACGAAAACCACCCGCGCCCAAGACGCGCGTTATGCCTCACCCCCGCTGAAGCGGCACAGAAAGATCGCTGCCGAGAGGAAATGATAGAACGGCAGACGCGGAGGCAGGTCTGGTGCTGTCCTGCTTCCGGAAAACCTGCGCCGACTCGAAGACAGCGCACGCTGCGGCAGAGTCCGCTGTTCAGGGGAGCTGGTCACGCAAGCTCCATCCTTCCTTCCTCGCTGTATACCTTCGGTGCAGACACGGATAAGCAGTGACGATTCTTCTCGGCGCCAGCACGATCCAGTTAGTTAATAATAATAATAATTGGTTTTGGGGAAAGAAAATGGCGCAGTATCTGTCTCATATATCGTTGGACACCTGAACCGCGCCGTAAGGGAAGGGGTAAAGGAGGGAGTGAGTGGAGGGCTCCGTAGTGGAGGGCTCCGGAATAATTTCGACCACCTGGGGATCTTTTACGTGCACTGACATCGCACAGCACACGGGCGCCTTAGCGTCTTTCCTCCATAAAAAAGCAGCCGCCGCGGTCGGGTTCGAACCCGGGAACTGCAGATCAGTAGTCGAGCGCCCTAACCACTGAGCCACCGCGGCGGGGCTTCCAGTTAGTTGCGAATGTTGCATTGCTGAGACCGCGGACCACCTGGGGATCTTTAACGTGCACTGGCATCGCACAGCAAACGCTAAGGCGCCCGTGTGCTGTGCGATGCCAGTGCACGTTAAAGATCCCCAGGTGGTCGAAATTATTCCGGAGCCCTCCACTACGACACCTCCTTCTTCCTTTCTTCTTTCACTCCCTCCTTTATCCCTTCCCTTACGGCGCGGTTCAGGTGTCCAACGATATATGAGACAGATACTGCGCCATTTCCTTTCCCCTAAAACCAATTAGTGATAAAAAGACCGCGGATAGGCGTCGCGCACTAAAAAGAAAGAAAGATACAGAAATATTCTGACGAGATATGAGCGACACGATGACCAATGCTCCAGAATGTTGATAAAAGGAGATGATATGCGGGGAAGGTACGCGACAGGTGTGTGCCGAATGCGTGCTGTGTGGACATGCTTGGTTTTCCTGTAGGCGGTTATCGGCTTGCGGATACCAAGTCAGTGGGATTTTCGACCACGTCTGCACGGGCCTCGCAGAGCAGGGCCTCAGACGAAATGTTCGTTGCAGGCACCGCAAAAGGCATTTCTGACACACTTCCTGCTCGAGAAGCGCGTTATGACATACCCGACAATTCTGGACAAGAGCATTTTTCAACGGGAAAGAGCCTATGAACGCAATGTTCTCACGTATTGTAAGAGTTCACTATAACAATCAATATATCCACAGATCTCCCGTCGATAGACTTGCATTTGTTTTTGCTATTAAAGTTTCTGCTATCGTCATAAAGTGTTCTCCATTGGTTTTCAATGGCAGTCTTAACTGCTCGATGCGATCGACGGAAAACTTTAAAAGAAAGACTTTGCTACACATAGGAAGAATGAAACATTGCCTTCAGTATTTCCGCAACAGTACTTTACAATTTTCTAAAATTCAAAATTTTTCTGCAAGAATATTGGACATACGAGTTATGTAGTGAATAGTTGCAGACAACACTTTGGATAGTACATTAGTGGGGCTCGAATAATAAGCTTACTTTAAAACAAGCCTCAACGGAGCCTCTACTGAGGCACAGATATCAACCGAGGCTCCTTATAGACTGCATCCACGTGTCGGTTCCTTGGTATTTCTCCCTGTAAATCTCGTCTTTGTTTCTGCTCAACCGGTAAGCGGGTTTACCATGCTGTGGTTCATAGCAAAGCGCGCCGTCCACTGCGATATTAACTAAGCGCTGAAAATTATACGCAATGAAGCTTAGCTCTTAAACCCGCATGCAATAGCTTTTCGTGATTACTGGGTAGTCTGCACACACAGAGCACATTGCACATAAAGAGGCCCAAGAGAAACTACGTTCACTTTCGCCATACTCACGAAAGGGACTGCTCCATCTTAGAAAATATACTGGAACTGGCACCAGTACATGTGTTGGGATTAGCGGGCGATACTACGGAACCTGTATTGGCAAATACATACGCCGAAGAAACTCTGAGGTGAGGCGACAACAGCACGGAAAGGAGGGGCTTTTTATTTAGCATATATATATATATATATATATATATATATATATATATATATATATATATATATATATATATATATATATATATATAAAAGATATGCCAACACTGACCGTAACCAAGGAAAGCAGAGAAGAATGTCACTATTTTCTTTCGTTTTATTTTCGGTGTTGATCAATTTGAAAATAGTAGTGTAATCACTATATGGCTGAATGTTAACCAATAAGAGAGTAGAAGAAAACAACTACATGCTGCCAAAGGAACCCAAACCCACGACCACCGCATGTCGCGTGCGTTGCTCTACCAACTGAGCTATAGTGGCGGCTGTCCAATCTTCTCCTTTCATAGGTATGTACGTTGTGTGTAAACTAACCTTGAGAGTGTTTACCAGCGCCACCCTCGTTTATATCGGCGGGTATAGAATGTCTTGTACTACCGCAAGTGTCACGTGGAACGTGATCGAAAGGTGACGGCGGGAGCTGTGCGAGAACCCTCTTATCCTACCTATGGTATCAAGTCAAAAGAGCTACAACTGGGGCTAGTTGGAAATTCATCCTTGAAGGTATTGGTGAGCGCTGCCAATATACGGAAAGGGACGAACACACAAGACAAGCGCTTTCTAACAACTGTTTATTATCTGAAGAAGCACGCCTATATACACATATTAACGCCAAATCATACACAGAAGAGGGAAGAGCACACGACGCTGACAAGAGCGATATGAAGGAAAAATATATAATATTAAAATATCAACACGTGCCTTTACAACAACCGAAGATTGCTATTCCTGGGGTAGTTTAATTCGGTTCTCCCTAGCATCACCGAAGGGGAGCTGATACATTGGTTATCTGGAGCAACGTGCATAGCGAAAGCTTCGATAATTTCGCGTTCCCGTCTGTTTCTGGCCCGACCTATTACCTTGGTGTTTTTTAGCATCGGGGTGCATTTGCAGTGTGCGCAATGTGGTGCCAGATTTCCTGATTTTGCTACTTGCTCGCATAATCTTTCGTGCTCTCTGAGCCTCTTGTTCAGGCATCTACCCGTTTGCCCTACCTAGGTTCGTTGACAGCTTAGTGGAATGCTGTAAATGACGATTTCTTCACACTATGCATAGGTGATGTCGTGTTTGACGTTGCACCCATCAGGTTTCTTTTTGTGGTCTTCATTCTCGTTGACCTTTTTGCACATTCCAATGAGCTTATTGGGAGCTGAAAAAAGCACCTCAACTCCGTACTTGTTCGCTGTCTTCCTTATTCTGTGGGAGATGTTGTGAATGTATGGCATCACAACGGGGCGTCCCTCATAGCTCGGTTTCTTATTCTTTTCGGACCCAGTAACTTCCCTTAGTAAACATTCTGCAATGCCGCCAAGTAACTGCTCCGGATAGCCCCAAGCCTTCAATCGGGAAACCTGTTCAACAATGCTGTGACTAATCCAGTGGGGCCATGATTTTTTTATAGTTAGTTTTAAGCAAGAAGTTGCTACAGCTCGTTTAACAATTTTCGAATGACCAGAATCAAATCGAAGCTTTCGCTATGCACGTTGCTCCAGATAACCAATGTATCAGCTCCCCTTCGGTGATGCTAGGGAGAACCGAATTAAACTACCCCAGGAATAGCAATCTTCGGTTGTTGTAAAGGCACGTGTTGATATTTTATTATTATATATTTTTCCTTCATATCGCTCTTGTCAGCGTCGTGTGCTCTTCCCTCTTCTGTGTATGATTTGACGTTAATATGTGTATATAGGCATGCTTCTTCAGATAATAAACAGTTGTTAGAAAGCGCTTGTCTTGTGTGTTCGTCCCTTTCTGTATTTTGGTAGCGCTCACCAATACCATCAAGGATGGTATCAAGGCTGCCAGAACCGTGGCCCTCGTTAAGCTACTGAGCAGACAAAGGTACGGCAGCGAGGGGCTCGTTATGGCATATATATATTGGACGAGCGAGGAGCTTTGGACTAGCGTCTTTGCTTCTTCTAGCCGCGGTAGCTACCCTAGTCCTACCAAACAGTGAGGCGATGGCCGCTAGGTGGCGCTAGTGGAAGGCGGGGAAACTCCAGCGCAAGTACCCTATAGACGGAGCCAGGCTACAGTCTTGCCTCAGCCAGGCGGTTACGTTCCTTGCACTCTTAGAAGATTCCGTCAAAGTCGAAGGTAATCTATGGCCATAGCACGAACGGTTATCTAGTACTACGCATTGTTCCAGCCAGATCAAAATAGATGTACATACATTTCTAAGCGGCTTGTTCAAGCCAGATCAAAAGAGATATAGTGAGTGGCTTGACAAGAACCCTGTGCATGCTAATCCTCAAAGGGAGCCTCAATGGAGCCGTAGTGAAGCTGCGATCACCAGCGAAAGACGAGCTGATAAATAATACTGGACAAAAAAAAAAAAGGCAGCAATGCCACTGCGTTCTTCTATTTGCTAGCTAAGGAAAACTAAGCCTATAGTTGCGCTGCAAAATATGTTCCACGTTCGGGCTTTATTTTCCTTTCCTTTCTTTGTTCTAGATCATCGGGTATCCAAACTTATTGGAGACCGGAAAGAAAGACCGATATAACGAGCAAGGCGTGAGCACAGTATATATGACCACTGGCGTCTTGGCGTTTGTCAGGATCAAAAAAGTCTACTTGCGGCGAGGCTTGAGCTGCTTCTGGTTTTAGGAGCGCATGTGTTTGCTGCACTCGAATACTCTACCCGCACGTATACCTAGCGGTACGGCGTGTGCTGTTCCCATAAGAGGATTACTTTTCAGGAGCGGGTACGAGACCGTGCTACTGAGCTCACGCGATACTGAGCTTCTCTTTGTATGGGCAGCTGCTTCCGTGGGCGGACCAACAAGTTATAGAAAGATAAGGCCAGGCAACAATGACTTCTTCCTATCGTCGTAAATTCGATTGTAAAAATGGCGTATATAGACAACCGCACTTCCTGCCAACAAGTCGGACAACTAGCGGGCCATTGATTTCCCTCTCTCTTTCTTTTACATCCTGTAGTTCAGTAGCAAGAACGTCTCTAAAACGGCCATCGGCAAAATAACCG
This sequence comes from Amblyomma americanum, assembly GCA_030143305.2. Lineage (NCBI taxonomy): Eukaryota > Metazoa > Arthropoda > Arachnida > Ixodida > Ixodidae > Amblyomma > Amblyomma americanum. The sequence goes on along the minus strand of JARKHS020013396.1, from coordinate 20,533 downwards.
CGCGAAATGAGCGGTCCTGTTATATAGGCGGAAAAGGATAAACTCGTATCTACAAATCGAATTCCGGAGCCACTACCGTTCCCGTCTTGTGGCGTATTCTTCCCCAGTACGTGCCGGGCCTGCCGACGACGTACTTATTTTTATTTTTCAAAAATATCGAAGAGTTTAGGAAACGGAAATTTACACCAACTTCTCCGGCTGGAGATTGAAGGAAGCGCCTCGACCACTTTACCGGGAGCCGTCTCAGGCCGGCTGCCCGAGCGTACACCCGTACTGTAAGACGCTTCTGCCGCCCATTTAAGACATCCACGCACGACATCGGTGGATAAGGGAAACTTTTTCCTTCCTATCCACTGCCGTGCAGTCCTAAGCAACGGCTTGTACGGCGTGTAAGATCTAATTCCTTCGAAGTAGCCGATCCGGGTTACTATATAGGTATAAGCCGCTCGGGAGGGTAATAGTCAACGTTGTTGGATTACACAGGAATAAATGTTTGCGGCATCTCCGTGTTCTAAATTCATTGCCTATTTCGAACCGTCTATGAGCGAGAGTTACAATTTACGGTCACGGGAAGAGGCCGCGGCAGCCGCTTGCAACCGTTTTCTGTTCGAAACGTTGCTTCCCCGGGTGGTATTCGTTTCTATGCAGGGTTCTTTTACGACTGGATGCGTTGCGGTTATAATAGAATAATTCTCCCTGGAAAACCAGAAAACTCGTTTACTTTCTTGTGCTACCTGTCATCCGCGGACCAAAAAGGAACAGGCATTGCAGTCAGCATAACGAAGATAAAAACGCGCCTATTCCAAGTGTCCGACGAATCGGCTGCATTCCCTTTATGCGTTACTTATTCTGTGTTCTTTTGTTGAAAAAAAAACGAGAAAAATAGTTGTGTTAAGTACTGCTGTACATATTTCACTAGGTTTTACGGGGTTTTTTTTTCTTCATGATACAGTGAATGACGAGAATTACTTGACTAAGATTAGTACATGATCCAAAGGAAGGTAGCACTTTGTTAAAATTAAGCTATGAAGCTGGAACTTCGCCATATACCAGTCCAGCTTTCTCGAGCAAAAATTTTGAAAATTGGACAATTGTAAGACGCTGTTATGGAAACATTGAAGGTAATGGTCCACTATTTTGATACGTAGCAAAAAAAAAACGTTATTTTAATGTGTTTCCATCGATTGTATCGAACAGTTAAGACTGCCATAGAAAACCAATGGGGAACGCTTTTGACGACAGCGATAAGCGTGAATAGAAACAAAAAAAAAACTACAAGACTGCTGTCGGGTGATCTGCGGATATATTGATGGTTATGGGTGAAATCTTACATTATATGAAAAAAATTGCGTTCATAAACGGTCTCCCGCTCCAAAATGATTTTGTCCACAATTTCTGGGTACTACATGACTGCTAGGAATACGGACACGTTGGACTATATACGCAAGACTGGCGCTGTCTCCTGTGTGACTTTTATTGTTTCTTTGTGGAGTTCAATATTTCAGTATCTCTACTTCATCAATGCATACCGCGTAGTCAAAAGAGCATATTTTTGTATCACATTGCTCATCCCGACCATTTTAATTAGGGGGGTGCGATTAGTATTTTCTTTCCAAACCGAGCTGAATACGAACAGTGTAGCTTTGCTACAATATTCCTTAGCTCGAATACGAATCGAAGAGTGAGTGACTCGAATCGAATACGAATAGAATAATTTGATGAATATTCGCTACTTGTGCGAATATTTAACTGAAACGTGAGAAATAGCGAAGCGCTAGAGGCGGCTGTGCGGTATACAGTCCTATTACTTATTAGCTGTTAGCTGTTACTTACTAGCTGTTAGCTGTTAATTATTAGCTCTTAGCGGGCCGCAACATGAAGTGAGCGTTTTGATTCTATCATCGTCAAGTTGCACGAATAGAAAAGTACCTCTTGCTGTTATTGACGGGAAAGAGTCAACTAGGGCTATTGCTATATACACTTAGCCTGACTGGCATGCATGCTGCAATTCAAGCACACTTATTAAATGCTATTTAGTTTCGCCTTTTTGCGCAGATGGCATAATTCTAGGAGCGAGCATTTATCGCCTCACATCAAGGAAAGTGCACGTGGCCCGAAAATACAATCCCCGAAGCTGGAGAGGGGACGCCGTTCGGGTAATACATCAAAAAATACCACGGCGCGAAAAGTCCCTCAGAGACAGTTTCCCAGGGCTGGATCTGTACAGAAATGGAAATCAAACGAGGAATGCTCGTATAAGGGCAGCGTTAAAGAGGGTCACGGTGCCTGCAGACTCATTCTTCTTCCTCGTCGGCTTTATATATCGCCGACGCAGAAGACCGCTTCTGCCGACCTTTGTGGATTCTTTATAAAGTGTCGCCCACCTTTGCCGTTTTATGCCTGCGCTGTACGATTCAGTGTCACCATCCCTTAGCAGCTCCGTGTGCTACGTTGAAGAATGGCCAGAGCGGTGGGCACCAGAGCACAGTGCGCTTGCATTGTATTATTAACACGCTGTGGTCTGTTCATGTTAGAAATTTTTCTCACCCGCGATGCCAGTTTTTCTTTAAAGTAAAAGTTCAGTTTCTCCAGTAACTGTCTCGTGCACTTATCTCTCTTGTGTTTGGTCGTGTTACGCCAGTTAGTTTCAGACATGGGCACCAACTAGCCCGCCATTCAGTTTTACATTTCTCTTTTAATCAAAGCAGAAAATGTTTTTGGTGATGGTGGTAATTATTTTTGTTTTTTATGACGCGTTGACAGCTTGGTAAAAAAAGCGTCGTCACTAAGGTGTTCCATCTGCACGAGGTGGAACGACAACCACATTTTTCCCAAGCATTTCAACCCAGAGAAGCCGAGCACCAGGCTATAAGGGAAAGCTTGCAACCTTGGGAAACAGGTAGATACCCGTTGGCGCTGGGGATAGATGTCTAGAGTAAACTTCTAGCAGCGAAAAGCATGATCGCAGCCAACGGCACCCCACTTAGGAATAAACCCAATTTGCCCATTTCTCTTGAAAATGCGGTTTGTACGCAGTACAAAAAGTATAAATAGTAATCCGCGGAGCGGGCTTAACCTGTACACAGGGAATGTATATGCACCCACCAGTTCACATTATCGCACCAGTGGATCCCCGTCAATCACCCGTCTATGGACATTCATACGAGATTTCTTCCTCTTCATTTCTTTGCCCTAGTACCCCGGCTTAGGCGCTGCCCTAGGCCACTGAGTCCAGCGCGTGCACCGGGGCTCACAATAAAAGCAAAACTTTCAATTAGTGCAGTGCTCAGTGAGAACCATTGTTACTCACAGCGGAGCTTTAATTACCGCATAGTCGCGCAGGTACACTTCCTGTGACCTGGCAACGTGCCAGTGTGCTTTAACTATGCTTCGTCGTCGCTAGTAAGGAGGCCAAGGGGCATCGATATTATCACGGCGAGGGCCATTGGTCCCGCACCGGAGGCCGCATGAGCCTTATCGGGAATATGCCGATCAGGTCGGAGTCCAAGACCAACTTTTTCCTGGCCCGCATCAGACAGTCGACAGACTCTTAACAGCGACCTGCAAAGCGGTTCGATCAAGTGCCCTACAACCGTTTCAGAGCGCGTGTGTATTTAGAACACCGACAACGGCAGTAGCACACACAAGCGTGCGGGGCACGAGCGCGATAAATAAATTTGCTCCAACACGTAACCTTTCTTTCCTTCCTAATAGCGGCGCTCGTCTTTCGCTTGCACCTTGTAGGAAGGGATTAAAATCGTGTTCTTCGATAAAAGATAACAGGAGACGGTCCCTTCTCTTCTTTCTATCTTTTTCGGTGTCTTTTAGGACGGGGCCCAAAAGCGGAACGATCGAGAAAGCTGAAGGAAAGGTGTTTCCGAAAACGTCGCGATATCCCGCATCGATGCAGCAGCCAAGCGGCCGCTGTGTACGGTGCCTTCCTAGTTGGTCGTTCCTCCGACTCGTACGGCACGTACACCCCGTATACCGCGTCTGCTACGATGTTTCCCTCTTTCTGTTTATTTGTATTCGCGGAAGCGGAGGCGCACAGAAGTAGTTCCTGATGTCCTTCCAGTCGCTTTCCGTAAGATACGGACCTGCTGCCTGTATACGTCGGCGGGCAGGAAGTTTAATGGCCTATCCTGCCCTGTGTAAAAGAGTTCTAAACTCCGAGTGAGTTTTGGGGGTTCTTTTTCTTTTTTTCTTCCTATTTCTTCGTCTTCCGCTTGACACCACTCGGTGCAATGGCATGCCTCGGAAGGCGGCTTCCTTGCGGCATGTCGCTCGTATCTGCATTTCTTTCCGCTTCAGATTGGTTGCGTACATGTCATATACAATAATTGGCTTACAGCATCTTTCTATTGTATTGGGGGCTCTTCGGTGTGCTTGGCTGCCTACCTGATTATTTGTGTCTTGGTTTATTTGTGAGTCATCAAGGTGACATACTCACGTCTTGTAACGTTGTAATGAACTGCACGGGCCGGTACAATTCTCTCACTGAACTGCCCGCTCTAAACGCGAGCACGTTTGCAGTTGCTCCAGTACGTCCCAAGATTCAAAGGAGCTCTCAGAAGAACATTTCGCGATGCCCCCTTGATACCCACCTTCAGGGACATTTAGGATACGGCTGCTCGCATTATCCATAGGCCACCATGACTTTGCTCTCAAATTAGCTCCCTCTGCACCACGCTCACATATCAGTAGGCCAAAGGGTGTTTCGCCTGTGAAGGCACGTTCTACGCCAAGTCTTAGGGAGATTTAAGCAAAGTCGAGGAAGATAGGGTGGCTGACTGCCAGTGCAAATGGAATGGAGTGCGGCTCTTCTTGGGCGGACCCTTATGCCTAATGAGCCCATGCAGCCCTAACCGTGTTAAACATGATAAATAATAAACGAGACATTTTATCTCGTTAAACGCATTCTGTTTTCTGCTGTCGTTAACATTACTGCTCGTTAATTGTTACGCACGCAACACTTCTCGATTCAAAAGCAGCAGCAGGCGGGTCGAGCCATGTGCACTGCGGCGGCAGGTTGATGTCCTTGCAGAGTGGCTGGATTGTCGGTCTGGATGCTCAGTACCACTGCGCAATACGCGGAAAACAAGGCGCACAGTGGTGGCCATATTCACGGTTCAACTAAACGCGAGCAATCGGTGGAACGGACGACACGTGCGCAAAAGGGCTCACACGGTCGGCGGCTTCGTTTCGCCATCCTCTTTCTCCCTCACCCCGTGTGGCCAACACGAAAACAGGGCGTTTCACAAGTTTGCTTTCATTTTTTTATAAATCCTCCTGCGAAGGTGTTATGTAACCTTTGCTTTTCCATAGCGTCTACACTAAGGTGGCAGCGTAGCAACGGTTCCAGGTCGACAAGTGCTTCAGGGGTCGCGTTCTGCGACTTGTTCGCTTCACGGGCAATTCACTAGTCAGTCACTTACTGACTAGTGCTTGAGCAACTCTCGACCTGACTCTGCCGTATCCACTGGTGCATAGGTTCTGTCGGAGTTCGCTCAATCGCGCAAAGGCGCATTCAGCTGGCATGGGCACTACGGGGGAATATACTGCTGCGTTCTTTGAAAACCACAAGGGATGAACATCACTGCCCAGGCGACGGGGACTCCTCCGGCGCTTGTATTTTTTACTAGTTCGTAAGCACTAATCCGATGGGCACCAATCCCGAGCAAAATCGTCCGTTGTCTGTTCCTTGTATCGCAGCTGGCCTATGGGGAACCTGCGCTGCCAAGGTGGCACTGCAATTGTTCCATTCAGTGACTCAAACTGTTTTTGTCAGCCACTTGGGCCGCTGCAAGCACGAGAACACATTCTGCACGATTAGATACCCGCGTTTGGCTGACAGCATTCATTGCCTAGCTTCTCTCGGCGTAGCCCAGATAGCTGATGCACGGCACGTGTGCCTTCGACAGAGCGCAGAGGCTCACGCCAATAAGCGCCTGAAGGTGGCGCGGAGAAGTACTAAGCGAGTACTACCCAAAACTGCTTGCTCTTCTCGCTTGGCAGTGTGTTATGGCGCTGCAATCAGCGCCGCAAACTTCAGCGCAAGTTCCCCTAGAGCTCCGTCCCGTGGCACTGCGCGCTCATCGTCGTCTACGTAGCACAAATCCGTGCCTTCGCACTGATTAGAATGTAGTACACATTCTCTGTAGTTCTTTGACAGTTTCACATTATAATAAAGTTATAAAAATTCAAATTATTCCCGCAACGAAGTAATCGTAAAGGCGACACAACCGCGCCCATCTTTGCTCCTTCACCTCATCTCGCAGTATAGTGCGTCTCGTTGAGCACTCCAAGAGCCGCAGCCGCAGCAGCAGCAGTATAAATCGGCTGCGCCTCTTAACTGTCCCTCTTCCGCCTCCATAGACTTCTTCCTCCACGAATCGACGACGTGATAATCCGCGGACCGGAGAACGACACTTCCCGCTCTGTTTCTCATCCGCCATGCGAGCAACGAGGGTCGCCCTCTGCTGCTGCTCAACCTCCAGCCGTGTAGCGCATTCATGTCCGCCGTGTCGCGCGCGCACTGCGCCACAAAGCGTGTACAGAGAGAGAGAGAGAGAGCAGCAGCGCCAGGCAAAGGGTGCAGCGCGTACGCAACGCCATGCGGCGAGGGGCGCTTATCGTGATCGCCTCGTCGCGAACGCGTGCTCGGCTTGGTCTCGCGCGCGCGCGCAATCGGTTCTTCTCGCTGAGGAGCCGTCGCTTCCTCCACCAAGCCTCGCTGCACGCCCCGGCGCCGAGTGACCCGTGCTGAATAGCCGGGCTACCCGGCCAAGCCAGGCTACGCGCTGATGAGCCGCTGCCAGTTTACGACGACCCGGACAACTAACTCTCGGCTTGCTTCGTACCCCCGAGTTCGCAGGAGCAACAAGGCGTGTTATCGTGCACTTTACCTCCTATGTGTACCGACGTTTTAACTGCGTGATATTGATATCTCTCTGCGGGACCGTGTAAGCGTTGGTGGAACACTACACGCGTCCCATCTCGCAGTCTAAAATAGCCTCGCACTAAGTCGTGCAGCGAAGCTGTGGTCGCGTGCTTAATATTTTTTTTTAAAATAACCGCCGCAGTGGCTCGAAATCAAAGGAGAGATGAGCAGCAACACTTGTCCTTTGTCGTCGCGTGCTTACTGCAATCTAAGGCGCTGTCTTTTCTCGTGTGAAGACCGAGCATTTCCATGCGCCATTAGCATTCAACTTGGTGCGAACAATGCTAGCTGCTGAAAAGGAAACGCAGGGTAAACGCACAAGGGCGAAATAACCCAATAGCACTAATAACAAAAGCATATTCAAAAACAAATAAAAACATAGCATATGTACGCAGCTGTGAAGCACGCGCAGCTCGCACAAACGCAACCTTGCCATAATTAAGAGGAGGGAATAACCAATCAAGATCTTCACTCGTTATCTATGCTGCCTTGGGTCTTTCTCACTCATAAATATGTGCTTTCTTTTAATGAAATTCAATAATTTATGATGAAATATGATGAAGACACACAAACGAATGACTAACATGCTATTTCTTGCGATACGAATGGATTCAGGCAGTTCAAGCGTTAACTGGCCACGATGACAGAAAGGTATACGACCATTTTATTACCGGCAGCTAACAAGTACATTTGGCAAATGCTAGGCATCAGAAGCATTCAAAACATTCCAATGATCCTTTAATCTCATACTGATGCATCCAACTATGCGGCCAATGTATTGGTCACCGTACGCGAGAAGGATTTTACAGACCGCACCAAAGGCGCAAGACGCGTACATTCGTGAGCAGTACTAGAGGGAACAATGTTTGAGAATTAATTTATTGATTATTGCATAGTTATGTGTGCCAAGCGCAGTTTTTCTTTTTTCTAACTAGTTTTCGTGTTGACGTGTAATATCCCTCAGTAAATCTCAAATTTAGTGCAGACATAACATGAAAATTTGCAATTTTGTGCGAAACATTGTTCCCTCTCATATTGTTCCCGACAGTACGCTGTTTGGCATAAGACAATGAGCCCCACGGATAGGGATAAGGCACACGCTGGGAGCTCTTAGCTCTCACTTCGCCGTGTAGTGAACGTTGGATGGCGTCGTCCATGTCCTCAAGCGACTTGCACATCATCTGATTTACCAGCGTGTCTGGAAACAACTCCCTGCAAACGCCTAATACAAGCGGGTGGTTTGATGCTGTTATTCCTGGCGCGACGCGACATGTCGCGACAAACACGTGAGTTTACAATCATTTCAGCTTCTCGAAAGAGGCACAACGGGCCTGCCCTTACATTAATTCAGTCGGGCTCATTTGACATCACATTTATGCGCAAGCCCTATTATGAGTACAAGCAAATTTGAATAAACAGGAGCTTTAATGCTAAGCCAATTGACATGAGCCCGCGTCCGTGTAAGTCCAATTGCGAGTGAGCACGAATGCACGTTATTCTCGAAGTCCCGTGAATAGGGGCAACTAAGTCTTCTAAGACAACACTTGAATCTGAGTTCAACTGAATGCCCCTCTTTAATGACTTTGGCCCTGAGGGTTCAATAAACGAAATGAAATGAAATTAATGTTAGCGCGCGCGTCTCACTGAGCTCAACGAAGTGTGTATTAACTCAAAAGTGTGAGTGAGCTTGAGCCACCGTGAGTCTCAGCGAGTGGAAGCTGAGTGTGGGAACGTGCAAGTCTTAAAGGTTGCATGCCTTTAGACATAATGCTTGGGTATGTCTGAATGAAAGTAAGTGCGTGTTTCCGTGAGTTTGATCGGTAAAAATAGATTTGAGTTCACAGGAGGAGAAATCCCATACATCGCCCAACTCGCGGGATGAAAAACTACAAAAAATAAATAAAGCTTCACCAAATAGGATGATCGGTTAACACCGATATGCCGAGACCGAGATACGGTATCGGCGAATATTTCCTCGGCTTCCTGCGCGCCCAACTTTTATCGCACCTTATCGACCAAAACATCTTCACGAGTTTTGATTTCCCTTCGTGCCCCATCCTTGGCGCCTGTTGCCACTATATGATCACTGTACTTTCCAAGAGTGTACTATACACGGAAGCCGCGTTCACCGATAAGACTGCGCGGCTCTAAGGCGACCACAAGGATCCGCACGCGTACAAAATGGAACGAGCAAATTAGACGGAATAAGACAGCGGCAGGAGGAGCAGCGTCGCCTGAGCTTTAGCGATAAATATAGAGGGGCGGTTGCCGCTCCCTTACGACGCCATTCTATCCACCTCCCCCCCCCCCCCCCCCAAAGAAAAAAAAAAATCAGCAGAAGATTAGGGGCTGCTCCAAAAGAATACGGGTGCGCGCTAGCGCCGATCGCTTTTGTGGTCTTCCGTGTTCATTAAAAGCCGTTTTGCGCCAAATGCAGTGGTTGTGGCTGCTGGGGACACGCGTATAGTCAGTCGACTTGTTTTCGGGGAAACTTCGGCTGGCTCCACGAGTCTAGCGATGAATGAGTATAGTATATACATGTTCACCGAAGTGGGCGCGCGTCCAGACGGGTATAGATAGATAGCGCGGTATAGAACTCGATCGAGTTGATGCAAATAAGAAATGTTCCCCGAGGCCGCAACTGCAGTGAATTGCTTTCAAGTTCAACGAACGGTGGTGTATTCTCGTGGACTGGCCGAGTAATATGGCTCTTCATTTGAGGATTTTAGGCGCGTCGCGCAACGAGGACCTAGGGGTGGTTTCGTTTTTTGAGTTAGAGAACATAAAGAGAGGCCGCATTGCTCGAAGCCAATGCGCTGTTAATTGTCATTTTTGCGTTTCGACTTCTTGTAATGAGCTTGGCCGCCGCCGTCCGCGAGTGTGGTTATCCCTGGACGTTACTTTAAGATACCTAACGACGTGAGTTTAAAACTTTGTTGTGTTGTAATGCGCGTGTGGACCGCATACTTAGGTGCGCAGCGCTTTATTAGAAATGCGAATGGTAACGGGCGTCAATAATAAAATGCACGGTAATGTGAGCGAAGAGCGTCCATAAACGCAAACTTGATTGACATATTTCAAAGAAGAAAATGAATCGCAGAGAAGCGCACGCCGTTGCGTGTGCGGTCCCAGACGTCCCAAGGAAAAAATGGTGTGCCCGAGTCTGTCTGGACAGTCGTTCCTTCCAAAGTGAAATGATTGCCGCTTTGGCACACTTTCCATACTGAGTTGCACGGTTGAGTTGTTCGGACTAATTAGCCCATAAGTATATATGGTGAGGCAGCCGGCGAGTATGTCTGTTTTGGTGCAACGGCTTTACAGCAAAGTAATCGCACTTAAACAACCAAGGAATGTATAGTTTGTACGAAAAAATTTCGAAATGGTCCAACCATATGTGCTCAGCGGTTAGGGCGCTCGACTACTGATCCGGAGTTCCCGGGTTCGAACCCGACCGCGGCGGCTGCGTTTTTATGGAGGAAAAACGCTAAGGCGCCCGTGTGCTGTGCGATGTCAGTGCACGTTAAAGATCCCCAGGTGGTCGAAATTATTCCGGAGCCCTCCACTACGGCACCTCTCTCTTCCTTTCTTCTTTCACTCCCTCCTTTATCCCTTCCTTTACGGCGCGGTTCAGGTGTCCAAAGATATATGAGACAGATACCGCGCTATTTCCTTTCCTCAAAAACCAATTTTTATTTTTACATATGGTTAATAATAATAATAATAATAATTGGTTTTTGGGGAAAGGAAATGGCGCAGTATCTGTCTCATGTATCGGTGGACACCTGAACCGCGCCGTAAAGGAAGGGATAAGGGAGGAAGTGAGAGAAGAAAGAGGTGCCGTAGTGGATGGACTCCGGAATGATTTCGGCCGCCTGGGGATCTTTAACGTGCCCTGACATCGCACAGCACACGGGCGCCTTTGCGTTTCGCCTCCATCGAAACGCGGCCGCCGCGGCCGGGCTCGAGCCAGGGTACCCCGGCTCTTTACCCGCCGCGGTGGCTCAGTGGTTAGAGCGCTCGGCTACTGATCCGGAATGCCCGGCTCGCCCTCTTGAGGGCGCCCACGTCTGCTGACGAGTTAACTAGGGGAATGAGGGCTACCCGTACCGTTAGTTTGGGCCGCGCTACCCAGTGCCGACCTTTGTGCTCAAGTGGCCCGCGTTTAGTGCGATTCTTCTTCAGATGAGAGATATGCAGCTTTGTTTCTTCGCTGTGAAAGCTATGAGGAGGACCTTCTTTTGGGCAACTCGGCGTACCACGCATTTAAAGAAAACTCCCGCGTTCGTCTTCTGGTCAATGATGATGATCAATATCAAGGCTGGCCTGAGAGTGGACTGCCTCGAGAGTGTGGCCTTGAGGTGATTTGACGCAAGCGAGACAAGCCCATCAGAACGCTGAAGTGACCGTTTTCAGATCTTAGCTCGAAGGAGATGGATCACGGCGCAGCCACCATGCCTCCTCCTTCTCATTTATGGAGAGAGCGAAAAGTTCCGAGTTTTTACGGCGTCATTTTTTTTCTATATCCGAACCTTCGCCCCCTCTTCCTAATGCTGTGATCTTCGTTGACCTTAAAATGGCGTCTTCACATATCAAGGTCACACGGGTATACGGGTCATGTCAAAGCGTTGATAATGGGTTGTGCAACCTGGCGGTGCCTTTTCATGCGGACGATGAGCTCTATGTCTCACACCTCTAGAAGGGGCTGGACATCGGAGCCCTTGCTCTTGTCTCATTCTTTCTTGCATGTATAGTTCTTTTATATACAAAATGACACTGCATATCGTGAAACACTACGTGAACGCTCCTCCAATCTCCTTATGTTATTGAACTCAGTTCTATTGTCTGCAGAAGCCTTGCACCCGTTCACGCTTTTGGCCTCAGGGCCGCAAGGGCACAACCTATACAAAACATTTTTTTAAACAGTCTATAGACTGTCCATAGACTTTTGTCTATAAAGTCTATAGACTCTATATAAAAACCCTAGAGAACAGTCTATAGGCCATACAAATCCTATAGACAGTCTCTAGACAATCTGTCGATATATGGCCATACACTTTAGTAGACCTTTATATACAGACAGTCTTTAGACTATGAATAAACAAAAAGAAAAATATATAGGAAGACAATAGAGTCTAAAGGAAGTTTATAGATTTATAGACTGTCTATAGGCCATTTCTATAAGGCAAGGGAGCCAGCAGTGGTCATGTTTGTGGGCCATGCCGTTGGTGTTGGTGCACGGGAGCGTTTTGCGATTCCGTCGCCATGTGATGAGCGGGCAGCGAAAACAGACGCCCCCGTCGAGGGAAAGAAGGAAGGAAAGAAAGAAGGGACGCATGAGGAGAGGCGAAGGCCGAATCGTGACGCAGCTGACCACCGCCGATGGGCCCGGCGTGCCTCAAAAAAAAAAAAACGCCACCAAAGGCACCCCATGGCCACGCCGTGGAGGCCTCGAACTTTCGCCTGCCTCGGGCGTGTTCGCATACATGCATGCCCATCACGCACGCGCATACGTGACGTAGCCACGTCGTATACCGTCACGAGTACCTCCATAACAGCGATAAACGCGGAAGTAATGGCGTACTGCGAGTATGTAATAATGGGAACACGGCATGAATGCGTTAATTCTGTACTTACTTAATTCAGGCACTACCTCAGAGAGCCTGCCTGGCGGTTGCGGCTGTGGAAAGCTAGTGAAAGTTGGCGACGAGATTCTGGTACTGAGCATAGTGCAAGCCTGCAGGTGCTGCACATGCGTTCGAATACTCACGGAAGGCTGAACGCACTGAGCGTACTGGGGACTACCTAACCATGGCTTGAGATTTCTGCTCACCTAAGTCTTCCCACTGACCGGTCTGTCGTGTGCTTAGAAGAAGGAGGAATTTGTTTTTCCTTTATTGAAGACAGAACACCCCGATTTGTGCCAGAAAGATATTGACGTCTCAGTGCGTCGACAACGATAAGCGATCGCGATTGCTGTGAAACAGCTCAGCTGATTTCCAGTGTTAAGGCAGAGATCAGGTGTTACAGTTAAGGCAAAGCCACAATTTAAGTGACAAAGAATGGTGGCAGCATGTTCGTGTAGTCTCCTCTCACGCTTATGAATTAGAGAAATTAGCAGCTGGAAAAAAATATAAAAACCTCCACTGTCACTCGTGCCCTCATAATCAAGTAAATGTTACACGGCACAAGCGATGAACGGGAAGAAATCACTTTCTTGGCTGCTCTGCTAATCCACTCTTAGGACTTGACTAAAGATAAACTAAAGTCGCATCGTTTTGTTACTCGACCACATAAACTACCATCACTGTTCTGCTGCGTTAACAGGGGACCAGTTAATCGCGAAATAGGTACAAGTCACGAAAACAGCGCACCGACCAAATGTGCTAAATTGTTTTGGAGTGCACTTAACTAATGACGCCATTGTTTCGGCAATTTGAGAAAATTGCCTACGTTAGAGCTTTTTTTTTTTGTAGGAATAGCCTAATTACTATTGTCTTTTGTCTGTTCTGCTGACCGTATCTGTAGTGCCCTGGTAAGCACACCCAAGGTTTCATGCTGCTCTTGTTCGTACTGCAGAACCATTAGAGGTTCACGTCTTTCTGCACAGCAGTGTTTTGTGACATAGAAACCGCAGTTTGTTTATAATATGGGTCCGCAGCCTTCGAGGCATTCACGCTCTCTGTCTGAACAGACTGGCGCACTACTGTCGTCCATCTTCATGCTCTGTACACGATTCATGGCGGGCGGAAAGCCCCTCCTTTTGAAAGGTGAATTTGTAGCTGGGAGGGGGGGGGGGGGGTCATATTGGCTGACAACACGCCAGACACCGAGGTGTACAAGGTTAGGCGGTTATTAACATTCACCAGCACGCAGCCTCACGGCTATACAAATAGAAGCTCTGCAGCTTTTAGAAATTCTGCAGTTAAAAAAATCGCCCGTTGCTGGGGCTCGAACCAGGGACCACCGTCTGTGCGTGGCAGTCGCTGCACCAGCTAAGCTAACCTTCCATTCGCATGGTTGCGCTCAGGTGAGTGCTGAGGAGTAACCACTTTCGTTTGAAATTATTCTCCGCCCGGAGGGATTTTCCGGCATACACTGTACTAATGCCTGAAATATTCATCTCATTAAAACGCAGTATAAAATATCAAAGCCTGGCCAAGGCGCCAATTCTTTCACGTCTATTGAAGGGCACAGTGACCTGTACGATTCTGAGGTGTACTACAAAATCATGATACGGGTAGCTGCTGCGATGAAGCGCCGAGTTCAGAATTACTGCGGCAGCAGCGGAAGAGGAGATACCTTCTTAGTAGAGAAGACAATTACGAAACGCAGAATACTATGAGTCCAGGTTGTGAATTCAAAGTGACTGGATGTGAACTGACTCGAGAGAACCCATCCGTGAGGTTCCACATTGGCTTGACGCCTCAGGGTCGTTGGAAGCCTGCTTCTCATTACACTGCGACCACAGGCGCCTGCATTCACGGAGGGAAACCGAGTTTTGGCACGCCTTTTCTTTCTCTGCTCAATATGGATGCCTAAAGAAAGAAAAACAAGCTGTCCCCTCTTGCCACGTGCATTCCGTTCCCGCCCTGTCCACCCTGCTCCGCTTTTGTGCGGCGTACATTATCGCCAGAGGGAGAGACAATAACGACAGTGGATAGGCGCTGGTTTAAATCCCGAGTTTTACGGCTCTTTTGTTTTTCCTCTACCATCTGCGTGACGCTGGTGTATGCGGGACATGTTCGTGTCGCCCGTGACTTACGCACCGGGATAAAGTCCACCCTAAAGATAATTAGGACGAACATGTACACACAGTGACACAAGAGGGGCGATTTGCAAAACAAAGGGAGGCATAAATGTCTTGCATGCCAAACTAACTTGGTGCACTACTCTGGGATAAGTACTATCGGGACAAAAGTGGTATACTCCACGCAGCGGGAGCCGGAGCAACGGCGGGCAGACGGACGGATGGATGGATGGATGGATGGATGGACGGACGGACGGACGGACGGACGGACGGACGGACGGACGGACGGACGGACGGACGGACGGACGGACGGACGGACGGATGGATCGGACTGGATGGATGGATGGATGGATGGATGGATGGATGGATGGATGGACGGACGGACGGACGGACGGACGGACGGACGGACGGACGGACGGACGGACGGACGGACGGACGGATAGAGCGTCCCCTTTGAAACGGGGTGATGGCAGTTGCCACCATGCTCGGAAACGGAAAACTGCATCGTAACGCCATCTACAGGACGCATCTGGGATCGAGACAGCCAATGGGAGCCCTTTATTATCTGCAGGCATGTCGCTTGACTCGCTTCAATGTTTCGTGCTTTCGATGGCGTTACGATGCAGTTTTTCGTTGCTCCGGCTCCCGCTGCGTGGAGTATACCACTTTTGTCCCCGATAGTACATGTACGTAAGACCACGTGCTGGAATGACACGACTAAAGGAGAACTGCATAGAGGCTGAATACTTCGCATACCATAGCAGCGTCGCAATACCCGTAATACACTGGGACACTGTCCCAGTAGGGAGCTTCATGATAGACGAGTCGTCTAACGCACTTGTATGCCGGATTACTGGACGGCTACTGCGCGTGCGCAGCAGGCATTCGGCAATACGGTATACGTACGTCTGCTCTTGTACGTATCCGCTATGCTTAAAGAAAGCTAGCCGCCTAGGTGGCTGAGTGGTTATAGCGCTCGGCCGCTGACCCGAAGGACGCGGGTTCGATCCCGGCCGCGGCGGTCGAATTCCGATGGAGGCGAAATTCCAGAGGCCCGCGTACTGTGCGATGTTAGTGCACGTTAAAGAACCCCAGGTGATCGAAATTACTCCGGAGCCCTTCACTAGGCGTCCCTCATAGCCTGAGTCGCTCTGGGATATTAAAGCACCATAAACAAAACCAAACCAAACCTTAAGAAAAGCTTGAGGCGACACTTAATCTCCACTTTAAGTGTATGACGCGATAGAGCCAATTGGTCCCTTCTGTGGCCCGGGGTCCTCGTCGCGTATCACTTCGCCTAGGTTCTGCCTACATGCCCATATTTTCGCAATTCGTCATTCTCTATTTGACATTCATAGATCCCTGGGAGTCCTTGTACCGCTTCTGGCTCAGTGGTGCATCGGTTAAGTGATGGGCCACTGGCCCGTCAGGTGGCTGTTTCAAACACAGCCACCAGTGGTTCTGAGAGACCCAGGTTGCTCTCACCGAGCAACCTTTTGTCATTAATTTAACCTGCTGTCATTATTAACCTCGATAACCTGATTAATGACCCATTAATAACCTGCCTCGGGGGGCAGTTTGGCTCACAATCTGGTGGGCAGGTTGCCACCTGCCACAGTGGGCATGTTTTGATGACGTCACAAGGTCACGTGACATAGGTGGCAGGTGGGCCACCTGCTTTTCAGCTCACAGCGTCACCCCCGGTGCCGACGACGCCGGATTTTCTTCAGAACGGGAGTCTTATCGCTGTCGCATTAATACTTCGCCTCTGCGAACTGGATGGCACTTCATTGCATGTAGATGTCACGGGGATAGAGCATTAAAAGACGGAGACAGTACTGCGACAAAATAATCTTCATATATAAAACGATGTTAGGATGCTGAGACATCAGCTGTTTCGGTGGAAACCCGCTAACCCGAGAAATCAACACTCAGCCGTAAGGAAACGCATGGCAAACGCTGCGTCGTAGGGTCCCAGACATTGCTTGCTGTTTCAAGGAAACGGGACAACAACGAATAACCGTGAATGCGTAAAGAAAAACAAATTTCCGAAAATATCCAGAGAACTACTTGAATACCGACAGCGTCTGCATGATTCTGTGGCTGCTGAAAGGCATCGCGAAATCTTTTGCGATTCTTACTATAGGTCGCTGGCGACGCTGCAATTAATGTGCTTGTTTTTTCTGGACTTGAATCGGGCTCTTAGCTAGACACTACTGATTTGTTGGGTACGATATCCATGACATTAATTTTACGCTCTATAACATGCACTTATAGCGTTACTTCCTTCTTAATTCTTGTTCCGCAATCGCCACCATGCCGCGCTTGTTTTCAATATTATTTAGCGCCACTTTACACTTGACTGCTTAACAAGACCCGATTACGAATTACCCGATAAAAAAGCGCTCATTTCAACCACAACTAGCCCAGCCATCTACTCGACAACACGAAACACATGTACGCCCCAGTAGCACCCCCCTCCCCCTCCGGCACCCGCGTAAAGACCCCAAAAACAAACACGCCCTTCTTGGAAGTCCGAGAAAACGGAAAGATATAGTTCGTACGAATAATCGGAGCAATGAGTCGCACGCATCGTCGCACGCTGTCACACGCTTCGCGTCGCCAGAAAACGACCGTCGATCCGGCGATGCCACTATAGTACGCGCGGAAAGCGCGATTTCACTACACGAACTTTCCCCACCCCCCTTCCACCCCCTACGCTCCAGCGGCTCGTGCTGGCAACATTCGAACAGCTGGAGGAGATAACAGAGCCCAATCTCTCTCTCTCTCGTTGCATGGCCTGCTCTGTTTTAGCGTTCCTCCCGTTGGCAGCGCCGTCCCCTTTCCTCGGCCCGCGCAGCGGGTGGCGGCGAAGGCTTGGGCCAATCTTCCCGTTCACTCGGGCACTCGGTCCGTTCGCCCGAGGGGCCATTATTTCTTTTTTTGGGCGGAACGGAGGCGAGAAAGAACATAACAGCAAAACGCGACACGGAGAATGGAACAACGCAACGGCAGGCCGACGCGGCGCGCCGCGCTCCTGGCTCCTCCAACGCCTCGCTAGTATAGTGCCTCTACGAGGTTTGAAGATATGAAAAGAAATGGTTTTAGGAAGCTTTCACACGCCAAAATGGCCCGGCCCTTTCTTTTTCTCTTTCCAGCCTTAAACGAGGCTGGCGCTACAGGCGCGCTAATGAGACGCGCGCGTGGCGGCCGGCCGGCCAGGAGGAGCTATAGCAGTAGGCCAGGGAGTAGCAGAACGCTTAAAAGGAAAGGAATCATTCTGGCGGTGCAGAGAAATCCCGCAGAAACTGTCGTTGCTCGAGGCTCGAGTCGAGGCAACGAACGAGCGAAGGAGGAACGGAAAAATAAGTAAACGAAACGAAATGAATCCTACTCGGCGCATGCAGTGCGGTCAGAGCTAGAGCGCGACGCGGCGTCTTGTTCGAAACGTCGCTATTAGGATCGCCACCGGCTTTGCGCGGACGTATACTTAGGGCCAGATGTGCTGTGGTAATGGTTCTCCGTTCGCAGACCAAGATGCATATAAAGGCCTGGTGTGCAGCGTTTTTCTTCCTGTACTCGGAGGTATATATGCTCTTAATTATCGTGCTCTTAAGAAAAATTAGGAGGAAGTACAGGACGGGGCATGAACCTGGGCTTGACGAGTTCCTGCATCGCGTGCATGTTGAGGAGTTGACAGAGGATTTCCACGATTTGCAGAAAGAGGGAGTCACCAGCAGTTCAGTTACTTTAGCTTCGGTAAGGACAATAATATTAATAATTGGCTTTTGGGGAAAGGAAATGGCGCAGTATCTGTCTCATATATCGTTGGACACCTGAACCGCGCCGTAAGGGAAGGAATAAAGGAGGGAGTTAAAGAAGTAAGGAAGAAAGAGGTGCCGTAGTGGAGGGCTCCGGAATAATTTCGACCACCTGGGGATCTTTAACGTGCAGATCGCACAGCACACGGGCGCCTTAACGTTTTTCCTCCATAAAAACGCAGGAAAAGAAAATGCGACGAAGGACACGCCTGTATGCTTTTTTTTATCTTAAGGTACTGAAACAATGAAGAATGCACGCAGTGATCACTTTGTGACAGTATATGTATCCGTATTATACGAACCAGCTACGCGTTGTTTGAGCCAAAAAGCGACGTAATATTGCAATTTTTTTTTATATCGCTTAGTTGCAAGGGTGAAGCGAAATCGCCTGCACACCAAGACATACATTGGGCCTAAAACATTCGTGGATCTGTGCACAGTATTTCATACACTTGCAGTGTAGTTGAGTCGACTTGCTTTGGATCCGGTCAAAGCACCCATACAAAAAAGTCCTATGGGCGTCTATGGAAAAAGCTATGTCCGTCTATGGCCTTTTATGAACGTCTATAAGCACCCATAGAGGTGCTTATTGACAGCTATTGAAAAATCTATGCCACTAAAGCTATAGCTTTGTAACCATACAACTGTCTTAAGCTCTCTATAGAAAATTATATCAGCCTGTATAGACAGCTATATATAGACAGAAATAGGAAAGGTCTATAGCTATTTGGGCCAAAATTCTATAGCCGGCCATAGGACATTTTTGTATGGGCACGCCACATCGTTTGAAGCTAAAGAGAGAAATAATCGCTGAAGAACTATTAGCGAAGCTTGCAAGGCTATTTCTGTCGAAAAGCATCGGCCACCGCATTTCTTTTAACAGCAGTGGCACTGAGTAAGAAATAACTAAAATTGACACATAAACGCTGCGTTGAAAGAGTGAGAGAGGGACAGGGGGGTGGATGATTTTAATGCAAGGAGGAAGGCGGGGACAGTCCGAAGCAACATGCGTCTAGCCTGCATTTCCAAAGGCAGGCAGCATAAGCTGTGCACAGATTATTCGCTGTGTGCATTACGCCCGAAATAAAGTAATTATTAGTGCTCGAAAACTAGGAACACTTAAACATTCTCATATACGAGATTATACCCAAAGAACGCGCACAGTTTATACGTGAGGCCTCGGACAATTCAGACTTTGATATAACCCGCAACCGACGGCGATTCGGAAGAACATCTTAGAACACCAACGAGCCCTCCGGAGGACCTACCCGCCTCCCCACAAAGACCTTAGTAAACAGCAGTCGGTTGCCTGGAGACAACTACAGACTAATACATACCCCAATCTGAGTTTACTCAGCAAAATCTATCCATCCACTTATAAAAACAAATGCCCGCTATGCGGTGAACACGCAACGCTTTACCACGTTACATGGGCCTGTCAGAAAATGCAGGCAGCGCCGATAAACAACACACCTACACCGGAGCAGTGGGAGGCTGCGCTGTCCAGCTCGAAGCCTGAAGAGCAGCTCAAGCTGATCGACAGGGCTCGCAAGACTGCAAAGGCCGCTGGGGCCCTGGACTGAGGGCTCCACCTACGCTGCGAAAAATAACCCTAATACAATAAAGTTTTTCATTCATTCATTCGGAAGAAAAAGTAGTTCTGATTATCAGGTAATATCGATG
This sequence comes from Amblyomma americanum, assembly GCA_030143305.2. Taxonomy (NCBI): domain Eukaryota; kingdom Metazoa; phylum Arthropoda; class Arachnida; order Ixodida; family Ixodidae; genus Amblyomma; species Amblyomma americanum. The sequence goes on along the minus strand of JARKHS020013396.1, from coordinate 342 downwards.
ATCATTTAGCTTGAGCTCTTTTTTTTCATTTCCCATCACTTTTAAGTAGGTCCAACATGCCAAAAATTCTCTGAAGCTTGAGCACGCCCAAAAATGTGCGGCTAATGCTGCCGGATTTTAGAAATGCTTTGATAAACTTTCACCCACGCCCATCAATTCTGGACAAAAGCATTTTTGAGCGGGAAACCGTTTATGAACGCAATTTTTTTCATATATTGTAAGATTTCACTCTAACAAGCAATATATCCACAGATCACCCGACAGCAGTCTTGTAATTTTTTTCTATTCACGTTTTTGCTATCGTCAAAAGCGTTCCCCATTGGTTTTCTATGGCAGTCTTAG